>CM065671.1:11966982-12461982 GCA_033220385.1 Triplophysa yarkandensis | reverse complement strand
TCTAATCTCTCGCGCTTACATCTTTATTCAATCATTCAAAGAGAGGGATTTTCAGACTCCCATACAATGCTTCCATTTCTCTTTACGTCACAAATACAATAGTTGCATTTCTCTTTGGTTGGCTTTCTTATAATAATGCATTGAGTAAGAATAAAACACAGATTTCTGAGGAATCTTCGAGATCTCACAGCTGCAGGTCGTAGCTCATGAAGGAGAGATTGTCTTACCCCGTGCCACACAAAGAGGCTTCGCAGCCGGAGAGGTGTTTGCCAATGTGACAGACGCACCCACAGGTGAGCTGTGAACCCGACTGAAATATTGCACATCCTTTTAACACGTTACAGCATGATGCAGGGTTTCCCAGCTAACACTCATTTACACCATTTCACAAACGCTGTTATAATAGTTAATGGCTGCGATGGACTCCAATTCCAAATGGGCCAAAATAGGGTTGAGCGGAGAGAAAATGGAACGCTGGATGGATATTGGATTAGCCCGGTTGCGAGAGAAGTGCATTACAGAAATAAAACCGATTTTAAAAAGAAATGTATGAAATGCAGATTTGTTGGGGTTGTGGCATGACAATCCGACGTTAAAAGAAAGATATCCGAAAGGGCCTAACTGAGTAGCAATGAATCCCATCATTTGGTTTCTGATGGGGTTTTTAAATGAATGCATTGCTATTGTTTTCCCACACAAGAACAAAACCTCAGCTGAGGTGCGATGGCCATGAAATTCTGCTTTTACTTCATAAACATTCGCCTCGATCAAAAGAAACGCCATGTCCTTGTCATTAAATAAGTAACTTATGTGCATTACAGTCGGCAACCACAGCTGAATATAAGCATCATTATCTGTTTTTCTACTGGAAGAAACTCTAAATCAATACGGCTCTCAAGCCCTCTTATTCTATCATCCCGTATACTCGACAAATTATAGCACTTATGAGACTGCAGCCAGCCCTGTGGAGACAGTGGAGAACCTCAGCTCGAGCAATGCCACCACCTTCACATTTCTGGAAAGGCCTGTTATCACAGTGTGGAAAACCACGTCTTAAATGGCACGCGTATTATATTTCTGTAGCGGAGTAGTGGAGGGAAATCACAATTGATGAGTCATATTTACAGTCTATATGGATTTGTCTATACATAGACATGTTGATGCCCATTAGCACTGTGTCACACAACATTGTTGTCACTTCTTGGTTGGTGCCAATTAAGTTATTTAACTTCATAGAAGCGATCCCTGTGACAAAAAATACATGCTGCGAACAAGGCCAAGGAGATTTAATAACATGCCTGTATAAATAAAATCTAGTTCTTTATGTTGTGTTAAAATTTGATTTGTCATAAACCGATACATTCATGTGATCGCATGGATCAGCAGAAGAAGGTAGAGAATAGATGGTGGATGAAATATTTGCTCGGCTGCTGTGTCAGCTCTCAGTTTTACTTTCAGTTTTTCGATGTCATGAACTGTCAAGTGTGTTGCAGTAGATGCGTACACTCAAAATATTTTACTGTGATTTTTCGTATATTAATTTGCACCAAAAATCTAACATTTTTAAGCTTTAAAAGTGAAATATGTTCATGTTGATTTAAGAGATTAGATTAAACATTTGTAATACTATAATGATAAAAGTACCGACTATAGCTGGTCGTAAAATAGAGCTGTCCACGTTCCTTGACATTGTAATTGCGTCTATTTTGTCGATCATAGATTTTAAGTTTTGAAGTGCTTTATAACTTTCTGAACATCCCAAGAGATCTCTGGAACATCGTGATTCTGCACTACATATAGAACACACTTTCAAGTTAGATTCATACAGTTTGCCTACACAGCACAGTCCAGACCTCCCACAGATGCGTTTGGGTGTATTGTTCTTCAGGTGTCCAACATTCCTTCATCATCTCAGATATGCTGTTCACAGTTTGAAGCAAATAAAATAAACGTATGTTCATCACATTAGCCCGCAACTAATCATCTCTTCCTCTAAATGAATTTCATGCTGACAAATGAAGTCGGATTTACAAAATGTTTGTGAAGCATATTCCTATGGGCTCAAGAGCTTAAGGCCATCCAGTTGACAAATATAATATGAACATGTTTGAGAAGATTTGTTGATTGTAGGACATACGTATGAGAGATTTAAGGGTAGATTAACCAAAAATGAAAATTCTGCCATTTCTTACATGTATGACTTTCTTTCTTCTGCTGAAAACAAAAGAAGATATTTAAAAAAATGACCACCTGTTCACTTCTATTGTATGAATACAAAACCCGTGTCGATTGCGGAAGAATGAATGAGTCTGAATAAATGATGACAGCTTTTCAAATTCTTCCTTTGAGAATGTTGATTGAATATGGTAGGAAAACGTTCGGCTATTGATCCCAACTTGTCCTTTTTCCTCAAAGCTAAGGCTTATCTCCGCATCCTCTCTGTGAACTCTCTCCAAGGGGCACAAACGGTTATTTTTTAGATGACTTCATTGCTCAGATGCATTAGTCTTCAATGACAGTGTTGATAATCATTTCCATCCCCCACAGCACTCCTGACAAACATATTATAGAAATTTAATTATAATGCAGTAATATGCCGGCACAAGCTCCAGATTAGTTGCTTAATACCATCACAGCCGAGGCACGGCACTGTTACGACTGACCCTTTAACGGAACTTACACGAGGACAGAGTGGAAATTACAGTCTAATCGAGATACGCAAGCGCTTGGTTTCTTTCCATCATATTAACTATCCGCATTGTATCACTTATCCGTGAGTAAGAACGGAAAAGCTGTCCACCGGCTCCGGCACCTTGGTCACCATCATTTTGTTCCCATTTCATGTGACAAAAGAAGCGGCATCCACTTAACCATTCATGAGAAAACAAAATAAAGAGAAAGCGATTGGGGGGGGTACTGGGCTTTGTAAGTGAGATATGTTCAGATTTTCCACATCACAATGAAAGTCCCCGTGGATGCTTTTGTAATGCTTTTGTTGCATTCATTGAGTGTTAAATACATGGGGACCAGAGAAGCGCACATAAGCATCGAGGACACTTCCCAGTCTCAACTTGAGAATAAAGAGAGGCGGATGAAAAGGGAATGAAGAAGGAGATGGGAAATGGAAAGCGATGAAGCTTCGGCCGTTGAATACTTCATCATTATTATGACAGCATTGCTATCAATATACTTGTTGTTTTAGCGGCGTTCAACAATAATCTTCCAGTTTCCTGTTTATTTATCTGAGGAGGAAATAAAAAACGGTGCAATATTTGAAATTAAATTACGGCTGTTGTTGTTTGTTTGTAATATAAATGTCTGCCGGTTTAATACTATCCATGATTCAAATGGAAGACAAGGACAAGTCTCTGTTGTTTTCTTAATCCATTCAATCTAACGGGCAAGTCTCCGAAGCCTATGAGACTCGTTTTCACGTGTAAATATTTTCTCGGTGACAATTACTTCGGTTTACTTGCAGACAAATATACAACCTATGGGAAGGATTTTAATAACTGAATGAAAAATGTTTGTGTTGTGGTGTTAACTGATGTTGTGTTTTTAAAGGCATAGCTTATCCCGAAATGAAAATTCTCAACCTCAAGTTCTTCCAAACCTATGCAAAATTCTTGGTTCTGTTAAACACAAAGACAGGTATTTAGAAGAATGTCAGCAGCTATTGACCACCATTGTAGGTTAAACTTAAATGGTTGTCAAAGGTGCTCCAGAACTGTTCCGTAATTCGTCAAAACATTTAATCAGAACGTCACTAAAAGACCCATTGTTTTTCAAAGAAAATAAATGTATTTAACGGAAAGTTCACACAAGAATGAAAATCTTCATTTATCCATCCTTTTGTCATTTCCTGTACGACCTTCTTTCTTCTTTGAAAGACAAAAGAAGATATTTTGAAAAATATTGGTAACCACACAACATTGCCCGCCATTGAAGTCCATTCTCATGACATTTGTCAAAGTATCTTTTTGTGCGCTTCAGAGAAGTAAGTGCTTTTTTAAGAGAACAGAAACAACAAAGATTTTATTTCTCTCCTCAAGACACAAAATGGGGAAAATGAATGTGTTATCCTGTGTGGACTTGGTGAACTTGAACTTTAATTTCGATGCTGTGTCCACTACATTACCGCTTTTAATTTCGCATCATGCGAGCGCTCCAAAGCTCTCTAAAGAATAAAACAGCAGTACACCTGACTCTGTTCTCTTTACCAATTTTATTGACTCAATGAGCTAATGCAGAGGCCACGAAATCAAAGAAAATTACTACGCAATGATTTTTCCCTCAACTGTAGAAAGAAATGATTGATGATTTTAATATATCTGTGTACGGTCAAACAATGTACCCTCTCATCGCTTTCAGAAACTGACTCATGTTTTCAGCCCTCCCACAGATCTTTGGCCTCGCAGCTCCGTGCTTTTTTAGCACTCTGTTCTTCCTCCATCTCTTGTCCTCCTTTCTGCCGCCGCTCCCAACCACCTTCTCGAAGAGCCCTGTTGGGACGTAGGCATATATCCAGGCCTGTTGTGTGGCGGTATGCACGCGCTCCGTTGTTAATGTATTCTGTTTAAAACCCATTCACCCTTCGACGCACACCCACTTCTGCGTGCTGTCCCTCTTTGGGTATACTTTAAATAACCGAACCTTTGATGTCTAATCTGACGGTCTAGTTAAGGAGAAGGCAGAGACGATAGACTGTGGTCGCGGTGTTCTAAATGAGAGGGAATGTATTGCGCAACAGATTATCAGTGAATCGAGTCAATGCAAGAGAAAGCCAAGAGAAATTAGACTGCGATGCCTTTGACTGACCTGATTTCTAATAATCCACCTACTTAGAACTCTGAATCGGCGCCCATAATTCCTATATTTGGTTGCTTTATAACCAGTCTGCCTTCGCCGGTGATGCATAAGCTTTGAGTGTTTTTGTCTGTTGATGTTACAGATGCAGTTTTGGCTCCATCGGTTTACATTGAGAGCTAGCAGCCAAACTCTCCAGATGGGCACTTTTCAATAAAGGCAGAGATGACTTTTGCCGTTCGTCTACGCCCGCTGATTCATTTCCTCTCTTGTACCCACTTGTGACTTCCAGACGATGTGTTTTTTTGCTCATTTGCAAATGGGACATGCATAAAGGCAAGCATTTCATAATGCAAACATCAGGGGGCAAGCATCCAAAGTTAATGACTTCTTAAGCATGCTTTAAGACAGTGTGGGAAAGTGAAAAACCCGATTGCATGATTTCGTTCGGTGGGTACAAAGAGGATATATCACCGAGTTTGTGGAACGCGGTCACACTATCTTCATTTCTGTCATTATCCCTGACTTCACCAGGGAGCGGATTTCAGTGTTGAATATTTTACACTCGCCTTTCTGCTCGCTCCCCTTTTCATTTTCCTCTTTCTCACGGCCTCCCGGTCCTCAATCTCCAACATGTTCCTCTTTAGAAAAACATAAGTCTGTATAAACCAAGTATTGATTCTGTGTCTTTATGTTGGCTGCCTTTCATATTTGATGTTTTGTTTTGAAAAAAATCTATATTTAATCTGACATATTTTAGTTTGTGGTTTGAGTGACAGAAAGTGAGGAAAACATCAGATGAAAAAATCCAGGGTGATTAATGAACCATCATTTAGACCAGCGGATTTCAACGTTTTTTAATACATACAATTTATAGCATTATATATGATATAGAAGCATTAAAACTAGATTGATAAATAGATATTAAATAGATATATCTAAAGTGTGAGAATGTGTTAAGATATATTAAATGTATCATTTAATAATTGGCCATAATATGAGTAATTTTGGTTGTTTGTTTATTTATTCTATTGCAGTTTTATTCCGTTATAAACATTAGATTAGTGAGAACAATTTTATAGAAAGAGAGAAAATATTTACTAATGTCTATAAACTCATTTTTCCTTTTCTTAAAATTTTGTGGGGATCCCATAGAACTTTTTGGAGGTCCGTTGATTTAAACAGTGTGTTGTTGGTTGTTGTAGACAAGTACTGAGATGAGGGTGGGATATATAAATATAAAATAACATTAATACATTTTTAAAAGTTGCCATGTTTTTTGAAGGTCAACCAAATTTCCAATTGACCTTCAGTCCAATTGGAAGGCCTTAAATAATTCATATATTTATGTCAGCCACTAACTTATTTCCCCAAGCAATACAGCACAAAATGTTATATTTTTTATAGATGGGCAGTTAAAGTGTAACTGCTTATGTTTACTTGCAGTAAACTTGCAGTGAATGTACATGTTGCCGATAGTTATTTTTGTGCACTAAATCCTTGTTGATAGAGTCCATCAGTCTATACATGTTTTCTTATATACATGTGTTATGGATGTGATGAAAAAAACACATTGAGATGAAACATACTTTGTTGGATTTCTGTTGAATAAAAATTATGCAAATCTGAAGAATAGAGGAGAGATGTCTCCTTAAAGAACAAAAAATAGTACATTTAATTTCAATTTACATAGCTAATTTGTAAGGAATAGCAATATGGTATATTATGGGTGTGAAAGCTCTGTAAGGGATGTGACAATTTACGTCACAATCTGGCTATTCTGTAAAATACATACAAAAACTTTAAAGTCCTTATGATAGTTTTCTCCCTTAATGCTGATCTTTGACTATCAAAATGACATAAATCTTCAAATTGTTCAAAATTATATATTTGTATATGGAATGTCTTACTTTAAACTGCAAATCAACAATGAAAATAATTTCATCACAATGGGTCTTAAAGAGAGACTTCACATGAGTATTTAAAGCACTAAATATTAAGGCTGCACGATTGTCTGCATGATTATAATTTTCAATTATTCACCTTGATGTTGTACTTGCGAATCATATTGTCAATTTAGTCATTTTAAACTGCGGAAGTGAACAAAAAGAGCACAGATGGACCGCTGTTATTGAGGCTTTTGGCGCTTGTGTAATTGTTTCACCCATAATTTTAATACCGATTAGTTGTTTGTTTAATTGTGCAACCCTACCAAATATTGACATCAATATGAGTTTATCAGGTGGGATTAAGTTGATTAAAATATCACTTTTTGGTTATGTGTCCGGTCTTTGTGGCGTCTAATATTTTGCGACAGCTATCATTTTGTCTGAGAGTTATCTTTTGAATCTTTCCCATCTCTACATCCAGAGTCCAAAATGAACACTTTCCAAATGTGAGTACACCAGGATTTGGCAAGTAGAGTAAATTAAACAGACTTACGGGCCAGTTGGCAGTAAAAGTCATATAAATCGTGAATTAACGTATGGCTGTAATGTAATATGCGATGTGACCCGACAAAATAAAATGATACAGATGGCGTATCATCATTGGTTTATAACTGTTAATGTATTGTCATGCCATGTGGAGACACATTTCTGGCGTTATATCACCGAAACGAAAATACCAGGAACAAAATCAAGATGCATCTTGATGGTTTTGTAACAGGCCCAGTTTAACTATGTGACAGACTGGAATATGATGCTGCCAGTCACATTAAAATAATGACCTGCATAGCTAACAGATGAACAATTCCAAAAAACAGTGACAAAAACTATTTTAAGGAATTATCAGAAAAATAAAATTTCATTTCCATAAATGCTAAAGCCTGCTTTCAATTCACCCGCCCACCTATAAAGGAGTGTTGCCAAAAATATTTTAGACCCGGTCTGCATCATGCTAGACCCAGTCCACAGGTTTTTAAAGTTCAGTAAATAGATTCAAGCTCAATGCATGAACACATGAAGCATCACATCTGTTGTTCCCTCGGGTACCCTCCACCGATCATTCCAGGTGTCTCTTTCTCTCCTTTATCCTTCACTTCTAACCTTCTACATTCTCCACTCCATCCCTCGTCCCCGCTGTCTTCTTTTGACTTGCGTGTTCTTGTTCGCTCTCTCTCTTTTCCCTCTGATTCTCCCAGGAGCCTGACTGACCTAATTCTCCACAGAAGACATGGCTGTACTCGAATGGAGCACACACACACACACACACACACACACACACACACACACACACACACACACACACACACACACACACACACACACACACACACACACACACACACACACACACACACACACACACACACACACACACACACACACACACCGATGTCGTTTCTCAAACTCGCATAATAAGAGTGTTCGTATCCCAGATTCACCTCGGCTTGTGGAAATGTGTTGTTTATGTATCATCTGTTGCAGGTCTGGATGACTGGCCTCATTTAAAGACCATAAAGCTATTTTGGAATTCACCGCAGCTGAATTGTGTCGGAAATTTGGAAAGTTTGTTTCAGGTGTGAGTTTGGTTGTCGCGTTGGGTCAGATGCTCTCGTTTGTAAACTTCTTTATGAAGATCGAGGTTATCTGGAGGTTCCAAGCTATCATTTGAGAAGTCTTTACTGCAGATAAAAGGCCCGAAAAGGACTAACGCCTTTGTTTGTATTAGGGATGCTCAGATCCAGATCCAGATTTTGTCACCGATATAGAGTACCGAAATTTTTGTCATTGTGGGTTTTATGTAGAATGTGAGCTCTCTGATCACCGTTTAAATTTTTTCAGATAAAGCAAAACTAAACTGATGTTTCAGTTTTCAGTTTTTATTTGAGTAAAATTTTACAGCAATGATGTCAAATAATGTGTGTAATAATGTAATGTTACTCTTGTTAACAAAGAACTAAATAATCACAAAAGACTGTTTGCATTGAGGTCATCAATTGAGATCTGTTTGTAAGATTGGCCAAGTTTAATGAGTACAGATCGAGAATTTTTTTTTAATTATTGACAATCAATCGATCAGAGCATTCCTAGTTTATATGATTTTAAAGGGACAGTTTACTGAAAAACAAACCGTCATCTATTATTTACCATTATGTCATTTAAAATCTGTATGAATTATCTGTAAACACAAATGAAGATATTTTGAGAAATGTTTAGTGTCTTGACAACGGATGTAAATGTCATGTTGGTTACCAACTTTCTTCTAAATATCTCATCATGTGTTTACAGATGAAAATAATTCATACAGGTTAAGGAAATTATTAATCATTTCGGGTGAACTCGAATAATTCCCGTGTTTGCCCTTTAAACTAACTGATGGTTGTGGTGTAATGTATTTGTTGACCATTTAATTTTGCATGTTTGGGACTGTGGTAAACAATGAATGACATAACAGTTCTTAATTGGCCCTGCATAACAGATGCTCTTGGTTTTGGTTGCCAGATTTGCATTGTATAACAACGTTTGTTCGACACAAAGCCTTTGTCCGGTGCTGATTTGAATCTGAAAATTGTTGTGTCTCGGGTTTTGTGTTGTATTCCATAGCATTATTTGTGTTCTTTCCGCTCTCACATAGGAAAACAGAGGAGAGGGCGAACAGGGCAAATGAACAATAGTGCGAAGGATCAAAGCCGGAGGAAAACACAAAGATACAGTATGGAGACAAACTCTTTAGATTGCATTCATTAATTGGGCTTCGATTTGTTTCGCCTCGTCTTCAATAGTGAAATTTCCATAAAAATAATAAAATAGTGGAATAGCTGGGGCATTTTTCAAACAGAATCTTGAACAGTCTGCAGTGTTAGTTTAGTATCACAGCTGGTGAAGGAGAGTGCCAGAAGGGTGTATGTGTGTGCTTGTGTTCGCGCGTGTGTGCATGTGAATGCCTGTAGGTATTCTCAGTATTTTACATGCACATATGCAATAGATGTTCAGTCAATCTCAGTAATATGTTCCAGAGAAAGCACTTATAAATCCAAAAGACAATCAATAATTATTGCGCCATAAGTTTTTCCAATCTGCCATTAAATACATCAGCTGGCAGGCCAATTTTATAGTCTCTGAAATGACCAATAAACAAAGATGAGCACAGCCGAAGGGTTTTGTGTTCGCGCGGATTCCACTGGAAGCAGATGCAGTACTCCATAAGGTGTTTTCAATCGGGAATATTGACACATTGTGCAAGCTAAAGTCATTATCCCTTATTACCTTGCTGTCTGCAATACACTCACTGCATTCTGTTGCTTATTTTTTCATTAGAAAATACTTGTATAAGGTTATATTAAAAGCAAAATCCAGGTTTAAAACAAGTGAATCGCTATCATGTCATTCCACGCCAGTATACAAGTCTTTTTTTAACCTTGGAACACAGAAGAAGATATTTTGTGAAATGTGTCTATAAATTGCAAATCAATATGTTTGTATGTACAAAATAATTTCTGAACGATTCCATTAACTTGCATTGAACCTTTAACCGTTTCTTTAACAAAATGCCTGAAGATAAACGGTTTTCGTAACATATCCCAGTGAAAATTGTTTTATGAACCTGTCACACTGTAGGCTCTGCTCAGAGACTGTAATTGAAAGATGTGGGAGCTCCGAATGTATTGGACCTGACAGCAAACCCACAACCCATATGTTGGCATTGTTACTCATGTCTTAAAAGTCTTAAAATCACAGCAGCCAAAGAGCTTATTAAAATGTTTAAGGTTAAATACTGATTGCTTTAGGTTAAGTTTTATACAATGTGGAATGTTTATTTTATTCAAATACATATTAATAATAATACAATTAACACTGGGAAACAATGAAAATGTGAAATGATAAATAATATGATTCCATTAGTTCACTAGCAAGTATTGTTTGTATGTCACACTATACATTAAATTTAGACCTCGAGATCATCAGTGATTTGTCTTAATGTATTTGTGTATTTGGTATAATTATATCTGGCTTTTTTTCTTCTTAAAAAAGACATAAAAAAATTTGAAGAATTTTGGTTACCAATCAACACCCATTCACTGTCATTGTATGAACACAAGACATTTCTCAAAACATCTTCTTTTGTACTCCACTTTAAAAGTCCACGTGCAGGTTTTGAGATGTGGGAAAATAAAGGACCACTACATTGTTATTTTTTGGAAAACAATTCTTTAACTAAACTTAAACACAGAGCAACCTGATGATCGTGCATAGCTCGGAATTAAAGTCAAGTTAGACGGCAGTCAAATATATCTTATTTTTACTCACTGCAACAGCAAGCGTGAATTATCACCTTACAACCATGATCAACTTAATACTGATGCATAAATCATACACAATAGCAAACAAACAAACATTTAACCACCAGCACTCCATCAATCCTACTTTTTTCACAATTCATCAAACTAAACACTCCATTTCATCCTCAGACTAAAATGAACGATTCAGACGTTGCCAAACGTTCTCTGCAGAATATATCCGTCATTCCTCCATCCTTCCTCCACCAACATCATTGTCTTCGGCTGTAGCTGTTTCTCACTAGTCAAATTGATTTGCGCTCGGTCAGAGGCCGCTTTTATCCTCAGGTGTCCATTGACCAAAGGTTACTCACTCAGATTCCTGTTTTAGCTCGGCTCTCTCCCCACTGGGAGATATACAGTATCTATAGCTGAAGAGCGGCCTGTGGGGAAACAGGGAAAAGTAATGATGCCGATGTCTGCGTAGCCGTGGATGATCGGGACCCAGGGGACCTCATTTAGATTCCGCCAGGACACAGGCAGTAGTGCTGAAAGAAGGGTCTCACGAAGGGCTCTTTTTCTAGACTGTCAGGATGCTTTAAAAACATGTTATACTGCAAGCCTGTGCAGTAGTCGCTTCTACTGCGGTACTAGGTTGAAGAAAAGACCAGCATGTTGTTTCAAATGGCTACTAACATTTGATAGGCACTAATGGGTTTAATGTTACTAAAGAAGCGTGTTTCATTGAAAAAAACAGGGCTCATTCACCGCTCGTGGTTTTCGAGCAGCACCAGGGATGTTTTTAGTTTGTAATCCATTTAAAGGCTTCATTTGCATGTTTTTGCAGCAGGGAATAAGAAAGCGTCCATAATTCAGATGAAAATTTAGAGCCGGCGTTCCATGCGCAGAGTGGTGCCGTAAATTTATGTTGTCGGGTTGAGCAAAGTTTGCTTATTAAAAAGCAGATGTAAGTTATTTTCTGCTCACGGACGGGGCGGTGGTGACGGATCTATGAACTGCGTGGAGATCAGTGATTGTAAATGGGCAGGACACGTTCTCATGCAGAGAGTAGATAAATAGCTCAAAAAGAGACATTTGCATAGAGGACAGGACCACAGGAGTGACTTATTATAAATTGCACCAAAGCCATCCGTTTGCGTCATCACAGGTTACTATTAAAGATAATGAGATTGAAGTAAAATTCCCCGTGTGGGGAATGAATAAAAGGATTGATGGCTTTTGTCGTCTGTTGATTCAATTTGTTGTTTTTACCTGCGGTATGTGAACAATAAAACTAATAATAAAACACAATCCACATAAAGTTTTCTTATAAGTTCATCTGAGGTTATAATGCCCTTATACAACTTTAAGTGATAATTCACCCCTCAAATAAAAAATGTAGTCAATTTAAACCTGCATGACTTTCCTTTCTCTACACAAACACAAAAGGAGATATTTTGAAGAATGTCAGTAACCAATCACCACTGATTCTGTTGTAAGGACACAATACTAGTGCAAGTCCATGGGGACCTCTTCAACATTTTTCAAAATATCTTTTTTTTGTGTTATGCATAAGAAAGCAATATATGTTTAAAATGGAAGAGGGAGAATCTCAACGACCGAATTTTCAACTGGACTTTTCCTTTCCCCTTCATTAGTTTCTTCTACAGCAGTTCAGGTACCACCCATACATTTCAGTCACATATATAATGTATGTGCCGTCACTTGTCAGCAATTGGTAGCATTCTACCCAGAGGGTGAAAGATTGGTTTAATGCAGGCCTTCGGTTCCCCGTGTGGAGGCTGTCCTTTTGCATCAGCTCCAGATTCCTGAGCCTCCCTCCTGAGGAGCAGACAGTTTGGATGAGAATCTTGTCTGTGAATGAGATCCCCCTCCCGTCCCTGATCTGTTCAGCATCCAGCTGCTCTTAGCATTTGCCCAGCTGCACTGTCTCAGTCTGGGTGGGGTTTATTCTGCCCCCAATATTGGCCATTCACGCCACGGTTAATTCTAAGGAATCGGCCATGCAGTAGAATGCGTTATTGATTTTAGAATGTTTTTATTGAAGTCTTGTGCATGCATATGTATCGACTTTCAGAATAACAAGTGAAGGGTTTTAACTTAATGCATTATTGGTAATTGGTTTGCCATAGATGTTGCTACGAATTCGAAGTGGTCCCACGCTTCTCTGTATTTTTATGTTCTACGTCGACCATTTTTAATCAGATTATGCAAAACATGATAATACCAGGTCAGATGACAACGCATGAAAATTCAAATAAAATAACTATTTTGTGGTCTTTGAAGAACCAATTCAGGGAAAAAGTCAATCTTACAATATTTCAAGTTAAGTATAAGTTTACTATATGTTTTTACTATACTAACAGCACAGATATCAACATTTCGTGAGGTCTCCCTTTTATTTTTTTGTGTTGTTTTTTTGCATGATTTTTCTGAGTCAAGTAAAGACTATTTTAGAATTCTCGGACCCATAAGGCTACATAAATAAAGTAATTATATGTGCTATTAAAAATGCTTGTCCATTTGCTTCTGTTTTTTGCACTTTAATTCAAGGTTTGTCATCTTTCCCAAAAACATGTCCTCTCTTTGTCATGTTTTTCTTTTTAAACCGAATTAAACTTTTATTTTTATGATGCATCAACTTGGTTTTAGTAAAATATATACATTTTGTTTGTATTGTAAACAAATACATATTTAGAGTGTTTTTATGTCAAATCCCTAACGCAGAATGACACATCCATTATGCTGGAATTGCTATACTGGTTTGTGCTTTATAAATCAAAGTAAACCAACAGTATGTTTTTTTCACATTTGTAACACATTCATTTTTCTCTCTAAAATGGTAAAGTTAAGCATAAACTGATGTTTTTTATTTCTGGACTCTATCATTCAAATATTAAAAGAACATTCAATATATTGGTAAGAAATGCATTAATGTTTTATGTTTTGACCGAAAATCCATAATGCTGGGAATGACCCTATAGATTTTCAGCTATGTAAACGAATACGCTGACTTGGCATGCGTTTGCCACAGCTAAAGAAACTGAATGCATTATGTTTGCTTTAGATGAGTCTTTTCTCAATATTTTCAGTGCATCTCAAGCTTTTTTCCAAAGCTCTGGCAAATATTTCATCCCCTGGTGCCAAAATTCTGTTTCAGAACACCAAATGCATAATAAAGCCAGCAGGATGATAATGATTACGGTGTTTGTCTTTGAGAGAAGGAAAAAAGCAGGACCGCACGCTGTAATTTAGCTCCAGATTAGGCACGAGGAAGATGACGGAGAATCAAACTTCTCTCGGTTCTACAGCTTTTGAACTTCAGGAGCTTGTTGCTTAGCTTGTTTGTGTGGACGTGTGTGTGGTTTTGGGTTGGGATGTGTTTCGAGACCAACGGGGCTCCTCTCATCCATCCTGTGGGATTGGTTGTGGTGTTTAATGTGTGTGTCTCTGGAGATGAAGATTCATTGTTTTAATAAGAGCAGAACCGACAGGAGAGAGAAGAAAGCACCGTTACAGAGAAGCATCCAGGGGAAGTCTGATGGTGAGGATGACTTTCTCGGCTCTTATGGCCTTTAATGATGGAGGGAGGCATCTGTTGTGCGCTGGTCTTTGTAGAATGCCACCCCCCATCCCCGGAGCCTTCAGACACTTTCTTTGACTGTCTATTTCTTGACCCTCAGTCTCTGGTGGACGCGTTGCCTTTAGATGGTGAAACTACAGCTTTCATTAAATATTTGCCTGCTGGAATTGGGTTTCAGATGCATCACTGTTTTCACAAGGACATTTTTACACATTTATTAATGCAAATATATACAACGTAACCTGCTGTTTGTGACACCTAAAGAAACTGTAAAGATGATGTTGAAATATGCTTAGGATATGGTGAGATAGGCTGTATTGTGTCTATGTAATGTTACACCCTAAAAAATATGATATTTAATATTTAATGTAAATATACTTCATATAGTGCAGCGTGTCAGGTAGCGACACACCATTATACCACAGTATACAAATAATAAATATTCTGGTTGCGGTGACATTTTTTTTACAGTAGTGTTGCAGTGGTGTGTCATTAGAAAACATGAGTTAAGATTTGTAAATGCTTTTATTTGTAATAATCCAATACACATTTAATATTCAGAATTGTGAACAGACTTTTCATAGTACTGTAGCTTTGCAGGCAGGTGTCTTGGAGAGTCTTGAAGACAATAACACAGCTCTGTTGAATTTATATTATTATTTGTTGTTTAACATCCTGGATT
Organism: Triplophysa yarkandensis; assembly: GCA_033220385.1. Classification (NCBI taxonomy): domain Eukaryota; kingdom Metazoa; phylum Chordata; class Actinopteri; order Cypriniformes; family Nemacheilidae; genus Triplophysa; species Triplophysa yarkandensis. Next base: position 12,446,670 of record CM065671.1, on the reverse strand, counting down.
AAGTCTGTTTTAGCTTTTTCTCTCATTTTAACATTTAATAATAAATAAAATGGAATATTTTACTAGATCTCTGGCTGTCGTCACACCTCTTTTGCTTTCAAAAATCTCACTGGATTTTTAAAAATAATGCTTAAATGAATGTTAAGGGGAAAAAAATATGTAAACTCATATTTTCCAAAGACAAATTTATCTCAATAATATGAATAACTGAAAAAATGTATTGGGTTTTGCACTGTACGATATATCTTTATAGCATCTAGGTACGTCTTTTATCAGTCTTTCAGATATATCAGATACTTTTGTCACTTTCATTAACTTGAAATAAAGGTGTGTGCACATGTAGGCGCTGGGGGTGTGTAAGTAATGTAAAAATGGCCATAATGAATATGGATGGGCTCCAATTATAACTACTTTCATTTTTGCCATTACTGATCTGAAAAGTTTTGATCGCTCGTTATTCTTCATTCCCCTGTCACGCTTGCATATACTCTGATGGAGCACTAATCAAGTTTTGCCTACAAGTGTTTACTTGAGAGATTGATGTCAGTTGATCCCGCACCTGTGTTTATCGTGCACCTGAGTCCCAAAACGCACAGGGATGTCTTCAATATTCATGCCATGTGGAAATAGTTTTAAAATGTGACTATGGGGGGCGAAATGAAACATAGCAGACAGTTATATATATATATATATATATATATTTTTTTTTTTTACATACATTCACAAACCTATAGGATCATGACTGATACAGTTCTAAACCTTGCATTGACAGTATACCCAAAAATAAATATTCCTTCATCGTTTACTCATCCTCTTCTCATTTAATACCTGTTTGATGTTCGTTCTGCACAACACAAAAGAGGATATTTTGAAGAATGCTGTCACCCATTCACTTGCCTTGGTTTTGTGTCCATACAATAGTGCCACTGCTGTTCGGTTGCCAATTTTCCTCAAATGATCCTCATTTGTGTTGTCAGGGCATTTTTTTTGTTTGATTTCTTGAGATGCTCATCCAACAGTAATTTTAATTGACCAGAAGGCAAGCGACATAAATAGCTATCCAAAAACAACTACGAAGTTGTTAGGAGAACGTCTTGTTGTTATTGTCTCAGAATGAACAGCTGGCTAGCCAAAGTTAAGAAGTGTCTGTAATTTGCATTTACGTTTTCGGTTTCAACAAAACGAACACTGAAGTGCCTCTCAGATTCGAAACTTAATTTTACGTTTTCTTTATGTTTATTAGGACCTGTTAACGATTATTGCCCGAAGTTCATGATAAAGCGAGTTATTATCTTTAACAGAAATCAGAAGTCTTGGACTTCAGAAAACGCCGGCGTTGTGCTCATCCAGTGACTTCTGCGACGTGTCATCAGAGAGCCGTTACGGAAGTAAATGGATTCACGTGATCCAATCATCTCGCTGGAACTGAAAGACGAGTTGACCAATAACAGTAGAGTAGACCGTATGACCAATTAGAGAAACACTGAGAGGCAGGTCTTAAAGAGACAGGACCTTACACGGAGTGTTGCAAAAAACATAATATGCAAATAACGCAAAATAAATAATACAACGAATGCATTCTTTAAGAATTTAATTTCTTTATTTATAATTGAGGACTAAAAGAATACAATAAATAATATGTTTTTTCACCTTGGGGCCATGAATACATATTTGATAGCGTTTTTATAGTGTTTTGGTTATGTAATGCTTTACTAGTTCCCAACCTCCCGTACTATAATCTTTCCCTTTCGCTGCATAGATCCGTGTGAGGGATTAGAGATTAAAAGGCAGGAGCTGGATTACACAGCCAGCAGTACATCACTCTCTATTCTCATGTCGTTCATCTCTCCTATCAGCCTCTTTCTCACTGATAACTTTCAGCGTTCTGTCTTAAAGATCTTTGGCTGCCCTACACAGAGAAATATATATCCTCTCAACCCTCTGTCTTATTGATTTTGGACATTTTCACTTGACCGTCATGATTCTGATCTTGTAAGCCTGAGATCAATTATCTAATTTGATCTGTTGCTTAAGATGTTTTCTATTTGGATCTCACCGTGTATTCACTCCATTGTCATTTTAAATAAGATTAATGGTGATTTTGTGTATTTATAATGGAAGTTGATAGGGGCCGGGGTGGTTTGGTTACAGACCAAAATATCTTCTTTGTGTTCTGCGGAAGAACGAGAGTCACATACGTCTGAAATGATAAAATAATAAAATAATTTGATGTAAATTACGTCTTATAAAACTTGTTTACCGTAAGTGAATTTTAAAGATCATGTTTATAAACATGACATATTCAAGTTTACACAATTCAAACAATTTAAAAAGTTTGTTTTAAATATTGTATTAAGACCGACATTCCGGTAACAATGCTTCACCGTATCACTTAAATAGCATTTAATAGCCTTTCACAATTTTTGTTTGGGACCCGTCTCCGCGAGGCCAGGCTATCCTCCTCTAGACTGACATTAGTTTTATTGAGACTGATTTGTATCTGTGTGTGTACGTGTGTGTGTTTGACTCTGGACAGGTGGATGCTGTCATGCCATTTGGGTGCCTTGCTCTGCGGGATGGGCGGACATACAACAGCCTGTCTGACATCACTGACAAATACGAGATCGGACAGGTCCTCAAAGCGTGAGTATGAATAGAAAGGTCTTCAAATCCTTAAATAAAAACCAATCCATCAATTATACACAAAGCACCCCATTAAACATTCATTTGGAACGCCTGTCTGCCCATTTCGAGGTATTTGTCACCACAAGGGACTTACAGTGGTAAGAACTGGCATTTAACACCGTGCAAAATGCGTCACTCTGTGTCATTTCTTTCTCCACAGGAAAGAATTCTGTGAGCTGTGTCTGGTAAAGGAGCGGCAGACGGACAAGGTCTACGTGTGCAAGAAATTCCTCAAGAAGGATGGCAGAAAAGTGCGCAAGGCTGCCAAGAACGAGATCATGATCTTGAAAATGTATGTGGGGACTGGAAGCATCAGCAGATGATGTAGAGTTTGTTCGAGGGCTGATCTGAGACACCAGCTGGGAGATTTAAATCCTTGTGTTGTGTTTGGGGTCTGTCGGACCTCAAGGCCATTTTAATATCTTTAACATTGAGGTGTCTGCATGACACTTAATGAGTTTTCGTAATCAGTTCAAATACGATTGTTATGAAACATGAATAAATGTCAAGGATTTTCTTCCGGTGTTTGAGAAAAAACAAGTACACTCCTACATAATCTGTTGTGGTGTTTTGCTGTACTGCTTGTTACTTTTCCGGTTAAAATGGAACCTGTTTGCACTAGTCACCTCATGCATGTTGATTGATCAGATATTCTATCAACGCTTGGCCGCATAATGCGATTCTGAAAAACGGAAACAAATCTACTATTCCCGCCTGAACAGCCACATGCATTTACACATGGGCAGGTCACATCTTGTATGCGCCTCCTGTGGCGATCGGATTATACGCCTTGGAAGTTGTTTGGTCTTTTTATGATCAAAAATGAGATCTGTAAAAAACGACTGAACCCAAAAAAGAATGACACTAAAATAAACCAGTCATATTTATCCTGAAATCTGCTTCGTAGTGCAACAGTAGGGAAATGCTTCACGAATATCTGCCTGCTGGGTTTTGATTAAAGTACACTAATTATTTACACACACACTATTGGGGTCTAACATATACAATCCATAAAGTCAATCAGACCAGAAGGGATAGTTGGAAAAGAGAGATTTAAATATGGAAAAGGAAGGTATGAGACACAGAATGCATTGCCCTTGGTGTGATTTTTGTCCTCTCACTGTGTTGTGGAAGCGCTTTTCTGTAATAATTTAAGAGAAAGACTCTATTCAACTCTCTGTCGTGATGTTTTTATTTCAGGGTCAAACATCCAAACATTCTCCAGCTGATTGATGCATTCGAGACCAGGAAAGAGTTTTTCATCATACAAGAGCTGTGAGTCTGACCTCTGTTTGCTGTTATCAGTCATGTGTCATTCAGGAGGCCAAGGACTCTCTCTCTCTCTCTCTCTCTCTCTCTCATCATCACTACATTACTTATGAAAACTCATCTCCCCTATATCTGCTCAGAATGCAAATAGACACATCCAGAGCTATAAGTCCATTAAAACTCTGCCATCTGCTTTTTCAAGAATGGCATGCTATTACAGCTACTAGGAGTTCTGGAATGAGTTTTAATCAATGCATATAGCTGTGGACAAGACAATTCTGGTTTTGCCTACATGTACTGTATTTTAGCCACAGTGTTTGTTGAAATGCAACTAAAAACCTCAGGAATGACATGAACTCACCTGTCAGTAATCCGAAGGATTGAGAGAATGGTCTATTATAGGGTTATTTCGCAAAAAATGAAATTCTATCATCGTTTACTCATTCCCTTTAAACTTCAAACCTGTATGATTTTCATTCTTCTGCAAAACAGAAAAGGAGATATTTCGAAGAATGTTGGTACACTCTTGGTCCCCATTGGTTTGTGTACATACAATTGTCAGTGGGGATCAATTATTTTTTCGGTAATCAGAATATCTTTTTGCGTTATATGGGGAAAAGAAAGTCATCCAGATTTGAATTGACTAAATGATGACAGACCTTTCATTTTTGGGTGATCTGTCACTTTAATATAAGAGATGCAAATTCTTCCGCAGAAGGAATGAGAACTGTAAATCTGTAAAGCTGATGTTACAACAAAAGGACCTGTTTAAATCTTGTGTTCTTATCTTTGGGAAAGATGGATGTTTTGGTGGAGAAAGAGAAATCTTGACAGTTTAAGAGCATTATCACAGATCTGTCAGTTGTTACGTTGGTGCGTTCTCACATGCAGATTTTTACACCTTCACGTTCGTACATCTCAGCCAAAACACTCAGCTCCTTATTCACATTTATAACCTACAGCTAGTTTCATTTGATGTGTAAAATGGAATTACATTGATTTACTTAACACTTAAACGTAAAGAGAAGTCTAAACCTGCGTTGGAATGTTTTTCTTACGAAATAGGGGCAGGTGTATTTTTACGCATTTTCTGGAATTATGTTTGTGATTATAATATTGTCTTGGGACAGGGCCACAGGTGGAGATGTGTTCGACTGGATATTAGATCAGGGGAACTACACAGAGAGAGATGCGGCCAACGTCATCCGTCAAGTCTTGGAAGCTGTGGCCTATCTTCACTCCCTCAACATAGTGCACAGAAACCTAAAGGTGGGTTGGCATGGGTTCTGATTTAGTTTTGACTTGAAAAGTATGAGGCCTGAACTGATCTGCAGCTTGGTGTTCAAACACCTAATGCACATTTTAATGCAAAGGATCCTATTTGAGGTTCACGCATTTATACATGATGGGATGATTGCTTGTATGTGTGTGCGCTGATCAGCAGACTACTAAATGATAATCAGTTTTATTAATCAAGCGCCTAGTCCTCTTTTACTCATAACATCGCATGACTGTAATATTGCAAATTCTCCCTGTGGGTGTCTTCAATGTGCAAAACAAATATGAAAGGAAAACAATATCGCATTCCCCTGTGGTTCTAATGCTTCATGTTAAAGACATTAAGGTTATAAGGCGGTTTGTCTTGAGACAACATGTGTTTGTAGTGCCCTCTTGTGCACAATGATGTAGCAATCATTCCAGCTTTTTTGTATCCAACTGTTGAATTGTGCTATCAGATGTTCATCATTTAATCTGTATGAATGCATCTCATTCCATTTCCACAAATCATGAGGTTCTCTTATGAGAAAAGATGTATTTAGAACCTTAATGGTCATTTGATTAAAGCGATCATTCACCCTGAAATGAAAAGTTGTCATCGTTTATTCACCTTTGTGTTTGTTTCAAATCTGTATGCATTTGTTTGTTAAACACAGAGAAAGATATTTGGAAGAATGCCAATAAGCAAACAATTATTGAAACCCGGTGACTACCAAAGTAGGATAATGACTAATGTTCCTTTAAACACAAAATGAGATATTTTGAAGTACAAAATGTTTTGGGGTGATTTTGACAACCATTATGAGCATTTGTCTGAATATCTTTCTCTGTGTTTATCAAAAAAAGTTTCTTATATATATATTACTAGTCAGAAATTCATGACCGAATTTTCCTTTTTAGGGTGAGCTAAATATTTTTTCCTTTAGGATTCTTCCCATTATCATTCAAGTTAATAATATTAATCTTACTTCATTTAGTTGTTCTTATAAACATTATGTTTCTTTGAACGAAAATACTATATTGTATGAGGTTAATGAAACTTTTATGGATTCTTGAGCTTTACAGGGCTCTGGGGGTACATGGTACAGAAATAATGGAGAATCAATGTCTTAAAGCAACAGCGGGCGGCTTGTAAGCCTGAAATATCATGAACAAGCCTTAATTATTTTGTGGTGTTTTTTAGAAATGGATGTTGTTATAGTAGAGGTCACACTGAGAGCAGGTGAAGGACACGCTCTGCCCGTCTAAAACAGTCACAATTACATGGAGCTGCAGTGATGTTTTATTCCATCATACTTTGTCCTAATGCCCTGTCATTTGTCTTATCATCACTTTTCTATGAAAGTATTGATTTTTTTCATATACCTTTTCACTCTGGCTTTATGTCATTTCAGCTGGAGAACCTGATGTATTATAGAGAGAGTAACCACAACAAAGTTGTCTTGCGGGATTTTTACCTGTCAAGGTTTGAGAACGGCTCAATCACGGAGCCTTGTGGGACACCTGAGTACCTTGGTATGTTATTTATGAAATATGTTATTTTATTTATAAGTTATGCTTATCAGATATTTAACTCTCTACTGAACCCTCTTACAGCCCCTGAAGTGGTGGCCCGTCACCGGTACGGAAGGCCGGTGGATTGTTGGGCCGTGGGGGTCATTATGTATATACTGTAAGTTGGTCCTAGAAACATCATCCAGACGTTAAATACGATATTTTTGTACTCATTTTTTCATTTTAAATCATTGGATACTTGATTTTCAATTGAAGTTAATGTGCTAATTCAACAGCACATCCTTATACATTAATGCATAATAAATGATGCCAGCTAGAATGTGTAATGCAAAACAGGAGGACATGAAAACAAATCACATACACAACGGGTTTTTTAGGTTGTCTGGGAACCCCCCCTTCTATGATGAAACCGAGGAGGAAAACACCGACATGCACAACAGGATCATCTTCTGCCGTATTGTTGGAGGAGAATTTGAATTTGATTCGCCGTATTGGGACGACATCTCACCTGCTGGTAAAAAGATCACAATTTCATATGTTACCAGCTTTGTGAATAATTCAAATCCTTCTTGGCGCTCTAAAGATTAATCTTTTCTTTTTCATGTGGCACAGCAAAAGAGCTGGTGTGCAAATTGATGGACGTCGACCAGATGCTGAGAATTACCGCGCAAGATGCGCTTTTGCATGAATGGTAAAGAAAACACAGAAATGAAGTAGAGGGATAAGACACCCCCCAAAAATTCTGTCATTGTTTGTTTTCCTTCATGTTGTTCAAACCTTGTGATGTTTTGTATGGCACATTACATAAGGTATTTTGTGTTATTTACATACAATGGACGTCAATTGAAGCTTGTTGATGGCTTACCGACTTTCTTCAAAATATCGTCTTTTGTTTTCTGCAAAAGAGATAAAATCATACTTTGAAATGACATGAGGGTAAGCCCATTAACATGCTTGATATAAATCTACAAACAGGATCGCTGGAAACGGGGCTTCGGAAAAGAATCTGAAGGCAGGGGTGTGCGCTCAATTTGAGAAAAACTTTGCCAAGGCCAAGTGGAGGGTAAGAACAATCTAATATCATACAACAGTGATTTGTGTGGCCACTTCCCTATAACGTATGCATTACTTACCTTTCCTGCAAACAGGATATATAGGTTAAGGACTGTAGCAGTAAAGATGGTATTATCATTAAAGCTGTAATTCAACTTTACAAAAAATCTTTTTCCTTTATAATTACTTTTATATTCATGTTTGCTTTTTCCTTGCATGTGATACCCAGGAATTGAAGGTACTGTTGTTCTCGGGTCAGCCTAGAGGCAGAGATTCTTTTCATAGTACAATCTTTGACTTGGGCACACATATTTCCTCTAGCATCTTGGCTTTAGTGTCTCACGGCCTGGCCTGTTGCTTCAAACAATACGAGGGAATTATGTAGTTCAAGTCTGATTGTCGGAAAGACTCTACCTGTACTTAAGCCTCCCTGTATCTGCACACCAGTAACTAACAAATTTATCACTGCCCAGCTGGTCCCATGTGCATTCAGTCATACGCCGTCTAGCTTTTACTCACAGTGTCCTCAATATTCCAGCTCAGGCTCCAATCAGTCCCTCATTCACTCAGACAAATCTCCAGATTGAGTATTCATTGTAACATCATGTGTGTGTGTATATAAAAAGTTGTCCCTGTGTTTTTGTGTTAAGAAGTGGTATTATTCCAAATTCCTTGAGGGTCACAGAGACATTGTAGTGATATTATTTGGTCTGTTAATGCAAAAGCAGATGGGTTAGGTCTTTAAAGCTTACATTTTTTAACTTAAAATGCGACACTCATGCCGCTAAGCAATGCAACAGCTAAAAACATTTACATTTATCCATTTGGCATATGCTTCTGTTCCTACAGTTCATTCAAGGTATACATTTAAGCAGTTTGTGTACATTCTCTTGGAAGCTCCCTCTTGCTAGTTATGCTCTAAAAATATATATCAAGTATCAAATACTGTTAAAAATATCTTTAAGGAATAGTTCAACCAAAAATAAAATTTGTGTTATCATTTATTTTCCGTCTTTTCATTTAAAACCTCTGTGACTTTCTTTCATCTGCACAACACAGAATAGATATTTGAAGAATATTGGAAACTGAACAGCAGAGGTACCCATTCACTTTATTGTATGGACACAAAACCAATGCAAATCATTGGGAATTGCCATTATTTGGTTTTCAACATTCTTCAAATGTCTACATTTATGATCTTCGCAAGATTAAAAGTCACACTGGTTTGGAATAACAAGAGGTAAAGTAAATGATGACAGAGCTATCGCTTTAAAGGATACAAAGAATGGAAATTGCTACCACAAATGTCCTTTAACAATGCATTTCATCTATATTGTGATATAGACCTCACAAAACGTAATAATGCCCTGAAAACTGAATGTTTGGTGTCTTTATTTTGTTCACAGAAAGCGATTCGTGTCACCACGTTCATGCAGCGCCTTAGAGCCTCTGATATGGGATCATCTGATGGAGCGGTAGAGGGCCATGGTGAAGGGGTCAAAGCAGATGGGTCGAATGGTCACGGAAAACAAGCAGATTCGGGTGGAGTTTCGGCTGAGAACGTGTGTCACGAGGTGACCGTTGAAAGCAGACCTGCGGAGAATCAAGAAGACAAATCGGGACACAGAACAGCTGAGAACAAACCTTCAGAACTTGCAAAGCCGCTTTCAAACAGCTCTTTAAAGCAAGAGTCTCATGAAAAGGAAGTTGTGGCAAGCCAGAAGAAACCCTCAATAGAAGTCAGACAGAAATCAGCAGCCGAGCCTGTGAAAACCTCTAGCCGAGAAAACAGTGTTTCTACAGAACCTCAAACCATCGGCAATGTTGAGAAGAAATCGACTTCTTTCCCTGAGACTCCAAATCGGCGTAAAATGGCTGCCAATCTCTCTATTGATCATGGTTTATGCTCGGATGTGAAAACTGATACGGGAAAGGAAGAGTCTGTTAAAAATGTTGACACGGTCACAGATGTAGCGGCGAGAAGCTGGTGTCAAACACAGCTTCCCGAGGCGGTAGCAGAGAGGCCAGTTGAAGTTGGAGTGACCGTAGATGTTAACCCCAAGAGCAAAGAGCAAAAGAAAGGAAAAACAGACAAGGGAAGCCAGTCCATGAAAAACATCCAGTGTACATACGGAGGTTTCGGATCTTCAAGCCTAGGCCGTGACAAAAAAGTTTCCACGCATGATGTACAAGACCTCCACGGTGCTTCTGGATATGGGAACCAATATTGTCCATCGTATTCTGTTGGCGGCGGGACTATGTACAGCGGTCTGGAACCAGGGGGCGGTGCTAGTGCCGATTGGCAAATGGACAGCGTAATTGAACAAATAGAAAAGCAAATGGCTGCCGTGTTGGAGAAGATTGAGGGAGACATGCCTTCATTGCTAGAGCAGATCAGCGATCATTCCGAGACCCTGCCGAGAGCGAAGAGTGCCAGCTCTTCTCCCTCACCCAGATCTCGAACGCAACATCATTCAACACCTCCGCCTCTACCCACCTCACCACGTCCAGCGATGCCCTCTTTACCACATCTAACAATCCCCCCTCCCTCTTACCCACCACCCTCCCCACCCAGTCAAGTCCAGGGTCATAGCCATCCAACTGCCGAGGAAGGTACCAGCGAGGACCAGAGGGATACAATGCGGTCTGGCCTGTCTCCAAAGGGAAGTGTGTCAGGAAAAGACCTGTAAATACATTACAAAAATGTGTCGGCGAAACCGGGAAGTAGGCCGACTAAAATAAAATCTTTAAGCTGAGGGTTTTGTGATGGGAATGAGAGCATACCCTTGGGGGCTGTACAGTGTTTTAGGGGGTTCAAGTAGAAATATTAGCAGATTGACTTTGACTGTGTAAAGAGGAAATGGATTAAGAGGTCAGAGGCAAACAAAACAATATTTTGTTTAGTCCAAACTGCGATTTCCCACCCACACAGGTTGTAAATAACTCAAAACTAACATTGATGACAGCATAGTTTTAATGTCTTGTGGAGAATGCAAGCTCGATATGGTTTACTTGGATGCAAGATCAATTAAAGTACATTAAACATCACCTTTAACGAAACCAAACCAGTATGGACTTTGGGAGATATTATTATTTCTGACTTCATCCGTCTTGGATTTTTGCTCTAAGGTAGTGAAGTTCAAGCAGTGCATGTGCATACTCTCTACTTTCTGTAGTATTTCAAATACAATTGAATCTATCTTTTATATTATATACTCTCAAACTGTACTGATCTTTCTGTGAGTCTCTGGTCAACTATTGACAGAAATCGAGAATCGGTCAGCGCTGATACTATTACTACTTTACTCTATTTATTTTTCATTTATTTATGCTTTATATGTATCCATAAAGTTGTTTAATTATAACCCCGTTGCTCTCTTTTCTTTAATGATATTGATGATAATACACTATATAGTAATTTCCCTTGTCAAAAAATCATTTTAGGAATTCAGTTTCTCCTATATGATCCTATTTGATTCTTAAAATCCTATTGGATAGTACTTAAAATTATGTGGGAAATTTGTGTTTATTTATATCTATGTGTTTAATTTCTTATGGGAATCTTATGGGGTGTACTGGATTCTAATTAGAATTGATAATATTTCTTATAGGAATTCTCTTAAAATAAGATAGAAATTCTTATTAGAATCCAGTACAAATTTCTTATAAAAATCCTATCGGAATAAAATATGATAGAAATTCCCATTAGAATCCAGAACAAATTTCTGAAAAGAATCCACTAAGATTTTTTGACAAGGGTTTGCTAATACATCCCAAAATATTCACTATATATCCTACAAATGTGTGTTTAATGTAACTATTGCTTCATCTTTCCTAAATATAACACTTTTGGTGATGTGAATATTCTTCCAAGCTATTTTTTGCACTCCATGTAAAAATGTCAATAAAATTATAATCATTGATCCATAGACTGGTTATTTGAAAAGACAAACTGACGTCATCATTCAGCAAGTTGCTAAATTCCATTTCAATGCTAATCATTATTTTAAACCCCATTGACCTTAAATGTCCTTAAAACTCTTTAATAGTTGTCCCTACGATATAAACTAAATTAAGAACACGTTTTGCGAGCAACACTTAAAATCCACGCAACAAAAATTAACCGTTTCTGGATTTTCGCGCGGTTTTGGCGTTTAAAACTTCGTTTCCCACAATGCACCGCGGCCGGGCGAGTCCACTCCGCTAAACCGCGGGGGGGGGGGGGTCAAACGCGTCATGAGATCCTCCACAAACTACATACAACATTTTATAACGTTTCAATTGTGTCGGTTATTATGACGTCACGATGAAACGGTTTTCGCGCCAATTCGCCTCAACGGCCCCGTTCAAAAACACAAGTTTGTGTTGCGTCCATGTTGAACAATGGCACATTCTCAAGTCAAACTCTGCACATGTTGGTACTGCGCTCGTGAACTGAGGAACACTTACCGAACTGAAGTGTTAACGGTCCGGGAATAACCGTCCAGCCTCCCCTCAGACCGAAAAGTCACGGAGCTCGCGCCAATTTCAGGGATAAAGTGACGCAAACGCTTTCATTTTGACGTTTCGTGTCGTTTATCTTTGCGTTTTTCTGTATTCAGTACCGCGGAGAGGCCGAGTGCCATCGGATGTGGTGAGTTCTGCATACTTATGTGCCAAGCTAATGCTACATTGCTAACACTCGAACAAGAAAACTGTCGCTTGCTAGCCAAGTTTTCACCGCTAGTCAGCTAGCAGGACGCCACAATTTGGGCTGTGATTTCACACCGGGCGGGGCTGTGAGAGATCCTCATGAGAAGTTGCTTTGGGGAAGTGGGAACCCCATTCATGCATTGGTGGGGGGTGCTATGCTAACGTTTTAAGGGCTAACGTGGGGTCCACAGCATGCCAGTGTTGCATCCTGGCGTCGTTTCCCATGGCTAGCTGCACAGGAGTTGGGAAGAATCTTGTAAGAAGTTTGAAAGATGGTCACTTTATATGTTGGAACATTGAAGAATTCAACAGGGGTGCAGGGGTTGATCCTCTGGTTTTGGGATGATCATTCAATGTGTGGCCTTGTGCATTGGGATGAACCAACATCACTTGCTTTTATGAATCACAACATGCTTTTTTTGTCTCTCAAGGTGTATCTTGAGGTGCTTTATTCATGGCTCAGTAGGATACAGGGTGAAGGATTTGCAGGTGTCATGGAGGAGGATGCTGTGTTTTGTGGGATGCTCGCATTGCTCAAAAGGGAAGTCGGACAGGATGTGAGCTCGCTTTGGCTTTTCAATGCATCACATGCGAGAGTAAGCAGCCCACTTGGGCCTTTGTCACAAGGTAACATCCCATCCCCCAACGGTTATTCCTCTCATTAACAAGAAAGCCCATGCCTTAGCCCTAATTCGGCATCCAATGCCATGAGTTTGGAGACAGGATTGAAGCGGGTACAAACCTGGCACAGTTATTCGGAAAGCATCATAAGCGCAAACTTTGCGTACGTGATTTTAGTGACGGTTGTACGTGGACTTCATACGCACTCATTTGCTCTCACCTCCAACATGGGTGACATGAGTTTACATTCAGCTGACGCTTTTATCCTTAGAAATGAGGTTTTCAAAAGACAAATTTAGTACTAGAGGTAACAAAGCATTCCTATGTGAGTAATCCTTGTCTTAGTTGGAAAAACACATCACACGAACCAAGAATTTTTTTATTTTCTCTTTTGATAGAAGGACGGAGGATGTCAGGAAAGAGGTTTATTTTGGGGTCAGGTGGAAAAGATGGGTTTTAAGGTGGCTTCTAAAGATTGAAGCTGAGTTGCCAAACACGTTGTAACGGGCAGATTAGTCCAGCATCGTGGAACTGATCTGGAGAAGGTGTGTAAGAGGGATTTCTTACCTTTTTGAGCCGGCACCACCAGACGTACCAACGCAGGGATCTGGAGGGCACATACGTTTGTATCTGCGAATGAAGGTAGGCGGCGCTGTGGTGGTCTTGTAGGCAACGAGGAGAGCCTTGTACTCGATGCAAGTGGAAATAGGGAGCAATTTACCTTGATGAAGAAAGGATAGACGTGAGTCTTTTAGGTTCCTTGAAGACCACTCCTGCCGCCGCGTTCTGTATCGTCTGCAGAGCCTTTGTAGTGAAGGCCCTGTGCCTTGTGTCAAGCATGCCTGTTCTTTAGTAAATAAATGTGACCTACTTTCAAGAGTCAGCTATCATCAAGCAGGTTCGATGGGTTTCCTTTCTTTATGGTGATTTTAAAAATCAAACAGGCTTTAACACTCCTAAGTAAGGGTTTTGTTCACTGAAAGGCTGTGTTCTAATTGCTCAGTCAGGAACCTGCAGGTGTTCTACATTTTTGTAGAATTACACCACCAATCAAAAGTTTTGAGACTCTTACTTACGCATTCACATTTCTTTCACATTATATTGGAATTGTCTTATGGGCAGATCCAGCGGTATGAATGTGTCATTTTTTGTTATGTACATCACAAAATAATGCTCTTAGTTAGTTCAGTTTACTGGTTACAATTGCAATTATACCTAACATTTGTTGATAATGTTTAAACCTCAGAAAAATATTGGTTAATGAACAAATGTTCTATTTTAAAAAAAGGTAAATAAACCTGTGTTATGAAAGTGTCACAAAATAGATGCCAATTTAGGGAGAAAACAAACTCTAGATTTATGTGAATTAAAATCTACAAATGAGAATAAAAATATCCAAAAATGGCGTAGGGATATTTCCTTATAAATCATAAAATATTTTTTTATAAAATAATTCTTTATTTTCATGTGTCTGTTGATGAGCAAAATGTAGCCTTATGGATGTGTTGATCCTGATAATAGCCCTTTCCTAACTAAGAATAATGCACTCAAAATATAAATAATTCTCTAAAAGTTAAAGAGAGACCTCACATGGGTATTTGAACAACCCAATGTTTAAAATCTGTTTGATGGAAACCTCTGTTAAAAATATGAAATTTTGATGGGAAGGTTGACGGAATTGGAATTGCCCTTATAATTTTTTTTTAAATAAAATACATTTTTATATTTGATTATCTTCAGTGAAGTCACCTTTTGAATAGAATTTGGATTAATGTTTTCTTGTCATTTTATCAAGCAACTTCTTGAGATGCTTTATAAAGGATTTTAAAGGTACCCCTATCTATTCTGCACTCTTTCAAGCTGTTCTTTCTTCCATAGTCATCCATTTAAAAAAAATATATTGAATAAAATGTAAGTTGAACGTGTATGCCTGCTAAATTAAGTTTTTTGTCCATCAAGCTAATTTTATACATTTAGGCGTACACCTTCAGATCAAAGGAATGAGAATCCTTTTAATCAAGTATCCCAAAACTTTTGACCTGAAATGTACAGTTAAGGACCAAAGACCGTATATTTTTGTTATTAATTCTACTTTGGGCTGACAATCGCACTTGTCAAATGAATCTTATATTTGTTAATTGCTGCAGGTGATGCGATCCTTCATGTTTTTGAAACTAAAGAAAGATGTTTGCTGCCTTTCTTAAATCACTGGTTTTAAACCCTCTACTCAAACGCACATCATGACTCCAAAAAGCGTCATGATGTAGCTTTTAACAATAGACAGCGTGCTTGAATTTGCACCGAAGTGTCAATTATAGCCCCCCTTGTCAAGACTTTGCTGCCATCTGGTAAACGCTTCTGCAACCGAGAGACTCAGGAGGAGTGTCTTCCCCCAGGCTATCCGGCTCTTTAACTCAAAACCAGCCTCTTAACATCTCATGTCTCCACTTAACATTTGCTTTATCAGTATGATATTTGAAATAGTGGCCTAGTGGTTAGTTTTACTCCTAATCATAGGGTTGTGGGATCCAGTCTCGGGCTGGCAATATCATGACTAAGTTGCCCTTGAGCAAGGCACTGAACCTCCAACTGCTCCCTGGGCACGGCAGCACAAATAGCTGCCCACTGCTCCGGGTGTGTGTTCACTGTTGGTGTGTGTGTGTGTGTGTGTGTTCATGGTTAATGTGTGTTTTCACTACTCTGTGTGTGCACTTTGAATGGGTTAAATGCAGAGCATAAATTCTGAGTATGGGCCAACATACTTGACTGTTTTTCACTTCTCTTCATGATATTTGTTATTCAATTCCTCACATTAACATACTGACTATGTCACTGCCTGTTTACATATTTGCCTTATGTACACTTCTGTGTATCTTGATATTTAAGAATTCAGTGTAGTTCCATGCATGTTATTGTCCGTTCTATATTTAAAATAAGTGACAAGTGCTGGTGACCCCTACTCAGAATTTTTGCTCTGCATTTAACCCATTCAAAGTGCACACAAACGGCAGTAAACACTCACACCAACCGGTAACACACACACACCAACCGGTAACACACACCCAGAGTAGTGAACACACACATACCACATGGTAACACACATACCAACAGTGAACACACTAGAGCTGCAACAAACGATTATTTTGATTATAGATTAATCTAACGATTATTAGAACCATTAATCATCGATTATTTCAATGACTAATCAGTAGGTTTTGAATGATTATTCAGCTTTTGCAACTAGTTAAAACGTTGAGTTATACATATTCTAAGTAATAAATAAAAAAGAAAATCACTTGTAACCAACTGAACAGGTTACTCTCTTTAAGTTTTCTGTTTCTGTCCAACTCAATTCACACAAATACTCTCCAAGCATAGTTCAACTTTTTTGTTTCCTTTCAATATAAAAATGAATGAACAAGCTACAAAGCAGCCCAAAAAAATTTTTTAAATGTAGAAAAAACTCTTGACGGCCGCATTAAGCAGCATTTCTGTGACAAGTTCAGTTTAACAAAAAGCTTTTTTTTTGGATTGTCAATTAAGTATTATTTAGTTAAAGTGAAGAAACGTCAGCATGTCAACGTGTTCATGTGACAAGCTTGCTTAGTTTTTTTTTTATATTTTTGTTCCATTTAGCTAGTTATGTAGGTTCTTGATGGGAGGATATATCCAGGGTGTAATGCGGAAACCATTTCCTGAAATCCTTTCTCCAACAACCATAGAGAGAGGTCTCATGTATTTAACAATCATGTTCAGAATTTACTTTGTAAGAGCAGCGGCTTGCTGAGGAGTACACAAATTCCTCCTCAAAGAAAGTCATCAACAGGCCTACTGCTTTTCTTAGAAACTGAAACAGAAAAGCTTCAGGTCACATAGAATGGTCAAATATTAATCTGCAAACAGTTATAAGACATATAAAATTATATTTTTAATAAATTACACTACAAATTAAACGACAAGCAGAGAGACATTCTCACAAGTAACTGACATGATATTATTCTTCCTAACTAGGGCTGTAGCTATCGAATATTTTAGTAATCGAGTATTCTACCGAAAATTCCATCGAGTAATCGGACAAAATGTGTTTTTGCTTAATTAAAGTGCAATATTAAATATACAAGAGAAAATAAGACTCTTGGATCTCATAAAATGAACAACTAAGCTTCCTTTTTTAGAAAACAATATTTTTATTTCTTAAATGCTTAAAATGCAATGCATACATAAAAAATAAACATTTAATTATTACACATTGTTTCTCTGTCTGTACTGTGAACAATGAAAATAATGTTGACAGATGAATTAAGTGCATTTAAGCGCCATTCATTTGGCGTTTTAATAAAAGTATTTTCTGAGATATAAAAACAAATAAAATTTTAATTTCAAATTACTTTAAGTATCAAAACTTAGGCATACATTAAAATAAATAATAATACATAAACACTCCCTTTTAGTCATGCAACTAAACTTTCAGAACTAAAAGTTAACTAAAAGTTCTGAACATAAGCCTTTACTGTCATTGAATGCTTTATAGCATTTAGAAGGTAAAAACACATGGACAGGAATTTGGGACAAGTGTCCATGCATTCTCTCTCTCTCTGTCTCTCTGTCTCTCTGGTCTCTCTCTCTCTGGTCTCTCTCTCTCTGGTCTCTCTCTCTCTCTCTGGTCTCTCTCTGGTCTCTCTCTCTCTCTGAGATGTGTGATGCTCTGATCCCAAGTCTTGTATATTTTGAGTGGTTTTCTTCTAGCTGTTTCTTCTCTTTGCTCATCGCCACTGTTATCACTTCCAGTTTGCATCTTGCGCCCTCAAATGAAAACACCGCTGACTCCTTGCATCTCCTTCCGCTTTGTGTGTGACGTAAACGCGTTGTGTTACGTTTCAGCCCTATTCCTTACATCTCATTTTGTAAGTTATCATGAACATGGTAGAATATAAAGTCTTGTTAAAGTGATAAGTCTTCACTTTACACACCTCTCTTATAATCACTTTCCTCTCATATAATTACTAATAGTGTTATAATAATCAAAAGTCCTGACTCCTGAGCTCAATCAAACTTTATCCTTTGCAAAACAATTATATGACTGTAATTGTATTATTATCATTCTCTAATAAAGAGATGTACTGCTAGTTAGTTAGCTGTAGATGGAGAACACTCACCTCTCTGCTGCTCTTGCTCCGGGATGTTCACCAACAGTGAACACACACCAGCAACAGTGCGCAGCCATTTATGTTGCGGTGCCCATGGAGCAGTTAGGGGTTCAGTGCCTTGCTCAAGGGCACCACAGTCATGATATTGCCAGCTGGAGACTTGAACCCACAACCCTAGGGGTCAAACTCTCTAACCAATAGGCCATGACTTCCCAAGTATACATATTTTGTATTTGCATTTACATTTATACATTTGGTCGATGCCAATTACAATTATTATGCAGTGCCAATTATCACAGTAGACCAAACAGGGGTATTATGTCTTGCTTAAGGACACTTCAGTGGGATTCGAACCCACAACCTTCTGCGTACAAGTCCAACTCTCCATCCCTTTTTTTTAAATATATTTTTTATTTATAGTTTTTTTTAATTCATTTTTTAATGTAGAAGACCTGACTCTTATTTCCCTTCTGACTATAAATGCTCTATAACTGTGTATGTGACAAATAAACCCCTCATCTTTAAAAAACTTAAAATGGGCGGGGTTTCGCATAACGTCACCTCGGAAGTAGCCAATGAGCGACGGCGCAGGATTGCAGCAGTCATTGCGCAGCCGTTTCCTGTTCCTCTCTATCCGCCCCGCCCCTCCGCCGCCATTTTGGTTTTGTTCCGTCGGCTGAAAGAAATCCAGATTCGGGCAGAGTGCAGACCGGACGACAGTGACTCGGCAGGAAAGTGAAGGGGATTCAGTCACGTCACTTTGCCCAGAACTGTTCGTGCCGTCGTCGTTTGATCTCTCCTCAGAATCAGTTCGTTTCAAACGAGGGGCGGTTTGCTGACACTGAGCGTGGACTGAGAAGGATTATTGGTAAGACCCGAATCACTAAACATGCTAACTCCAGCACCATGCTAAGCTAAACATGTGTTGACGGATTCCTATCCCAAACATCGGTCGTGTATGCTCGGTATTGTGACGTCATGTCTATCAGATCGTGTAGTTTGCTTTGGTGTTTCATTCACTGGTTAGCATGCTAACCCGTGACAGCTAGCACAGGCCTCAGACCAGGCTGTGTAAACTGCAACTATTACAAAGCACTTAATGCTAGCATACTAGCAAGTGAGGTTACAGCACGTGACGTCATCGTTTAAATGATTTTAAAAAGTGGTGTTAAAGCTGACATAGAGGTTAAACTTCCTGTTGGGGATCTGTTTGTGCTTATGTCATGCACTGTTTCGATTTCCCTGTGCTAAGGATGGGCTCACCTGCTGTAAATCATGCCATTAAAATATGGGATGTGACTTTAAATTCAGATCTTTTTAATGCTATTTAACACTTTAATACAAATATACAACCTTAGCTTAAAAATATCAAGTTTTTTGTATACTTACAGCACAGATGTTCACATTTGTTGGTTCAGATTTGAGGTCTCTCTTTACAATCTAAGAGAATTGTATATATTTTTAATGCTTTTATGTAAGGGATTGATTTCAGGATTGCCACATCCACAACTCTACATTTTGCTCATCGACGGACACATCGATGTTAAAATATCATTATTTCATGATCAAGAAATTAAGACGTAAACTTGGTCATTTGTTTCATATTTGAGATTCTAAGTTGTAGATTTTAATTCACTTAAATGTTAAGAAGTTTGTTGTCTGCCAAAAACCGTCCAATCCATGACGCAGGTTTACATCCATTTTTTAAAAATAGAAATCATGTGCAAAGACTGATATTAAATACTATCAACAATATATTTATAAAAAAACAGTCCAATTACATTTTAGGAGCTTTTTTATGTGATGCTGAAATTGCACAGATGTTAAGATAAACCTTTTACTGAGCAATTAAATATGCTTTTAATTAGAAACAAATGTATATTTTTTTTTAATTCATTACCTTTACTTATAAATGATTAGAGAATCAATGTGACGTCATTGCTGCAGATGATTGCATCACCATTATCTACCCCATACCCCATATAATGTTCTTTAGTTATACATGTCAAGTATCTGAGCAGGTGGTGATATGCACCATTGCACCGGCCTGCGGAATTTCCGCTTTATGGCTGCTTTTGCAGTTCGATGTTTCTAGAAATTACTGTCTTTGTTTTATTCACAATTGGACAATAAAACAACAAGTTTTGTTTATGATGTCTGTATTGTACACGGTATCCCTTCTCCGTTCCAAGAATCTAGTTCTACTTGCCCATTCCTTATTTTTTATGAAATTCATAACAATATGTATGACAAAATAATGGAGCTTGTGTTTGTGAAAAAGCCACACTGCAGTTGTGTTTTAATGAATCAGCGGTTTTGTTAAAGGCTGAATGGGCGAGATGCACGAGCTTTCCACAATAAACACAATGCTTCTGTCCGTGAGCTATTTATAGCTGAAGAGCTTCATCTTGCGGCAAAACTGACTCTGGGACTTGTAAGGGGAAATCCATTATTTAAATAAATTAAGAAAAATAATAATTTGATGTTGACCTTAGACTGTCGACTCTAAACAGATGTTATGTGAAGAGGTCTTTTGCTTTATTGGTTCTTTTTTACATTGATGGTTTCTGTCAATGACAAAGCTCTTAAAAGAAAATGCATTTGTATTAAGCTAAGTCAATTGACTAAAAGGATGAGATTGACAAACGGCACCAATGGGTAATTTTGATTTTCATGTTAATGTTTATTGATTTTCCTGATTTCAAGGAACTGTCCAGTGCTGAAATAAGTAGTAATATAAGCATATTTCTTCAGTCCTGTAAATACTTTCTGTAGCAATTCCAGTCTTGCACTGAAAAAAATCCAACTTACACACACACGCCATACCTGTAAAGATATTTAAGTAACTTGAACATAGTTCTTTTAGTTAAAGGTGTTAAATAATTATTTAGCATATTCTACACAAAGTTTCCTCATAAACGATTGTTACAAAATATATTTTGTTGAAAGGACAAAAGACTTTGGCTATAATACATAATAAGTTTGCCCTACTTGCAAAACAATGTATTGCAAAAATATCGCAAGAGTTTAAAAGAACCCAGATGGATTACATCATGTTCAATTTTTTTCTTCTTATATTAGCATTTTAGCTCTTGTTGACTAAATTTATATTGTAATGTTAGTTATATGATTTAATGAATGATGGTTTTTGGATTTTCCATGGTTGATTCATGAATGATGTTGGGGAAACCAAATAGACAGAGCGGACCTCTGTACCGACAAGAGAGTTTACAGAGCACACTCAGCAGATGTGACGGCTCTCCATATATTACAAGCTAATTAAAGGGAAGATTTCATTTCTATAATGGTAAAAAATGACCTCAACAAGACCCATGCTATATGGAATTAGATTGAGGCATACTAAAATATTTTGGAAACGAGTTCTTTACTTGTTACATAAGAACTGAATTTGGTACCGCAAAATGTTCTTTTTCTGAAGGATGACTTTGCTTAAAAGTCTTTAATTTTAGTTATTATGACATGAATTTTAGATTCATTTACAGCATTTTGTATGCCCATGCAGACACTTTATTTCTGTTGGTTCTGTGCAATGCTGGCAAATGTAACACTTACATGGATGTGTATGTCTTTTTTTTATTTTTATGCTCTTTAAAGCTGTCTATATGAGGATTCTAAAATGCATTATTTTAACTATGCAGTTTTCAGCTGTCATATAAACAGTTGCTTGCACAATAAATTATTTATTCAAACCACCTTTCGGTTGCTATTTATTTCCAAAACTGTTTTCTTGCACGAAAGCAGTTCTAAAGTGAACCAAAACTGCTGCTAATCTTCTGTTTAAAGGTTTATTGGATTGTTTAATTCAGGAAACGAATTACTGATTAAACCTAAATGAAGTGACCGGTAATAATATGTTGACCATATTATAAATGCAAATTTCATGTGACATGCATTTCGTACACAAAAATCACACAGTACGCCGCTCATGCTCTCCATTTGAAAAGCACTTATACTGAGTTTCCTTTTTTTCTCTTTAGATGTCCAGCTCGCCGCTGTCCAAGAAGCGTCGCGTGTCAGGATCAGAGACGAAGACGGGATCCCACTGCTCCTCCTCTAACTCCGTCAGAACCGAACAGTCACACACACCAGCTAACGTATGCTCACTTAAACCATGCTACTGTCAGATGTTGTTCTACATATCAATCAGGCCATCTGTGTGTAATTGTGTGCTTATGTTTATATTTGGTACATCACCTGTTATTTTGGTCTCTGTAGGGCATGGCTAAGAATGGAAATGATGCTGAGATTGATGAGGGCCTGTATTCTAGACAGCTGTGAGTTTCATCATCTTTTATTGATATATCATTGTTTTTTAAGTCTAAGAGAAGCATGCTAATGTGCGGTTACTAATTTTAACATTTGTTTCTCAGGTACGTACTGGGCCATGAGGCTATGAAGCGCATGCAAAACTCCAATGTTCTGATCTCAGGGCTGCGAGGTTTGGGTGTAGAGATAGCAAAAAATGTAATCCTTGGTGGAGTCAAGAGCGTGACCGTGCATGACCAGGGAGTTGCCGAATGGAAGGACCTTTCATCACAGGTCAGTGTTTGGTCAACCGTTAGATAACAGTGCTCCATTTAAAGCCAGAAGTAAGCAAAGCAAATTAAAAGTACTATTTCCAAAGTGTGACTGAGGGGGTTTGTCTTCATGTCTTAGTTTTACCTGCGTGAAGACGATCTCGGGAAGAATCGTGCAGATGTCAGCCAGATTCGACTGGCAGAACTGAACAGCTATGTGCCTGTAACCTCCTACACTGGCACCCTCACCAATGAATACCTGACCCAGTTTCAGGTACTGCAGTATTCACCAGTCATACAGTTGAACACTTGGGCTAAGTGATACTTTTCCCACATGCATAATTACTTTGCTGAGGTTAATGACTAACAAGGTTTGACTCAAGTGTTTTTGTGATTGGCCAGGTTGTGGTGCTCACCAGCTGCAGTTTAGAAGAACAGATGCGTTTAGGGGAGTTCTGCCACAGCAACAACATCAAGTTGATAGTGGCGGACACACGTGGGCTCTTTGGGTAAGAAAAGCTCTGTTAAACAATAAGCTCAAGATTCAGTACCATACACCAAAATAAGATGTTAATTATTAAGGACCAAACTATATTATGTAATATTTGTATTGTTTGAGTTTATATGTAAATGTTGGTTAGGTTGTGGGGATTTCTTTCGTTGGTTTACAGATTTCTTACTATTATTGCATAGGCAACTGTTCTGTGATTTCGGAGATGATATGGTTGTTTTGGACCCCAACGGAGAGCAGCCTCTGAGCGCCATGATCTCAATGATCACAAAGGTAAGAATTGTCAGTTTGAGCTATAAAAACCCTGTTAAGTTTCTCTAAAGGTGGGCAATCTGACATATTTATATCATGATTTATCTTGATGATGTCCACAATTATCTTTTTAAACAAATTGTTGAGATGATGATATCCTCTATTAAGTAAAAAGTTGTTTTGTGCCAGTCACAGCAAAAGAAAAACTGTTGATTCTTAAATGCAATATAGACTTGAGCGGAAGAGAAATAAATAGATGTATTAAACATAACATCTGGAACTTTTGCTAATCCCATCGTTTTTTGCCTTTGTAAAGGACAGCGCTGGCGTGGTCACATGTCTAGATGAAGCACGCCATGGGTTCGAGAGCGGCGACTACGTCACATTCACAGAAGTGCAGGGCATGACAGAACTCAATAACTGTGATCCAGTAGAGATTAAGACACTGGGTGAGCCGAAATATTCAAACTTCATGTAAAAGTGTCAATGATTTCATTTCCTTCATGGCACAGTAAAGGTATCATAGATGTTGCCTGGCTTTGTCTTTGCCTACATCTTTCTCATCTCTCTCTCTGTGTGTTCAGATGCGTGTGTGTCATTATCTTGGCAAATATGCTAGAGCTCCAGACGTCTGGAACCTCTTGACTATTTATTTGGCAGCTTAAAAGCATTTGCTGCAGTTTGTGCAGGCCTTCATTTTAAAAATATTTGTGCTTTGATTTATATGGGATTGAAAACAATCTTTTGTTCACCTACTGATCTTTACAAGAGCGCTTAAAATATACAGTCCTAATGCTTATAAGACATGGCAGATGTTTATTGTATACATCCAAAAGTAATTGTATATGTTAGGCAGAGGAGTACATTTCTTAATTGCCAAACTTAAATATTTTGTATAACTAGCCACACACACATTTGAGAATTCTAAATGTTCTCATTTTTTTTCTTTTAAATAGCTGATGCTCATTGTAATGAAGTTACATGCCACAATATGCCATTTAGATGAGTTGATAATAGAGCTGCATGATTCTTCATAAAATGAGAATACATTTTTTTTTGCTTAAAATAAAGATCAAGATTGTCAAGCACTAAGGGTTTAAAACCCCTAATCATTAGGTTTTCTAACATGATGGCAATAAAGAAGACTACATAATATATCTGACTTAAATCAAATTTAAAGAAACGTAATGAACAGTCAATATATATGGTATATAATATAAATAATGTTGTAAGGTAACATTAATTGGCGTTCATCAACCCTTGTTAACTTCTTGCTGGAAGTTTTTCATTAAGTGTTTTTTGTTGTATGTGCCATCTCGTCAAACTGTTGTATATGATGACTAGAGATATCAACTCTCACTAATGTCTATAACATATTACAAACTTTAGTGTTCTTGAATTTCAGTACGGTATCTTACATGTATGATCTCATTTGTATAATTTGAGTAGAACATATTTATAAGAATAATATTTATTTATTATTTACTTTACAACTAAAATAAAACTCTATACTAACTATATATGAACTAAGTTCATATATAGAACAGAATGTTTATTTGCAGAAAAAAATCAAATGGGAAGGGGATCTTCGGATTTTGCACACTTTGTGGTTTATTATTTTAAATGAAAAGCTACAACAATAAAACAATGTTGATATTACTTATATTAAACAAAGAAATCTTTTATAATAAAAGCTTTTCTTTACTTTGACCTGTCAATCATCGTGTCTCACTGCTTGCGCTGAACACAAATGCACCTTATGAACTCTTGCTACTATTGTGCAAATGAACTCATTTATTTCTGGAAAAAGCAAAACTAATGTGTGTCAACAAGGCTGCTGTATGTGACCGTAATGTCCTCTGTCATCAGGTCCTTACACCTTCAGCATCTGTGACACTAGCTCCTTCGCAGATTACGTTAGAGGCGGTATTGTCACACAAGTTAAGATGCCCAAGAAGTTCCAATTTGTAAGTTCATACCCTTTTTGACATTTAATATTGTAATATGTGAATATAACTTTAAGTTTGATTCTTTACTTTGTTTTATGTCCCAGAAATCACTTGCCTCTTCCATGGCTGAGCCGGAGTTCTTGCTGACTGATTTTGCCAAATTTGATCGTCCAGGACAACTGCACATTGGATTTCAGGCCTTGCATGCGTTTGAGAAGAAGCACAGCCGTTCTCCAAAGCCCTGGAATCAGGTGAGCACTGTTCCTGACAGACAAAAGAAATTTGATTACTTAAGCCAAGTATAGATCTCATGAAGCTGTTCTTCGAAAACAATTGGGTCTCCTTACTTAAACATGTTCTAACGTTGCATTCAGGCGTTAACTTTGTGCCCCAGCAACTTTTTCCATGAGCCACACCCAATCAGAAATGTATTTGTATACTCTCCGGAAATATTATAGTCATGCCAAATACAAGGTTGTGTTCCTAAGAAAAGCTGAGTGACTCAGCTGTCAAATCGCTCTCTCTGTAATGCAGGCAGATGCAGATGAGCTTATGAGTCTGGCTGAAGAGGTGAACGCTGCACAAACAGGATCTGGCAAGCAGGAGGAGCTCGATCAGGCAGTCATCAAAAAACTGTCCTGTGTGGCTGCAGGAGATCTGGCACCGGTCAATGCGTTCATCGGTGGGCTTGCTGCCCAAGAAGTTATGAAGGTAATGTAATTTTATTGCATTTACCTCAAATTTAATAGTGGTTTTAAATATTTTGAAATGTGTTTTGTCATTCTGTGTTCATTCGTTTATTGCTTGTGTTGTGCATACACAGGCTTGCAGTGGAAAGTTCATGCCCATCAAACAATGGCTGTATTTTGATGCTGTCGAGTGTTTACCTGAGGATGGAGTTGCTCTTACAGAGGAAGAGTGTGCACCTGTGAGTTCTTCAAACCTGACCTGCAATATCCTTTAGAGGTTTACCTCTATGTTAAAGCCAGAGTTACTGATTTCTGATACCGGTTGTTGATTGACTGCTGGTATTTTTCAACAGAGGAACTGTCGGTATGATGGTCAGATTGCTGTCTTTGGTTCTAAGCTGCAGGACCTGTTGGCCAAACAGCGATATTTTCTGGTAAGAACCCATGTAAACTGGATATTTGCTTTTTTTATTTTTGAAAGTTATATGGCATTCATTCGCAACATAAGCTTTAAACAACAAACTGCTTTGAATGGCACACAAGAACATTCTGTATTCGGTGTCTGTAGTTGTGGATTTTAAGGGACTTATCTGTATTCAGGTTGGTGCTGGTGCCATTGGCTGTGAGCTTCTCAAGAACTTTGCTGTCATGGGCCTGGCTGGTGGTGAAGGAGAGATCATAGTCACAGACATGGACACCATAGAGAAATCAAATCTCAATCGCCAGTTCCTCTTTAGGCCATGGGATGTCTCAGTAAGTGTTTTTGTGAATACAAACATCAAATGTGAATTAAATCCTATATTGATTTATGCTCTCTTTTGGGATCTTGAGTTGTTAAAAATTGCAAATTCTCTTTGCTGAGCAGAAGATGAAGAGCGACACTGCTGCTGCGGCCGTAAAGCAAATGAACCCTTCAGTCCGTGTCACGAGCCATCAGAACCGTGTAGGACCTGACACAGAGAAGGTGTATGATGATGACTTCTTCGATAATCTGGATGGAGTGGCAAATGCCCTTGACAATGTAGATGCTCGTAAGTGAAATTACTCACCCTCTTGTCTTTTCAAACCTAACTTTTGCAGCATATTATGCAATAAGTTGCTAACTGCCACACATTTACTTACATTGGTTCTCTTTTCACACAATAAATGTGAGTGTCTGAAAGTAACTCATTGACATATCGCACATTTTATATTCCAGGTATGTATATGGACCGCAGGTGTGTGTATTACCGAAAGCCATTGCTTGAGTCTGGCACTCTGGGCACTAAGGGAAACGTGCAGGTGGTCATTCCTTTTGTCACGGAGTCATACAGCTCCAGTCAGGATCCTCCAGAGAAGTCCATCCCTATCTGCACTCTCAAGAACTTTCCCAATGCGATTGAACACACCCTGCAGGTAACAACAAATGTTCTCTTAAAAATTTTGATATTTTCATCAAGCATGTCCTGCTGACCCTTGACCTGTAGCTTTAATGTTTTCTTTTCTTTTACAGTGGGCACGGGATGAATTTGAGGGACTTTTCAAACAGCCTGCTGAAAACGCCTTGCAGTATCTGACGTAAGTTCAACAAGCCCCAGAACTTTCTGGCTTTCTGGCAAATTGTAGGTTAATATATAGTGGTTTCATCCCTCTCCAGAGATGGGAAGTTTATGGAGCGCACACTGAAGCTGCCTGGAGCTCAGCCTCTGGAGGTGCTAGAAGCCGTCTACAAATGCCTGGTGACAGACTACCCTCGCAGCTGGGAGGACTGCGTTACCTGGGCCCGCAACCACTGGCAGTGTCAATATAACAATAACATCCGTCAACTGCTACACAACTTCCCTCCAGATCAGGTGAGATCTGGATACATTGTTCTTCAGATTGGCTTTATAGTGGACTTGACAAGATATTGAACATTCAGTTTGTTTGGTGTTTGGCTAAATCTGAATTTTTATTTTTGTTTTTAAATATTTAATACCTTATCTACCTTCCTATATTACTTTCCAGCTCACAAGCTCTGGAGCACCATTCTGGTCCGGTCCAAAAAGATGTCCACATCCGTTAGAATTCAGCACAGATAATGTAGGTTTTCATCAGGAAATACTGGCATGAATGCATCAGGAGTGCTTAGTAAATAAAGGCATAATAAAGATTCATCATGAATTGTGTTTCACTCACAGGATCTTCACATGGACTATATCTTGGCAGGAGCTAACTTGTACGCCAAGTCATACGGCCTGCCAGCCTGCAACGACCGGGTGGCTTTGGCCAAGCTTCTGAAGGAAATCAAAGTGCCTGAGTTCATCCCAAGGTCAGGAGTCAAAATCCACGTGTCTGATCAGGAGCTGCAGAGTGCCCATGCATCTGTCGGTAAGTTTAAAGGTGTGCAGAACATGAAGAGATCTTAGTATCTTAATATAAAATAGTTGCCAAGTTTTTTCTTTTCTGTTTTAACCATTCTTGCTTGTGAAATGATCCATCTTTAGCATTTGATCTATTTATAGATGACTCTAGACTTGAAGAACTGAAGACGCTGTTGCCAGCCACAGAAGCAAACTCTCAGTTTAAACTCTGTCCCATTGAATTTGAGAAGGTACCACCTTTAATTCTTCCTCAATTTCAATATCCAGTGGATATTTTCTTGCTCTATACTTTAACAGATTATATTTTCTCCCTCAGGACGATGACACAAACTTCCACATGGACTTCATTGTAGCGGCTTCCAATCTGAGAGCAGAGAACTATGACATTCCACCTGCAGATAAACACAAGGTATGAATCAACAAATCTATCTGAAAGTTAAATTCAACCATTGAAGATATTGATTTTTTCCATTTCGTAATTTCAGAGTAAACTCATTGCTGGAAAAATCATTCCAGCCATCGCTACGACTACAGCTGCTGTTGTGGGTCTCGTGTGTCTAGAGCTGCTTAAGATCGTTCAGAACCACAAGAAACTCGAGTCATACAAGAATGGCTTCTTGAACCTTGCCCTGCCTTTCTTTGCCTTCTCTGAACCCATTGCCGCCCCCAAGCACAAGGTGCATAACCATGTTGGCAACATTCACAATGGTATCTAATGCTGCAGAGTTCTCTGAATTTTTAAAATGTAATCTTCTTTTGCAGTACTATGACATTGATTGGACACTTTGGGATCGGTTTGAAGTGAAGGGCATTCAGCCCAACGGAGAGGAAATGACACTGCGACAGTTCTTGGACTATTTCAAGGTAACTTATGTTTGCACATTGTTCACACCACAGCCAAATGCAGTTATGTCATCTGTTGAACATGCTTGTAAAAACATAGACAAATTAAGTGTACAAAAAACAGCACCCTTGGATATATTCATATCTGACCTTGTGTACTTCTGCCCTCAGAATGAACACAAACTGGAGATCACGATGCTATCTCAGGGAGTTTCAATGCTCTACTCATTCTTCATGCCGGCAGCCAAGCTAAAAGAAAGGCTGGAACTTCCGTAAGTCTTCATTATTTTTATATTCTGCATAAAGGTTTGCTTATACACTATTAGTAACATTAGTTGTACTCTGCCATAGGATGACTGAGATTGTGACCAAGGTGTCCAAGAAGAAACTGGGAAAGCATGTTAAAGCACTAGTCTTTGAGCTCTGCTGCAATGACGACACCGAGGAGGACGTGGAAGTGCCCTATGTCAGATACACCATCCGCTGAGAAAGTTCTTGGGGTAGGGAGGGACGGGTTGGAGAAGGGGGCCCACTGGGGATGTGGAGCCAATTGGAGAGCATCTATTTGTTTGGAGAACCCAAAGAGAAATCAGGGGGGTGATACTATTTTTTTAATCAGTAACTGGATCATACAAGTATTATGGCTCAAACACCCCTCTTTCTTATCGGTTGAGCTCTCTAGGGTATGATCAGGCTTAAGCTGTGAGGCTCTTAAGGAGATTTTGATGGGGAGCATGTGAACTTTCGGCTGTAACTTATTTAAACTGGTCGTTCTTACACACCGCTTCAGTGTATGAAATTATCTGTTATCTGATGTCAATCACACTCTTTGCTCTCTGCCCTCATGATATATTTTGCAAACTCCATCTTTGTAACCTAAAACACTGAATTGAATAAAATATTGACTGATGGGGATACAACAAAATCCATGGTCCGCTTTTTCCCAAATTCACTGCATTGGTATACTGTCGCCTTGCTGATGGGGTTTGTAACATTAAAGCTCTTGACTGAGGTCTCAAAGCAAGTTGGTTTATTGTACTCCCTGCTCTTCCGGTGGGATAATCCCTTTACCTCTCTGGCTTTTGTTTGGGTTGGGGTTCAGAGGAACTTGCACATAACATTTTTTTATTTGATTTTTTTTGGCAGACTTACGGTGTACACCTTGTAGAACATAAACTCTGTATTCTTTCTACTTTGTTAAACTCCAAAACAAGCATTACAGTACAAAAAGTGATTTCACTCTGTAATGGGAGCACTTAGTGTGTTAGTGAATAAAGTTGGAAAAAATTCTTTCTTTGTCTTTTCTTTAAAACTGTTGTTTATGACAATAAAAAACAAACAAATACCTTCTGCGTTTATCTGCAATTATTTTTGTCAAAAAACAATCAGTTTACATGATGTCATGAACAATACTTTGGGTTGCTGGCTTGAAGATTTGCTTCATTGTCACCTTGATTCTTTGTAGGTAGCTTTTGATTAAGCATCTGCTAAATATATATGTTAATGTAGATTTGGAGACCTTATTCAACAGGCTAAAAATGTATAAGAGCTAATACATTAGTAAATTTGTGTTACAATAAAGAAAATACATATTGAAGTTGGAAAAGTAATGGTATATTTTTGTTAAATTTTAACAGAGCTCTATAGATGGTTTGAAAGCCACAACATAATTGATATCCAAATTTTTTTTTTGTCTGTTTAACGGTAGGCCCAAAATGCTTGTTCTGTATCATTTTCAACCTCGTGTTATTTAAAACCTGTATGATTTACTTTCTTATGCAGAACAAAAAAATTATGTTTTGAAGAAAGTTTGAAACTGAACAGTAGTGGCACCGATCCGCTTCCACCCTGTGGAAGCGAAATCGGAGTGAAGTGAATGTGCCGTTTCCCATTCTTCAAATTGTTATCTGTTGTATTCCACGGAAGTCGTACAGGTTCTAAACATCAGCATCATGTCTAAATGATGACACAAATTTCCTATTTGGGTGAACTAACACTTTAACTGTCAATACAAATCCATAAAGAGTGGAGGCTAAAAATAAGTAAATTACAGGTGTATGAGTCTTATTAAGAATGTCTACAAATATTTTGACTTTTACACTCTTGTGACATCTCTAACATTTGATTCATTCTTGCAATGTATGCGTTCTTCGATATATCTGATTTAATTCTAGTAAAGGATGAGTAGATTTGCATGCACATGATGATCACTAAAATACAAGATTTTTATAAGAATGCAAATAGGACCTCAGAACATGGAAGTTTTTATATTAAATGTGTTTCATTTTGACTTTTTGATTCGTACAAGGAACAATCTTCAGCGTGATGCTGCTACTCTTGTGCTTTGCATCATGTGATGTGTTTTCAGTGTTAAGCCCACAAATATGGTTTACATGGAACAATATTATTCCTCCTTGTGATTTGGTTGTGAAAGCATGCCTTTTCTTTGCAAAACATCTAGATGATGCTGTCGAACAGACCTAATGTATGACACATGGGCCTTTATCCCCTGTCACTGATCCAGATCATTTGAGCTGTCAGCTCTGTGTTCTTCACAGAAATGGGCCAGCCCAGCAGGTCCGGTAAACCGTCCCTTCCCTTTCAGTCGTGATGTAACATACGGGATGGTGTAATTACATAGAAGTCATTTGTGAAGATCTGCACTGTTAACGCAGAGGTGGTTTGGCTTCTGCCTGACAACAGGAAGCAAAACTTTTTTTCTGCACAGGATGTGGTTTCAGATATGCAAGTGTAAGAGGAAGAGAGGAGGGCAAGGAGAGGCTGCACATCAATTTTTGGTCTTTTTCATTTTAAAGTCGGAGCAGGTGTTTCTAAGATTTCTGATCAGATTTTGTGATTCTCAGGTTGGAGATTCTTACATACGTGTTTGAAAATGCAATGAGAGAGGTGAAGATGGATCCTGAGGACACGGAGGTTGATTCATTACCTTCCTGGTATGACTTTGTTTGTACAAACTTAAAAACATGTTTTATCTTGATTCGATTTTATCATCATTCGATAAACTGCTACCTATTTATAATCTTTATTCCATTTTCTTTGTTCTTGCAATTGAACATTATGGATGTGAAATAGTTTAAATTTGATTTATACAAGATTAAAATTGTATATAAATATATATCTAAATTGTTTTACATACTTCATTTCATTTGATGTCTCTTTCAGGTCTCCTAAACCAAGAGAAAGACTTCTCACCTGTGCCAACCTTCCAGATATAGCAGGGGTAAGATTTCTTCGAGTCCTTCTTCGATCTTGTCATCGTAGATTGTGTTTTTTTATGGACACATATGTGTTTATCTGTTTGTTTCATGAGCAGAAGAAAAGAAAACAAGACCCAGATGATGCTGAGAATTCAACACAAATCTTGGAGGACTGTGTAAGTTGTCGTCTGTGTACTTAACTAGTGTGCTTCATGAAAATTGTGCTCTTGAAAAGGCCCGTTGACTGCATCACAAACTTTAAATGATTATTTAGCATAAAGTAAAAGCACAATGAAATTATATTAATCGTCGGTTACTGCGATGAGTAAAAAACGGACATTTTACAACTCGGTTTCCTGTATCAATCCGGAAAGAAAGCTTCACATGCGCATTTACCTGCCTTTGACTTCACATACATGTTTGCTTTTATTGGAAAATATTAATAGATACAACTGCTTTTTTGTTTTGATAAGCTTTTTATGTAAAGTTAATAAAACTTACTTATATTTCTTAACACACTCGAAATGGCTGAGTTACATAATTGAGGTGGTGCTGCCTGATAATGCAAAAGTTATAGATTTACAAAAAAATGCACATTTATCTTTTAAATCCAATGCCGAATACTTCTCCAGAAATATCTCCAAAACTAGTTTTAAAATGTGGTTTGATGCAGTTAATGATGTTGTACCTGTAAGCAATCCCATTAACTCTTTGACTCACGAATCAGCAGTTTTAGTTATAGAAATGTAAGGACGACGTATAGATTTGCATTGAAATTATTTATGCACTGTTCCATCATATCCTTTAGTTTCAGCAGTGTCTGATAATGCAGAGTGTGTGTGGGTGGAGGCGGGGCTAGTTTGCATATTCATGTCTCTGCTTGTACTTAATGAAGCTGATAAGGAGATTAAATTTTAAAAAAAAAATAACAGGAAAAACATTTAAATATTTGATTTCGAGGGACAAAGATACATTTTATAGTATAAAATGATTAACCTCATGGGGACTTGTTTTAATTAATGTTGCACTGAAATAATTCTGTTCTCACTGTTATTATTATAGATTTAACATGTCATATGTGCTCATAGCTGCTTACTTTCTGTGGTTATGTGTTGTTGAATTTGTGCTACAATACACGTCTCTTACAGGAAGAAGAGGACTTTCCTATCAATGACCTCTCACAGGATTCTGAGGTATAGACGTCACTACATCTGTTTATTTATCAATAAATGATTCCACCTATTAAATGTAACCTTTCAAAACACACTGTTTGTATCTTATTCACCTTTACAATAACATTTTTCATTCTGCTTCAATGATTTTTCATTTTTTCTATATGAAATTGAAAGTCTGTGGCGAGCTGTCAGTTATTTTTTTCTGTTTCAGATATCTTTCTCATTAGACATATACCGAGCAGAATGAACAGAAACATTAGAACATTTCATTATTGTACATTTTCTGTTGCCATATAGGGTCCTTGTAACAAAAGAGTCAAGCCTGTCGACAAAAGTTCTTCAGTGACCGGTATCATAACCCCGGTGAAGACCCCGGCACTGAAGCGCTTGGGTCAGTCCATACAGGTGAGGAATGCCCATAAACAACACGTACATGGCCTTTATGCCATCCAAACAGTTGGGGTCTTTAAAAATGTTCTACATTGTAAATATGGTAACATTTATTTTAAACATCATGCTGTTGTGCAATTGGAATGTGCAAAACTCACTGTGTGATGATGGCACGCCTTTTCCTGTAGTGCTCTGGTGTGGTGATATTGTGATATTGTATGGCTGGCAGTTTTGTAAGGTGGTTACGTACCGCCTCCAGATCTCTAATGATATTCTGATCCTTGAAAGTGACAGTTGGTCCATAACTGAAAATTCTGTCATCACTTACTTAGTCAAAATCAAAATTGTTTTTTTTGCCACGGGTGAATTATACACACAAGGGATTCGTCTAGAAGCTTCCGGTGGATATGAAGTGTAAAGTGACAAGACACAGGCCGAAAAATACACCAAAAATATAAGGAAATACAACAAACATAGCACGGAGTTATTATTAAACAGATGAGCACTGGATGATGAATCCTATGTATAGATGGATCATAAATATCCAAGTTGCATGGTTATATATAAAATGTGTATGAGAAAGTATTGCACATGTTTATAGCGCCGAGCAGACGGTAACAGTTCAAACAGAGAGTGTGCTGGGTGTGAGGGGTCCGGAGTGATTTTGTGAGCCCTTTCACTTACTCCTATCAGTACAGTTCTAGAAGTATGGGAAGATTAGTGCAGTCCGGACTAGTCGCTGAAGTTTTCAGAGGTCAGTTTTGGAGGCTGAGCGGTGATGGAAGCGCAGAGGATGGATTCGAGGACAGCTGTGTAGAACTGTTCGAGCAGCTCCTGCGGCAGGCTGAACTTCCTCAGCTGTCGGAGGAAGGAAAGTCTCTGCCGGGCCTTTATCACCATAGAGTCAATGTGAGCATCCCACTTCAGATCCTGAGATAAGGAGGTGCCCAGGAATCTGAATGACCCTACTGCAGCCACACCGATGTTCATGATGATGAGTCCACTGTCCAGGTTGTTGTACCTGCACCATAGAGCCAGCTGCGTTCTGAATGAGGCCGATAAGAGTCGTGTCGTCCTTTAAAGGTGCCATCGTTGATGTATAGCGACAAGAGCAATGGGGAGAACACATCCTTGTGGAGTACCGGTGCTGATGATGCGGCTGTCGGTTTTGATTTCTGCATTCTGATTAGCTGTTGTCTGTCTGTCAGAAAGCTGGTCATCCATTGACAAAGAGCCAGGTCAGTCTGATCTCGAGCAGTGGTTGGACGATGATGTTGAAGGCAGAACTGAAGTCTGCAAAACAGAGTGTCTCCATTGACAATTCAAACGTTTATGACGTCATGACTTTATTTATTTTGTGAAACACAAAAGAAGATAATGGGAAAAATGTTGGAAACTGGACCCGTTAACTGTCATTGGTTTTGTGTCCCTATAATAGAAGTGAATGGATGCCAATGCTGTTCGGTGATGAAAGAAAATCTTGAAGAATGAAAGTCATAAAGGCTTGAATTGACAAGAGAGTGAGTTTAGCATTTTGAAGAAAGTTGGTATCCGGATAGCAGTACCACCCATTTATTTCTATTGTATGGACACAGCAAGAATGCAAGTGAATAGGTGCAGTTTACCAACATTCTTCAAAATATCATATTTGGTGTTAAGAAGAAAAGTCAAGGTTTGAAATGTGAAGAGAGTGAGTAAATAATGACATAATTTTCTTCTTTGTGAGAACTATCACATAAGTCTTTTTTTTTTTTTTAAATGTACCGGTTTGAGACTTTTCCAATTGAATGGAGACATTATTCATAATTGAAACTTAGATTGTGTGGCTCGCATCATGCCAAATTTGAACCATACGACTAAGAAAGCATCTTCTCAATCCTCAGCGTTCCATCAGTTTCCGGACAGAGGCTCGACCGTTGCCCCCAATGCCAATAAGAACACGACAGAAGGCCTCCTCATTTCCACGGAGACGGAACAGCCAGCTCTGGAGTGATACGGTTGGCAGTCAGAGCCATGAACTCAGTACCAAAGAGATCAAGAGACAGGAGGTGAGATGATCTGAAGTGTGGCAATTTCGGCTTGCTCTATGCCTTTCCAAGAGCTTTCGGCTGCGTTAGTTGTGAAACAGGAAGTGAGCTGGCATGTGAGGCCATGTTCTCTATTTCTGTCGCAGAATTTCCTCTCGAGCTCTACCAGCGGGTTTCTACATTTCAGTAAGGCAGATATGCAAAAGTGGGTTTGTTCGAGATACCCGACTTTCTTAAAACCCAACTCCTGAACTTGATCAAACTAATGTGCAGAAATATGTTAGCAACCTTTGCAACCAGACAAATATCTAACCACAATTTATTGCTGATCTCTGCGCAGGTCATATATGAGTTGACCCAGGGAGAGAAACAGCTCATTGAGGATCTAAGTCTGGTGAAGAAGGTTTGTTTTTTGAACCGGTAGATTTGTTCTCAATGGTGTTTTTATAGACATCACTTTAATCCGGGCTGTTTTTCACAGGTATACTATGAGCCTATGTTGAAATTAGATATTATGACAGAAAGTGAACTGGGTCAGATTTTTGGAACCCTTGATTCTTTGATTCCCCTCCATGAAGGTAATGATAATCATTTCATAAGCCAAATTATACAATTTAAAGATGGATCTAAAAACCACTTTATCATCCCTTTTTAGATCTTTTGTCTCGTCTCGAAGCTCTCCGTGGAGCGGAGAAGACTGTGCAGGAGGTCGGCCCGACCATGATGGATTGGGTCAGTGTCACATAGAAAATGTAATGTAAAGGTTGCACGATAATTGAAATAACATTTTTTCATTTTTATAGTTTCCCTGTTTGGAGGCGTATATCACATACTGCTGCAATCAGGTTGGGGCAAAAGCTCTGTTGGATCAGAAGAAGCAGGACCGTCGGGTCGAGCAGTTCTTACGGCTGTGCCAGGAGTCGTCCTTTAGCAGAAAACTGGACCTGTGGAACTTTCTAGACTTGCCTCGTAGCCGGCTGGTTAAATATCCTCTGCTGTTGAAGGAAATTCAGAAGAGCACTCCAATGGATCATCCGGATGAGGATGTTTTGCCACAGGCTGTGAGTTTAGACTCATTTCACATAGTTGTGAAACCACTTGAACGTTTTATGATGGAGTGATGATGTATCAGAATGAGATCATGTTGGGGACCTGGATCAGTGTACCAGATATCTAATAAAGGGTTACCTACTTGTCCTGATCCAGGATACAGAGTGACTGTATCCAGCTTTTTGCATGCTAAATGATACCCAGACAATTTCATTCTTCACAACGCCGCTTCCAGAAACTATCTCTAGGTTGTTAATGTTGTTCTGTGTCCATTAGACCCATTTCTACCAATAGCCTATACCCTCAAGATACTGTGATGTTTATTTTTATGACATCACAACATCATGTGTTTTGACCTCAGATGGATCTTATCCAAAGGATCATAACAGAAGTAAATCTTAAGACTGGAGAGGCCGAGTGTCAGTTTTACAGACGTGGTCTGTGCTACTCAGAAGACAGTCAGAGGGTTTCGGAAATCCAGGCCTCGCGTTTCATATACTGCCATGGTGAACTGAAGAGCACTAAAGGACATGTAATCATATTTCATTGTTTAACCTTTAATTATATAAAAAAAATTTATAAAAAAACAACAAGTCTTTTTTACTTTATACATGGACAATTCACGTATTTTTAATATCTCTAGAAGCTGCATGTGTTCCTCTTTGAGCTGGTGTTGGTTTTGACCCGTCCAGTGGCACAGGACAGGGAAGGTCCCGTTCAGTTCCAGGTGTATCGTCAGCCCCTTCCCGCTGCTCACCTTCATCTGGAAGATCTACCCGATGGAGAGCCAAGCAGTTCTGGATCGTTCCGTGGAGCGTTTACCGGAAATGATAAAGGTACCAAATAGGGCTATCAATGTTAACGCAGTAAAACATGATATTAATTACTGATTGCTTGATTAATCGATTGCTAAACAAAAGTTTGTGTTTGTATAATAAATGTCA
This sequence comes from Triplophysa yarkandensis, assembly GCA_033220385.1. Lineage (NCBI taxonomy): Eukaryota > Metazoa > Chordata > Actinopteri > Cypriniformes > Nemacheilidae > Triplophysa > Triplophysa yarkandensis. Next base: position 12,408,482 of record CM065671.1, on the reverse strand, counting down.
ATTTACTGCACATAAAAATTTTGAATATTTTTATTATGTTAATGAAACCATATTTTTAAGGAAAAAATTTAAATTATTATTATTTTTTTATATATTCCTCAAATTGTTAGTAAATTCTAATAAATATATGATAAAGTGAAAATAATTAAAATATAATATATACGTATGTGTTAATTAATAATACAACAGTAAATAGACATATGTTAAGTAAAGACAAACCCTTATTCTGTAATCGATTAATTGAGTAATCGATTAAAACAGTTACAAAATTTTTTGCATGCACAGTTTAACAAAGGCACGAGTAAATGTATAGACTTTTGAAAACGAGAAAAATGAGTTAGGCAAAATAAGAGCCGTGGCTCTTAAAGGAACCTCAGATATCAAATGCAGTACTAGTAGAACATTGTATTTCGTTCCCAAAATTATGCTGTAAAACAGTGGTTTCTACATTAATTTGGAGATCAATTATAAAATTGATAGACTGTATTGAAATTTAATTAGGTTTTTTTTAGGGGATTAATTGGGATCACACAAAATGTTACAGAATTTTAGGGGATTAATTTCACACAAAATGTTACAGAATATTTTTTTCATCAATTGACAGCGCTGCTTCAAATGCAATGAGCAATTTCTGCGTTATGGACCTAATATAAAAACACTCTATGAATATTATTGTGACCAGAAAACTTTACCAACTGTTATACAAAACCCTTGTTGATGGTGTTTAATAATGAGAAACATTTCTGTCTATTTTTAAGTTATCTGTTTTAAAAAAAGGTGAATAAGCATGCCTTATGGATGTGACTAAAAATGAGTTTCTGGAAGTCAACAAACTTCTTTAGATGTATATGAATTAAAATCAGTGTCGAAAATATCCAACAAATGGCCCATGGATAGCTCTTTATAGTATATACTATAAATATTATATTTCTATTTTTGTGTCCGTTTCTGAGCAAAATGTAGCGTTATGGATGTGAAAATCCTGAAAATAGCCTTTACCTGACTTTGAAACATTATGCACTAAAAATAAAAATAATGCTATAAAAACTTATTGCCCAATACTGTGGATTTTGTTGTGGATGGTGTGGATTTATTTATTGCAAGATGATGCCTCATGGTGTCACTTTATGAGTATTTAATGGTATTAGGATGGCAAGAACATTAATCATGGATGATTATGATTTATAGCCATGCCCAACTTTATTTATGATATACTTTTTAAAATGTTGAATGGTGTGCAGTTCAGAAACAGTTTATGAATGTAAATGAAGAAGTATAAAAATAAAAATAAAATAATAAATAAGAAGTGTCTAAGATCCATAATCAGTTGATTCTGAGACATATAGGGTGAGAAATAAAATAGGTCATTAACCAATCTTTTAAAATAATTTTGAAATCTTTAATCAATAAAATATATTTTGTTACTTTTAATATTATTTTTTAATATATGATATACATTAGTGGTTTTTTTGAGTGACTTAATTGTATAATTTACATCATTTTCACATGATTAAATAAAGTTGATTTTACATAATTTCTCTTAAAATTTAAAAAAAGTTATGTTTAAACAACATTTTATCAGTGTATTCATATCATTTTAATCATATTAATCTATAACACATATAAATCTATATTAATCTATAACACACAAAAATAGCATCATAACCTGTGCAATTCGTTCTTAATTCTTAATTTGCTTCCTTTGTTTCTCATCAGTAAAGAATTGTTTCCGTGTGAGCGCCACAGGACGCTCCAAGTCTCAGTCTCACAGCCTGCAGGCCAACGACTCCTTCAATAAGCAGCAATGGATTTCCTGTTTGCGTCAGGCCATGGTCCAATCACGAGACAGACAGGCTCAGAGCAGCCATTACAAACCCTCTGACCGTCTCAGTCCAGAACCTGCACTCCATAACAACATCGCTGAACTGAACTTAAACTCTGATGTGGAGATGCAAGACACATAGGCCGAGGCTAAAAACCGCTCTCCATCTATATCAGATCTATATCTGGGTCAATCAGAGATACAGATTTTACTGTAACGGTGAAAGCCAACTTTCTCAGGAACTGAGAGGTCAAAGAGACGTCTCACACCTTATTTAGAGCCCTTGTAGCAATGTGTTTTCATGTATTTCCACATGTGTGAATGTTTGCTGGGGCCAGATGTGTCATTGAGGGAATGTTGTGTATTAGATTTGTGCTTCTAGCCTTTTTCATTTATGAATCGTGTGTTTTATGAATATATGCTTTTTGGACATGAAACCTTAAAAACCAGAGCTCAATTTCATTATTAATTTAAATAGATCCCCATTTCTCAGTTCTGGTTAAACATTTTGTTCGGTCTGAATGTTATTGGAAGTTATAGACGTGTTTGCTTGTCATCATTGCACTTTGGCAGTATTAGAGATATTCGTTTACTGTAGATATAACTGGAATGTACTTCACATGTATTCTGATATTTTTGGTACTTTGGTTACCATTTCGTTTTCAATAAACTGACAATGTCTATAAAACAGGTTAATTTTGTCGAATAATACATTTGTGTGCAAGTCTGTTCATTGAAAAAACCTGACTTGATATGTTCGTCGATATTAATAAACTGCGATTGAGAAAAATTATTAAGATGCATAAAGGAATAGGTTTCCAAAACGTTTTAATTTCAAAACTGTGTGACTGTTTCCTTCTGCAGAAAAGAAGACCAAAAGTTGGTATCATGGTTTTAAACCCATTCATTTCTATAGAATGGACAAAAAACTAATGTAAAAGAATGGATGTCAGTTACCAACATTCTTCAAAATTAGGGATGCTCCGATCAATCGCCGGAAATTGGTTTGATGCGAGCATCTCTATTCAAAATATCTTCTTGTGTGTTTTGTAGAAAAAAAATCAAAGTCAAAAGGTTTCAAATGTCAAGAGACACAAAAGAAGATATTTTGAAGAACGTACGTCACCGAACATTGGTGGGTTTTTGTATGGTCAAAAAAAAAATGCGAAAGTGAAATAGGTGCCACGTACCAGCATTCTTCAAAAAAAAGTAATTCAGATAGAAAGTCATGATAACAGAATCACTTTAACAAACAATATTGTAACACATTCTCCCATTATGACATATGCATAACCACAGTCATCCTGATAGTAAGTAGACACAGTCTGTCAGTGCCAAAGCTGTTCTTAAACAGAGACAAAGACATGGCTATATATAGAAGGTCGTGGAAAGAGAGAGGAAAGATTAGGGATGATTAAAGCAGGATGGCAAACACAGATACAGGACGGCCAGGAGTAACACAGGTGTAGAGAGAGATCTAAAAGCTTTAATATCGTACCATTGAGTGTGGATGAACATATACATTGGATTCCTACAGAAACCGATGAAGAAAATATCAGGCGAGTAAAAAGATTTTTTGGAGTACAAATATTGTGGTTGCGTAATTATATTAGTTTTCCTGTTTTCTTTAATGCATTTCATTTTATGTTATTTCAATTCTGATGTATTCCTTTGTGCATGTGGATAAGTGACCCTCTTTAGCTTTACTCTTATTTGGGCATTTCTATTCACTTACATATGTGTTTGGTGTACTTGGATTTCTTGCACAGTTGCCTTAACATATGTTATTAATAAAGACTTTATCACAAATTCATTTAATTTACAGCCAGGCCGCTCGGTACACAGGTTAAACCATGCCAAGAGTCGAATCAACTGCAATGGACAACTCGTGTCAGTCCTTGTGCCGCACTTTAGTTACTCAAAATGGCCTTCAGCCAGAACACGTGGACATATCTCAATCTGTACTATACACGTCCATTATGGGACTTCTGCTGGTGACAGATAAAGAGGTGAGAAATGATTTTACATAAATAATGTTTCGATGATAAACTTGCATACCAAATCTAATATCAGTCCCACCTGTTCTCTTTGAGTTTAGTGGTCATTACGTTTAGCATCTTCCCTTCCTGATATAATTGGATCAGAGCTCTATAAATGGACAGTTAATCACCGCATGTAGGGATATACCTGTTGGGATGTAAATAAAACATGTCATGATTTATTCCTACAGAGAAAACTTCAACTCGGCAGTGGACAAGTTGGACTGTGCAACATTGGAAACACCGTATGTCCTAACACTGATCTTCAATTCTACATGGTTAAAGAACAATAAAGCTTATTAATTTGAAGTCAATCTCTCATATGCATAACATTTATTTATTTACAGTGTTTCCTCAATGCCATTGTGCAGTGTCTCTCTCATACTCGTGGTCTTCGGGACTATTGTCTGAAGAAAGCATACCTACAGGACAAGCATTCCAACCACGAGTCTGTGCTTATGAATGGTGATCCAACTAATATTCAGCATGATCATTTTCCTTTTCCAGTCTCGTGACAAATGGTTGTTTCTGTTATTTACCCATTTTTATTCAAATATATTCCTTATGTTTATTAATGCCGGTAGAATTCTCGGATGTTCTGGCGGCTCTTTGGGAATGTGATTGTGGAGATACCACGGTTAACCCTGGAAAGTTGTATCGCATTTTTAAAGAAGCTGTGCCCCACTTTAGTGACTACAGGTGTGTATGCTGCATTCTATTGATGTACTTTACATTACAACTTCTACTCACATTTGAGAACACATACACAGAAAGTATGTTGTCAATTACTTTGGGTAAAAGCTGCTGCAAATTGATAAATGTAAATACACATAATGTATTGAAGTTTTAAGTTCACTGCAAAAATGATAATTGTAACATTATTAACTCCTATACTCCTAACCTAAATGGCTTTCCGCAGAACACAAAAGAAGATATTTTGAAGAATTTTGGTAACCAAACAGAGATGACACCCATTTACTTGCATTGTTTTTTGTACAAAAGAAGTGAATGTGTGCCACACTGCTGTCAGTCGACCCACTTTCTTCGAAATATCTTTTGAGCGCTGGGGTTAAAGGAAAGTCCTACTAGTTTGAAATGTCAAGAGGGAAAATAAATCATGACAGATTTTCAGTTTCGAGTAAACTACTGTAACATGCATCATTCATAACGTCTCTATGTGTAACGTTACAGTTATTGCATAATGTTTTACAGTCAACAAGATGCCCAGGAGTTCTTGAGGTTTCTTCTAGACAGGATACATACAGAAATCAACCGACGTCCATCACAACGTCTCGCAGTTATCACCAAAGAGCCAACTTACTCACGATTCGGGTACATGATGCTTGAGAACTTGTGTTTTTAGTATAGTTTCCCCTGTAGTACTTCATTTGTGTCCTGTATCTTCTGGGTCACAACATAACCAGCTAGGAATCCCTTTTGGCCTGCAGGATATCAGAGGAAGCTTTTGCCATGTGGCAGAAACATCTTGACAGGGATGACAGTAAGATTGTCGGTAAGTCTAAAGATCTTTTACCCTTCTTTGAATTCCCAACACCTAGTGTCAGGTCAAGTTTTCCCACTTCTGCCATAGATTTGTTCTCGGGTCAGTTGCGCAGTTCCCTTCACTGTTCCATCTGCTCTCATTACTCCAACACCTTCGATGTGTTTTGCGACTTGTCACTTCCTGTCCCAAAGGTAACATTCTTCACATCCTCACTTTATGATGATATGTGTCCGTGTACCGGTCAAAGGTTAGGGGGATGCTTGGGTAAAATATTTCCTTAGTTTATTTTAATACATGTTTGACCTTACGGTTGTGGCTATGTCTGAAATAACATTAGAACAAATCTAATTTTGCAAACATAACTATGTTTCATGACAGCACTTATATTAAATAAATATCATATAAAACGGATGACTTTGACTGAATATTGAAGAAAGAACAGCTAATAGGAGCACAGAAGAGACAAGGGATTCCTTTAACATGTTGTGCAGACCTTAAGATGCTGCTTGAGAAAATGGCAAGACATTTCTGCAAATTTGAGTCACAAGATGCCTTCATTGGAGATCTTCATCTAATCCATGTTTTATTTTATTTTCTCGTCTTTAGAGTTATAACATAAATAAAAAATAGTTTTAGTTCATACTTTTGATTAGTGTATCATTATTCTAAAATGTGGAAAAATAAGAGCGCATTGGTTAGTAAGTGTCCCAAACCTTTGACCGCTGACACATACACAACACACTGCTATGTATATAAATACACAATAAAGTTATATATATATATATAATTTTGATGTTTGCTGAAGAAGAGTGAATACGGCCGAATTGTCACACTCAGGGAGTGTTTAGATCTCTTCTCACAAGAGGAAAAACTTGATAAAGAAAACTCACCGGTAAGTCAAGAACATTTTTTTTATTTTACATCATATGCAGCTTGCATTTGACATGGTCATTAATGTGGATTTCTGTGCACAGATGTGTGAGCGGTGTAATCTTCGTACTGAGAGTACAAAAAAACTGACTGTTCAACGGTTTCCTAGAATACTTGTGATACGTATCCTTACACATTTCGATAGGTTTCCGACTGTTTCTGCATTGACTGTAACCAGGTATATACTTTATGGAAGGTTTATATTTATTTCCCTTGACCTCACTTCACATCGCAGACTTGAATCGTTTTAACATGTCAAGATATTCAATCTGTAAAAGCTCAGTGACCGTTTCCTTTCCTTTGACTGGATTGGATCTGGGGCCTTTTGGACCCGGTGACTGTGGTGAGCTGTCCAGAGGATCTAAATGAGACACATTCTAGTATTAACAAAAGCTGTCTTTGGAAGTGTGTGTGCACGACTAAATGTTTTCTTTCAGGTCCAGTGCTGTATGATCTATATGCAGTGTGTAATCATTCGGGAACAGTAAACATGGGTCACTACACGGCTGTATGCCGAGAGGAGGAAGGCTGGTGTTGCTATAATGACTCGTGGTGGGTGAAGCTTTTATTATTTATCATTAAATTGCATTATAATGTATGAAGGACCAATAGTCGTCGTGTAACATGAACATGATCTTCATCACAGTGTGAGCGGAATACAAGAGGAGAGACTTCAGTCCAATCAGGCCTATGTTCTCTTCTATGAACTTAAAAACAGCAGCGTCGGACGAAAATAAAAAGCAAGGACATCTTTTTAATAGGTTAAGAGAGACAGAAGATCTGTTCAAGATGACTTTTACTGCCAAGAATTCCTTCCTAAGCGGAAGACTTCAACACCTCATAGGTGGATAACACATACACCAAAGTCATCTTCTTTATTGTCTTTAAAGACTATTCAGGCCATCACAAACTCCTAAATTCTCACAATGCAACAAGATTAAAAGGATCTAAGGATTCAAAATGATTGTCTTTTAATCTTCTTGTTTTTATCAATGGAATTGTACTGGTTTACTTCTAAACAACTGTTTTCAATCTGTGATATTACACATGTTAGAAAATCAAGATGTTTGTGAATATGTGCATTTTTTGAGTGACGTAACTGACAATGCATATGATGTATAAATCGTACGAAAGATGACAATAAAATGTGCATTTAAAACACATTTTTTATCTATCACATAACATTTACGTTAAATTAATCTGTGGGTATAATTGATGGAATGTGCTGACATATCTTACTTTTATAAAGCATTTACATTCTTTGAAATACAATTAATATACAAATTAAAATTAAAATTAGACAGCAGTCTGAAATGTTACCATAATAAGAAAATAGACGGGAAATAAAACAATAACCTTATATTGAAATAAGTGATAAATGACTAACACAGCTATAATAAAAAAATAAATAAAAATAAATATAAAATTTTTACATTTTTTTACAAAACAGTACAAAATTCTAAACATATCTAAAGCTTATTAATAAATAAATTTACTTGTTTTTTTGGAGGTTATTATGACAGCTACCCAGACCCCTCCCACCTCGCTGAAATGGTTTAACCCGTTGCCAAGGTGATTGAGCCAAGCTACCACAGCAACAGCAACAACGTTTTTGTAGGCCTCGACCGACTCTGTTTCTACTCTTCAGTTTTAACTGAAAGATATTTTTTATAAAGTGATTAAAAATAGATTTTTAAAGCACACGAATATTAAGGTTTGGTTTTATTTTAGCGCTCGTGTCGATGACGAGAAACGCGACTAGCCGTTAGCGGAAGTTAGCGGATTAAACTGCAAACTTTTTGTTGTGATACCAACACAAAAAGACAAAAGTTTTCTTTTTTTGTTTGACAAATTGTGACGTTTAGTTGTGGTTCGTCATCATGTGTTAAAGGAGTTTGATGGTTGAGTTGTTTACATCCAAATGTAAATAATTAGAACACATTTATATGGGATTAAATGTATTTTATTATGGGATGATGGTTAGGTTGGAGGCTTGCAAATGTTGGAAACCAGAATCTGAACTTTGTTCTTGTAAACTCAATTGGCTTATTTACAAGTGATGAACAGACATCAGTTCTGTATCTGGCCATGGAGCACAGAGAGGTAAGTGTCAATCATAAATATATGTCAACAAACAGTCCAACACATGTAAATAATGACATTCTAAAATGTAATCTTTTCATTTTATCATCAAGCACTATTTTGTACTTTGTTAAAGGCATATTTCTGCAAAAATGTACATCATTTCATGTCATTGTGAAACTTTCCAATTGAAAGATAGTTCGAAGAATGTTCCCAACAGCACCGGCCCCACTGACTTCCAATTTATGATTTGGGACGTTTGTTTTAACAAAAGTGTCAAATTAGTTAAAAGACGAAAATAAACGTACAGTTTGTTATATAAAAGTCATTCATTTTTGGACTTAATATTAAAGAAAGAATAATAGCCAAACAATAGAGAAGAATAGACAAGGACTTCAATTCATTTAAAGCATCTCAGGGTGAGACCTTAAGATGCTGCAAGACAAAATGACAACATTTCTGTAAATTCTTGTCAAAAACTACAAAGAGGATAATCAAATATAACATATAATATAACATGTTAATATATGCATATATTAATTAATATAACATGTTCTATTTCCTTTTGATTAGTGATATAATTTCGATGAGTTCATTGTCATTTATAAGCAGAAAATAGTAGTGTAGTTTATAACAATGGAGACATTTCTCAAAACATCTTTTTTTTCACATTGTTGAACAAGCAATGCCTGAATTATTATTTTTGGCTGAACTATCCCTACAAAAGTTATTAAAAAAACCTTTGTGTCAATTAAAAGAAACACATTGAACGGCTTTTCATACCATGCTTTACACCAAGCACTTCGAGCTAGATGGATTGTTGACAGGGTGATTGTGTTTTGAAGATAGTATCCGATAACATGGAAACCAATTGTTCCTGTATTATTTCCTTCTAAGGAAAAGGAGCTGGAGGAGATCACTCTCCTCTTGCGCAGGGGCGGACTGTCCCTCGAGGCTTCCGCGGAGGAGCGCGAGCGCCACCTGTGGCATCTACTCCAGCGCAGCGAGAGCAGTCTGACCACAGCCACCGAGGACCTGCAAACTTTACGCTCACAGCAGGCCGGCGAGATGAGAGAGGTGAGGCAGCATGTGGCAGACGGCGCAGATGCCCTGAAGAATAGCTAATGATGGTCTACCTCATCAACATTGAAACATGATCCCATTATGTAGCTGTAGTGTTTTTTGTGGTGCATGATCGTCCTATGGGTTTTCCGTAAGGTTGAAAATTACGTGGAGCATATTCGGAGCATGCTGGAGGAGCGTGAATCTCTTACCGCGGAATACGAGCGAGAGAACGAGCAGCTCCGTGCTGAGCTCGCTCAGATGAAACACCAGCTGGGTAAGGATGTCCTTTGGTCTTAGAACAGGTCTTATCTGGCATGTTTCTCAAACAAAACACACTAAGTCATGTCCGTGTGCTTTAGACTCTCAGTGTAAGGAGGTGGTGGAGATGCTGGAGCAGGAGGGGCTGGCAGAGATCAGCCAGAGCAGTGCCAGTGAGCAGGTGGCTTATCTGTTGGTGGAGAGAGTTACACTGCTGGAGAGACTGGAGGCTGCTGAGAGAAAGCTGGACACTCAAACACTCACTGGCAACCTCAGAGAGGTGCATCTACAGGTAGAGCATGGCACTGGAAACATAAAGGTCATCGGTTTCATACCCAGGGAAAACTTACATAATAAATGTATACCTATATACAAGGTCACAATATACCGGATTTAAAAAATCTTTATGATTTTTTAATTTTTGGTTATGATTATGCATCTGTTGAATATTTTGCCTTCATGATATCTCTTTCACTGCCTCTTTCCTCTTTCACAATATCATTAACAATAATTATGTTGTAAAAACTAATTTTATGACAGGACTCCATGGAACCAGTTTTGTTATACACACATGACTGTGCATTTTAAAAATTTATATAAATATACAGGGCCCAAACATGTATTATATAAACCCAAACCTTTTTCGATTTTGGAATCGAATAATCGAGATTAATTGCATTCAATCGATTTGACAGCACTGAAATGAATTTGAAAATGAATGAAAAGTATAATGTCTAACAATCTGGAACATATATATATATATATATATATATATATATATATATATATATATATATATGTCTATAAAGGTGTGTAAAAACAATACAATTGAACCGTTAAGCTATTTCTATGTACACACAGTGCGTGAAAAGTGAATGTAAATATAAATGTGATAAGAAAGGAAGTAGAACTGCTTTATAATGTTCTTATACAGCAGTGACATGCATGTTTTATGTTCTTTTTAATATCTAATGGACTTATGGAAATCAGGAGGAGCTGGATCGGATCCGTCGAACAATGGAAGAGGAGCTCATACAGCAAAGAGAAACCATGCAGCATTCAAAGGAAAATGTAAATAAGGTGAGAAGATTTTCCAGAAGAGTATCTTATGTTTAGGGAGCAACTTCAAAAGCAGTTATAAAGAATCTTTAGCTGTACTCAAATGTTTCAGTTTCCTTCTATGTTATTTCTGCTAATTCTGTGTTCCACCTTAAATGGACAGGAATCATCAGTTCAGAGTCCTTGGAAGAAGTTCTTTGGTGCGCGCAAGGCTACACTTAGGGCACAGAATCTTGTTCCTGTATGTTCCTGTCATATCCGTACTGTCTCTTGATGTGCACATAAGGCATGACCTAAACAGAAAAATTTAAATTTTCTTCACTTGACGATCCATTTAAACCAATTTATGATGGCTCTGTGTTCACCTGCATGTCTTGCATTACAATTTTACTTGCAAAACAAAACAATTTAAAAATTAACATTAACCCTTATTAACAACAAAGTTCTGATGGTTGTAAGGAAACACAGACACGTGTTAAACCTCCACTGGCTTTACCTCTATGGCACCGGCATGTAAACACCCGCATGGATCCTGACATTCTTCTTTAAAGTCCAGATGGTTTTATTTTTTGTGTTTCATTGTAGGTCCACATAGATGAACTCAATACAGAACGCACAAAGCGGCAGAGGTTGGAGAGGGATCTGGAGGAGGCATCAAATCGTCTCACTATGGCACATAAAGAGATTCGCCACCTGACAGATGAACTGGAGGTGGCTCGTAGAGTCCAAAACTTGTGTAGTAAGTAACATCTAGTTTGGTTTCTTGGAAAAGATTAAAGTTGAAAAAGCCCAAGCTCAATTAATATCAAATCCTCAGTGCCTGACCTGCAGAAGACTGGAGAGGAAGTGGAGCAGTTAAAACAGGAAGTGGACAAGCTTAAACAGTGTGGTGAGATTATTTGTCATCGCACCAATAAGCCATACATTCCTCGGCTTTGCCTTTGACGTAAATAAAAATGTGTTCTGGGTCTAAATTCAAATCCAAATGTTTGTCAGATATGGTGGAGCTGCAGAAAGCCAAAGAACGCAATGAAAGACTGGATGGGGAGATTCGAGTATTGCGGGATAGAGTTCGCTCCTTGGACACAGAAAGGAAGAATCTTATTGAACTGGCAAGAATAAATATATTTTATGTGAATTTTTTTCCATACTTGAGGACCCGAGTAGCTTTAAAGTGAAAGTTCACACATAAAGGACAATTCTGTCATCATTTACTCTTGACATATTAAACCAGTTTGATCTTGTTTTTTCCACAAAACAAAAGAAGATATATTGAAAAATGTTGGACTCCACTGCTGTTCGGTTATCAACTTATATTTTCAAAATATCATTTTTTTTGTGTGTTTTGCCAATAACACCCTTATTTTACTGAACCTCCTAATATTTCAAACCAGGTTGACTTTCTTTTTCCCACAGAACACAAAATAAGGTATTTTGAAGAATATTGGTAACAGGCCCCCACTCCCTTGCATTGGCTTTGTTTCTGATCAGTTAAAGTAAATGGGTGACAGTACTGTTCATTTATCAGCTTTCCTCAAAATATCTTCTTTTGTTTTTAGCTATAACACCCTCTTTTTACTCACCCTCTTGTCGTTTGAAATCTGTTTGACTTAGTTTTTTTCCGCAGAAAACAAAAGAAAATATTTTGAAGAATGTTGGTGGTACTTATTGACTTGCATTGGTCTCATTTACAACCAGTAGAAGGGAATTCTTCAAAATATCTTCTTTTGTGTTTTGCCAAAAAAAGTCACACAGGTCTGAAAGGACAAGGGTGTAAATAATGGCAAGGTACAAGGTACAACATTACACATTTATGACATGTTTTATGTAACAGGTTGAACAATCTAAGATGCATTTAAAACAAAGGAAAAATGTCAACCCAGATCCCCCTCTAGCTCCTGAGGATGAGCTCCTTCATAAAAAGTAAGCATCGTCCTGCTTTTTTTTATCATGCCACATTTTTATCACTGCATGGCATTGCTTTTTAAAGAGGCTGATGACAGTGATGTGTCGGCAGGTGTCGTAGGGAGTCTGTGGATAAGGACAGCCGCCTGCGGGAGCTGGAGAGAAGACTGCAGAAACATCAGCGTGAGCATGAGGAGCTGGTTGAGAGAAACGAGGAGCTGGAGGCGCTGCTGGGAGAGGCGCAAAATGCAGCAAAGGCAGAGCGAGAGTGTCATGAGTGTGAGATGGAGGGCTTACAGAGAAAAGTGAGTGTTTATTCAGTCTTTTTTATGTCACCTGTCTTGGAATGATTGTGATTGGTTCATTGATTGTTGCGAACTGTTTTATTCTAGATTAAAATTATAGAGCAGGAGCTGCATAAGAGGAGCACTAAGAAACCTGAGAAGAAAGATGAAGATCAGGTTAAAGGTTCTGACTATGAGGTATAACAAAACAGATCTCAAACATGCTGCAACAAGTTTTCAGCATGCCTGGTCAGGACATGTTGTAACACCATTCTTTTGTGAACTCTCTGAGTGTGTAGTTACATGTAATGGCATTGTTTGTTTATGTAAAAGCTTAAGGAGGGCGTTCAAGAAAGACTTCATTTTCTTGAGGGTCGACTTGAAGAGGAGAAAGGTTGGAGGAAACAGCTTGAGGTGGAACTGTCTGTAGCCCAGTCTGCTCTTAAAAAGGAGAAAGATGTAATTCATTTACATCATGTTTATTTTGCCTTGTGCAGTTTAGAAGATTTGATATATAATGATTTGATACTTTGAACTGACTGATGTGGTGCAACTTTCTAAACAGATCATGCAAAGAGACCACGAGGAACTGAAGAGGTTACGTGTAGAGGTTCAGAGACTGGAGGCAGAATGTCGACAGGGCAGGACACTTAACAAAAACCTTACGCAGATCAAAGGAGAAAAGGGAATATTGGAAGAAAAGGTAAAAATGAAATGTAAAAATTCATTCAAATTCATTCTTTTATGAATTACTCCATCCCACAATGTTCCAAACTTGTAGAGATTTCTTGTTCTGTTAAACACAAAAAAGATATATGGAAAAATGTTACTACCTTACACTTCTTTAAACCACTACCATACTAGAAAACATCAGTCAAATTTTTCCTAAAATGTGTTCTTTTGTGTTCAACATAACAGAGAAAAACTAAACAAATTTTTTTCTGCTGGCACCCCAGAAATCCCAGTTGCTAACATTTTTCCATATTTCTCCTTTTGTATTCAACCTATAAAGAAATGTATGCAAGTTTGGAACAACTCGTGGACGAGATATTCAATAAAGGTTGCACGCGTCTTTTAAAATCTTATTTGCAGTTCTTGCAAAATCCCCCATGTCATATTTGTCTCTTTGCAGGTGGCACAGCTGGAGCGTGCTCAGATGAGACTTCAAGACAACCTGACTCTTCAGACAGAGAACAGTCAGGCCGAAGAGGACCTAAGAGAGAGCAGGACGCAGGTGGCTGAGCTGAAGTCAGTGGTTGAAAAGCTGAGAACCGAATTGACTCGACTGGAAAAGGAACACAACACACTGAGGTAAGGCACGTCTTATTAGTTTATTAATACAATACTGTTAATTATTGTTTTGGTTTTCCTGACTGGTTTTTGATACCGCACCTTAAAAGTGATTGTTCACATTTAATTAAATAAAAGTTCACTCTCTTGTTATTTCAAACCAATATACGCAAAATATGAAAAGAAGATATTTTGAAGAATTTTCAACCGAACAGCATTGGCATCAATTTACTTTTGTTGTATGAACACAAAAACAACGGCAAGTAATTGGGTGCCATTTTCCAACTTTCAAAACATCGTCTTTTGTGTTCTACAGAAGTCATAAAGGTTTGCAATTATGGTAAATGACGACAGAATTTTCTTATTTTGGTGAACTTACTCTTTAAGATTTCTTTATCTCTGTTCTTTATAGTCTGGGTAAATTAAATCACATAATGAGATGTGCCATGTGTGTTAGGGACGAGCTGATGGAGAAACGTGGGCATGTGATGCAGCTACAGAAGGAGCTTAGTGAGAAAGCCCAGAACAGTCTTCAGACCAATGGGGAGAGGGAGAGACTTCTTCTGGAGCTTCAGCATGTTAAACAGCAACTTCAGCAGATAGCCAGACCTTCACAAGAGCACACGAGCGACTGCGTAATCAACACCGAGAATGAGGGCATGTGTCAGGTGAGATGGGTTGCTTACTTCTATGTAGCATTTGTGCTGTTCTATGCATAAACTGATTTTGTTTAATCCTACAGCTGGCCTGTGTGAAGTCAGAGATGAGTAAACTGAACTCGACCCTGGAGGAGGAGAGACAGCTGGCCAGCCAACACCTGCTGGCCCTGCAGGCTCAGATCAGTGAAGCTCAGGCGCGGGCTAAGGTCAGATCTGCTCTCCTAAGTTCATACACACACATGCAGTATGTATGTGCCCTGAACATTGCTACAACGTTGTTATAACAATTATTTAATATACAATGTTTTTTTCTGTTATGTGTTCTTCATAGGCTCAAGACTCACACCTGCTGCAGAAGGGAGAGGAGAACAAACAACTAAAGCAGGACTTACAAAGAATCCAGCACCTCTTCACCTCTGCTGAGCGAGAGCTACGCTACGAGAGAGAGAAAAATCTGGACCTTAAGAGACACAATGCACTGCTGGAGCAAGAGAAGCTCAAGGTAGAATTTAGACATGTGGATGTTAAATAGTCTATCTAATGGGGATTTCGATTTTAAAATAGGTAAATATATGTCCTCCTTTTGACATGTACGTTGTAACACCTGTGTTCTTCAGCTGTGTGCGGAACTGAAACAGGCCCAGGCCAAAGCGTCCCAGCTGGAGGGAAGTACAGTGGAGCAGCTGGCAGAGCTGGAGAAATTGCACCAGAGGGCCAGAGATCTGGAGCTGGAAATGGCCAGACGCTCTCAGAGCAGACAGACCAACAGCAGCTTGATGGAGGAGCTTAGCGCAGAGAGGGCGCGCGTGATTGCTGCCGACAAGAAGGTACGTTCAGAGCGGGATCGTACATCAGTGCATGAGTGGCTCATAAGTTCAAAGTCACCTTGTCTGCAGGTTATAGACCTACAGCAGCAGCTGAAGAACACACGGCACCAGCTGCATCTGGAGGAGGCAAGAGCCGGAGAGTCCGGCAAACTGGAGAGGGACACTAGAGATATGTCTGATAGCCTGTCTGCCCTCAGAGCCAGAATGCAGGAGGAGCAGCTACAGAGGTCAGCCCACGTCTTTGGTTGAAGTGACATCACATCCAGTGTTTTAAGGTCTTGATGTTTGTGTTTTCAAACAGGAAATTGCTAGAGCAAAAAGATGAAGAACTCCAGCAGCAGGTGCGTTCGTTGCGAGCGAAGGAGGCAAATCTGACCCGTGCCAATTCCGAACTGTCTCATCGTGTCCATGAGCTGGAGACTCGACTGCAGGTCCTGGAGAGTGAACTCAACACAACCAGAGATGAGGTTTGTGCTAAATGTGTCAAATATATAATCGCATAAAATGTTTTGAGAAACAGTAAACGGTCACACTGCTTTTTACAATATACACATACAATATATGCATCACTGTATGTTGGGCGAATGCATTTGGAGCGAGTTGAATATGATAGCCTTTGTGAGTTTAACCTCTGACCCGATCTCCATGTGTTCTGCAGTATAGACTCAGTCAGAAGAGCTGCCACAGGCTTGAAGAGCAGGTTCTCACATCTCAGAACGAGTCTGAGAGACTGCAGGAGGAGCTCAAACTGGTGGTTCAGCAACTGGACGCTAACATCAGGTAAACTGAATTACATAACATCAGACTGTTGAGTTAAATTAGAGAAAAGATATTTATAGAATATACAGATTTTCTAGGTTAAATTAAAGTACTAGTTCCAGCACTAATGAAATTCTGCTATCATTACTCACCTTGTTTTTATTGCAAACCAGTTTGCATTACTTCATGTATCTAAGAAAATATTTACCAAACAGCAACATTACCAATTAGCTTGCACTTGTGTCCCTAAATAAGAGGGGCTACCAACTTGCTTTGAAATATCTTCTTTTCTTTGTGCTTTAAGGAATATGTATTGGTCTGCAATAGTTCTAGATCACTAGATCAGAGATGCTCAAGATGCGGTTTGAAATACTATCAAATTAACTAATTTTTTGTTCATTGTCCTGCAGGAGACACAATGAGAAACAGTCCCAGCATAAAACAAAGTTACGCAGAGCCAAACAGATCTTCATGAAAACAGTAACCCAACATGAGCACAGGATCCAGCAGCTAGAGAATGATCTCGCTCTTGCGACAAGCCTTTCAGAAAAGGTGTGATATTTTATTTGTTTTTTGCTTTAAACATCAGATGGTACATTTCAGCCAAAAATAAGAGAACACCAGTGACTCCATAAAATTTTTTAAACCCTGTAAAGATTTAAAGGAAAAGTTTGACCAAAAAGTAGTCACCTTTGACCTTCTGTAGAATGATAAAGACAACAATGTCTTTTGAGACCAAGCTTTAAACAACACACTTAATGTATGTTTTTGTAGTGTGAACTATATAAAAACTGCATTACTGTACATAGCACCACATGCATTCATCTCAAGTGTGTTACACTATAAACAGGAGAAAGAATGGATAAGGACAGTGACGGAAGAAAACGATCAGCTTCTCCTCGAGAGACGAGAACTTTTGCAGCGTATCAGTGAAGCAGAAGAAATGGGAAACAATGGACTGAGAACAGCCACTAGCATCCAGCAGAGGTACACAAAACACCTCTTCTGTTCTTCACAACACTTAGAGGGCAAAACCACACTTATATTTTTGTTGACACGTGAAACAATTTACATTAAAATTGGTGAATTTAAAAGCTTTGAACTTAAGTAAATATATTGTTTAAAATATATTATGTATAGGTAAATAATAAAATTCAGTAAATCTCATTTAAGGCTGGGTGTACGATTTCTGGTTTTCAATGTGACATCCCTATATACATCCCTTACATACGTAATCTATCGCTGTTAGCTAATGTTCCTCCACACATCAAAAAAGACACACCCCTTACTGATGATTGGCTGCACTATTGTTTTTGGACTCTGACCCACCTTTTATAGTTGGCATACTTGCAATATATATTGGTGTATATTGCAAATATGTTTCTGTTATATAAATACATGTTTTCCTCACTACCGTAGCTTAAAAAATATTTGTAAATCTTAGAAATCAACTGTTGGATATTTACTCAATTATTTTAATATTTTCAACTGAAAAAAAATCTATTAAATGTTTTTAAAAGATGTTAGTAAGTAAATACAAGTGTTTACTAAGCCATGTAAACATTTTTACAGTGCATGTAACCCTCTTTTCATATGTACTCCAAAGGGTTAAATTCCTGGAGATGGAGAATAAACAGCTCCAGGATAAAACACTAACATTGTCCAATCACATTGGAATTTTAGACCGTGCTCTGAGAAACCTTCAATCTGTATGTACTGCTGAGGTATTGAGAATATTACTGCTTTACAAAACTATTGATTCTTATTTATTTATTGCTACAGTCTCATGTGCACGTCTTTTTTAGGAGATGAAGAAAATGTATCCCTCTGGAGTTGATGGTCTGCTGCGGACATCAGTTCCAAGGTAGGATCTCATTATTAACACCATGTTTAACAGTAATGACACAGAAACGTTTTCTATTGTTATATCTTCCTGTAGTCCAAAACTCGGGCTGTGTGACTCATGGGGATTATTGGATGCCATTCGCAAAGTGGGCGAGTCTGGAGTCAAGAGCCTGGAGATCTCACCCTTGCCCATCTCACAGTCCACCGAGGTGGGTTACCTAAATGTGACCTCACCTGTCGCTCCCAACACCAGATCAGAACAGGAAGAGAGTCTCAGTGCCACCAGCGACGAGGTCTAAAAGATGTACAGTGTCGCTTAAATGTTTCACTGGATCAATATAGGCTTGAAATGAAGCAAACCTTAGAAGTGTGGCCTGTTTTTAATGAGAGAGTGAAAACTACAGTACTGTGTAAATGTCTTGAGCACATCATCATTTTACCCCATTTTAAACTTTTATTTCAGTTTTTTTTTATATATAGCAGTGTGTCTTAAGAAAACACAAGTTTACATTTCTAAACATTCATTTTAGCATTATTTGTAAAAATGCTGTGTTTTTTGAATGCTCAAGATTGTGTGACAATAGCCAAAGATGTAATCCTTTATTTCATCATATTATTACATGACAAAAAGAAAGAAAAACTGAAACAGATTAAATCCAGAAGACTTTTGGGAATATCTGCATGACAAACTACTGTTGAACCAACAAGAGCACTTGCGTAAAACTTTTGCACAGTACTGTATGTTGCATTAGTTTATATCAACGGGATAGCCCAACCATGTACTTATACATGTTTTGTATGGTTAAATCCTGGTACTTTTTATTTGGTACTTCATCAGAACCGAATGCTTGAGATTTTATATACAGCATAGTCAGGAAATCGTGTTTGGCCATGGTAAGCGGCCAGGAAGATGAATTCCTGTGGCACATCTGTGATGCCATATTTTGTATATTTACTTTATAATGCTACAAAATGCGAAGCACTTAAAGCACTATTAACCGGATGTTCAGATGGAACCATCTGCAAGTGTTTACAACTGAAATGCACTATTGCCTTTGGATAAGCATAAGTATTTTAAATAAGGAGTGTTTGGGTTTTGTTTTTATTACTGAAGGTAAAAACCTTGTGCATGTCACGTTTTGCTAGAAATTGATATGGCCATAACCAAGATTACTGTGCGAGTATATTTCATTCACTTTGTAAAGCTTCATAGGTTCATTTTGTCTTCTATTTGGGATGCAGATTCTCAAAAATGTTAGAGGTACTTCGGTGTGACAAATACATTTGTCGCTCTATATTTAAGTATAGTATAGTTAAGACTTGCTTATGTGTAGTATATGCCATGAGTATGATGATTTATAAGAATACTCATTGTGTGGGTATTGTTTTCTTGGGATGCTCCGATCGATTGGCTGGAAATCACAATGACTAAAAACGGTACTCCGTGTCTGTGGCAAAAACCCTGTTCAGAGCATCTCTATTGTTTTCTAAGAGGTTCTAAAGAAGATTTGGCTTCTGTTAAAAATGGGCACAGCTAGCTTGTTTTTATCATCATAAAACTGGTAGCATTATCAGACTTATGGTATTGTCAGTATGGTGAATATGAATCCTTCTGTTGGAAGTTTTTATCAAGAGATTTTTTTATGTTGTACGCAGTCTTGAGAGACTGAATTGACCTGTGACCTTTGAGCAAAATAATACCACTTTGAACTGTGGCATAAGGGCGAAAATCCTAAAGTTGTGCCTGTACATTATTGTATCCTGCTGCTATGTAATATTAGGATGCATAATTCACAAAATCGACATATAGGGCTAATACAAAAAACTGCGAAAGACATTACTGTATGTGATACACTTTGAAAGAGCATGTATTTTCTTAATAAACATTTCATTTACATTATGTCTGGCAATTTTATAATACTTCAAAATATTCCAGAGATAACTATAATTGTGTATTTTTGTATGCTCAGTATTAACAAACACTATACACAATCTGAATATGCTTCATCATTAAAAACAGCTAGTATGGTCTCAGGTATAACAGTCTGAATTTAATAAACAAGATAAAGATACAAAGTGTTCTTGACATTGATATTTTCTCAGTTCATCTATCAGTCTTGTCTGTGCATATTAAACAAAATCTTTATATGGAACCAGGAAAATTATATCAGGACATATAAAAATGTCATACATAATACATGTTAACAGTTAATAATAATAATATTAATCATAAAAATAATTAACGATTACTGTGTTCCATGCGAAAAAAAGTAGGTAAACAGAATACTGACATGGAGGAAAGAAAAAAGTCACAAAATGAAGGCTTATGTATGACAAGGATGTCTAGAAAAACAATGATCAGTACTTACAAACAAATATTAATAAGCTGAAATACTAAACGGATACAAAAATGAACAATATACAGTATCTAACTTTGCAGTTTTCACTATTCATGAATACAGGGTATCTTTTATAGTAAATGTACACACTTCACTGATTTGTGGAACTTTATGGCCAAACAACCAGGGCTATTCTGTGATGTCATAATTTATTTCTGGCAATGAGGGGTTGTAGTCCTCCTCCCAAAAGCACCAAGAAGGAAATCCGGATCAGTAAAATTATTGGTCGCATTCCAAAATGTTTGTTTTAAAAATCCCTTGACTAAGTAAATCATATATAAGCAACAACTTGGTCATTTTCAAACAAAAATGCGAAACAAGCTTTAGGCAGTTTTCTGAAATAAGTGAATGAAAGAAGAAGCTTAACAAATGACTGGTGTGCATGATTACAAAAGTACATTAATGTTCTACAGCTGCAGTGTTGTGGCCTGTCCATGTCACACAAGGACAGGAAGTCTGGCAAGAATGATTCAATACACCATGTGTGCTTTCATCCTAAGAAAATGTTAAACTAATGTAATATTTTTATGTTTAGTTAGTTTTGGATAAGCTCATTAAACACGATGGACTTGACTACATTCAATATTTCATTCTGATTGTAAAATTTAAAGGGACAGTTCACCAAAAAAAAAAAACTGGCAACATTTACTCAACTTTGAATTTCTTTGTTCTGGTCAACACAGAGAAAGATATTTGGATGAATGCACACAGTTTTTGGTTACTGTTGACTACCATAGTAAAATATACATTTATTTATGTATTTTTGATAATTACAAAATTATTTTGAGAATGTAGGACACAAAAAAATTCTGGGGTGCTTTTGACTGTCAGTGTAATATTCCTACTATGGTTATCAACAGTTAACAAGTATTTTTCCAAATATTAGGAATAACTACAGAGAAGGAGTTTTTCATTTTTAGGTGAACTATCCCTTTAAGATTCATGCTTCACTTCAGTCTTTAGTACACCTTTTCTGATGTTTGATTGTTAAAGTCTTAAATTTCAAATTCAAGAATTCAGCCACTGCTATTCGATTATGGTATAGAGATTGGGTTGTTAACTAAATAGTAATGATCATGTCTAAAAGTGATTCTTTCTTTCTCACTGGTGTCAACGAAGGAATGGAGGTGAACCGCACTCGGTATTTTGAGGTCACATGTTACGCGTGGTTCAGTGAATGACACTGATTCCGGACATCATCGTGATTCTAATATGCCATGTATTTAATAACAATGACAAAAGGACACTTTTTCTTAAAACATGATTGAGGAGTTAAGAATAATCTAGGAGATTCCTATGGCATTGCACAAAAACCTTGACACATAAACATGACACAAGTAAAACTATGATGCAAAAAAACACCACTAATTCTTTTAGAGAGTGTCTTATTGACGCTCTATCATCTATGCAAAACATTCTCGGAATTTCTCAAATCCGAGTCTGCTTTGCAAATACAAAAATAAAGGGGCAATGACTTCCGGCCTTAAAATGGACCTTCACAATCTTTTAACCGTTGCGACGATACAGCAAACATTCAGTATTCAATCGTGACCGAACATCCCTTACAATAGGGTACAAAATAAGCTTACAATGGAAGTCCATCCACAGTAAAGGAAAATAAAATCTGGTACGGAAAATGTGAGGTGGGGCGAATAAACAAGCGTCTGGCTGAAACCAAGTCGCTGCTCTCAAAGCTGCCCGAGGCGAGACAGTTGCTCCCATTCTTGAAAAAAAGCTCCCAAAACCTCACGGTTGAAAAGTGCTTCAAGGGTATCTTTGGAAGTCTCCCTCACATACGTTTAAAATAAAAGGATAACATTTCCACAAGACAGAAGTTGCTGTGACTGATAGTCTTAGTAACATCAAACAGGTAAAAGGGCATAACAACAGAAGGCTCTTCGTCTTCTCTTGAGGTCTCAGGTGCTGTGCACAAACTGAACTTGGCCTTCTTTTTTCTCGACGGAAGACCGGCGCGTGAACGAAATACCTTTAAATGGAAGAAAAAGCAAACGAGGAAGTGCAGGGAAGCTCAGATGAGTGAGATGCGGATGGGGATGCCGGGAGATTCTGTTCTCTGAGGGGAATGATGACTTACAAGATGCTCTACCACTGTGTGCTTAGACATGTGCTTCATAAGGTAGGTCTCCTGGAAACCAGAACACAGTTTTTTAATTACAAACGCGAGAGTTTTGATATGCAAAGATGTAGATGTACTCACAGAGGTGTATGCGCGGCCACACATGCTGCAGCAGTAAGATTTAGCGTTCTTGACAGCGTGTGCGGACAGATGGATCTGTAAGGAAGCGGAGTCTGTGTAGGCCCGGTAGCAGTTTGGACATTTGTATGGCTTGTCTTTGTTGTGTTGCCTCTGGTGAGACTGAAAAGGGTAAAGAATCGAGAACCCTTAGTGACTTAAACTTAAATCCGGGCTACAACGTAATGAGAAAACCTGAAAGTCAAAAGCAAATTCGAAGTTCTTTATAACGTTTAACTTCATTCATCTTGAATGCACATTCTGTCATCATGTATTCACTTTTGTGTCATTTCAACCCTGTTTGACTTTCTTTCGTGGAAGACACAAGAAGAAGTGGGTGACAGAACAGCAGTTGCACCTTTTCACTTCTACTGTCTAGACGTAAAACCAATGCAAATGAATTGGAGCCAGTTACCAACATTCTTCCAAATATCTTCTTTTGTCTTTACAGCAGAAAGTCATGCAGGTTTCAAATGAAGCAGGGGGGAACTAATGATGACAAAATGTTTATTTGGGGGTAAAATATTACTATTGGGTGAGCTATCACAGTGCCAAATAGCACGACGATATAGCGCAGCGTGGCGGTAGGTTAAAATAAAAATGTGAAACACATTTAAATAGAATTTAATGAATGAAAATGGACTAACAAAAAGCTGCACTCTCTTCTTGTAAAGTAAACATAAAATATACACTATTATTTTTGTTTCGATATTGCAACATACTTTGTAAAAAGAAATGAAATATTATGCTTACTCTTAATGTTCAAGTTAAATTGCCTAATTTTATTTGAGTCTGTGACTCATTGAACTGCGGATTCATTTCAGATGACTTTATGAATGACTCATCTGAATAATTTCGGTCACAGATTCGTTAAGTTTCAAATCATCCGCAAATGAAATAACAGAAAGACTACGGCACTTAAAATGCAGAAGTACGTTTTTAAATTTAAGTTAGGCGCATATGCAACATCATTTCCGGCAATGTTACTCTCACAAATTACTCTGAAATATTACTCAAAAAAATATTTATGCACGCTCTTTTGATGTTGACCCTTGTAATATTCAATGCGAAGAAATCATTTGTAAGATTGATTTTTTATGTTACTTTATACTTTCAATGTACCTATTTCCAGACGTTACTTCGGGTTGAACGAGCACATAAAGGCAGCATCGGTAATTTAGGTTACACTCTTTTTCTCACCTGTAGATTTGAGAGTTGTGTGAACGCCTTTTCACATCCAGGTTGGGCACATTTATATGGTCTGTCACCAGTATGAATCCTCAAAGAAAAAATACACACATTATAATAACAAATCTTTAATAATTGCCCCTGATAGCACCCGTTATCAGTTTGCAATACGTCTCAGAGATGTCTGCTGTCAGATTCCATCCAGACCTCTTGGAAATGTCTTGATGTTAAGAATTTACACTGGATGTACAACAGCAGATCTTTGGCAGACATCTTACAGACGTACCTGTGTTATCAGGGGGCTTTTGTTTTCAGATCACTTGAGATGTGTTTACCTGGTGTGTTGTTGGAGGTGTGATAACTGCCGGAAGGAGTTCTCACAGTATGAGCAGTGATAGGGCTTAATGCCTAAGTGTATGCGTAAGTGCTGTGCGAGGTACGAGGCGTTGGCAAAGGACTTGGAGCAGTGAGGGCACTTATGGGGTTTGGCCTCCGTGTGGGACTTGGAATGGATCTGCATCTCCGACTTGTTGAAAAAAGTGAGCGGACAGACTTTACACCTGCGTGATACAGTATTACAACATCAGAAAACTCCCGTGTGATGGGATCCCTGATGGTAAAATTGTTTGAATAAAGTGAGTTTAAACCTGTACGTTTTTCCCTCTTTGGCAATGGTAACCGCCTGGTCGGGACCCGAAGCCAGAAGCGGGTAGGGCAACACCAACAGTGGGCCTGTGCTGTTCTCCGCTTTAATCTTCTTGCGACCCCGTGGTGCTTTAGACTGTTGACCCAACATCCCCACCAGGCTTCCACCTTTGTGATCTATCCCAGGACCGCTGGCCAGGCCGGAAATGGTGTTTAGGGAGGGTGTTCCACCCAAGCGGTTCTGACTGCTGGATGTCGGGGTGGTGGGCGTTATGGCCTCCGAGGTGTTGTGGCTTTCTGTGCGCGACGTCAACGTAAGACCTGTGAGAAATGAATTACACGTTATCACAGTTGGTCGACTGCGAACGAAAGAAAACCTATTTGTGTTTGTCACCTGAGCGATGGTTAACTCGGGTGGCTTGTTCCACTGCTTGGCGCATGTGCCAGTCTTCCCATAGTCCCTTTACGTTCTTGATGTTCGACTTGTCATCAATGTTCAGATCTAAACATATGCAGCGGTGATGTCACTTCAGTCAGTGAATGCATGTACAATATTTCCATACATTGTTACAAAGTGTATGAATACCTAAAACTGCACTGGATGCTGGTCGAGCGTGCAGGGCGATGTCGGGCTGAGAGGAGTTGTGGGCATGAAGACCCTGTACCTGCTGCAGCTTGGGGATAGACATGACGTGTTGCCCCCCGTCCGAATTTGACGAAGCCACCAGCAGGGTCTGTTGAGATGGTAAAGTGGTGGGAGGCAAGTGCGGGGGTCTGATCTTTTCTGCCATGAGCTGCTCTTTGATCTTGTCGATCAGAACAAGGTTATCCAGCTGTAAAAGTCATGGGTCACATTTGAATGGCAATGTACACCGTACCGAGCAAAACATGGGGGAAGATTCGGAGGGGAACTTTTGAGCTTTAGTAACTTGCAAACATAACTAGAACATAGCTTACGATTGTGCTTTATCTTCACACTGCGCCTACTTGTATTTCACATTCCAGAAGAAAACTAGTAAAGGTCCGATAACTCAAGATATTGTTATTTAAAAATATGAATAATAATTTAAAAATACTCACTTGACCAGGCATAGAGGGTGGAGGTGGCCAGAAATATGCATTGTTGAATCTGGGCTCTGCCATCCTTCTAATAAAACAAGTGTCAAATATTATAGCATGTAGTATCAACCAATTTTAAATCAATTATGCACGTGAATAAATACAGTTTAAAATAAATAAATAAATTCAGTACTGTACCAAAATTCATCGTTTGTATTTCTAAAATATTCCTTACAATATAAATAATGAATACACTCATATATATATATGCATCTATATCTTTTGTATCGACTCATCTTAAAAACAAAAATGTTTTGGGTTTAATAAGTAAAATTAGAATTGTGTGGTTTTCAATGGAAACAGGAATGATGTCCACTGGTATGTGATGGATTATATTGGTGGAAAATAAAAAAAAGGAATTTTGTAACGGTTTTATTAGAAAAAGATTATGGTTCATAATGACATTTCAATAGAAACCATTAGAATTTTTATGATGCGTTATATTCTGTTGTTTCTTTTCAGCTGGGTGTATGTAAAAATATACTTCCATCAACTGATCTTTTGGGATCCGTTGTAATAATACAGAGTGATTCTGTACAAAACTTCTTATAAAACATTTTTTGGGGAAAATATAAACGTGCATTACAAAAATTCTAATGGTTTGCATTAAAATACTTTCTATGAATTATTACCCTTTTCCCAGTAAAAAGCTGTTTTATATAATGTAAAAGTCTTAATTTTACAAAACAGGTAACGTGTTATTGGAATGCATTTAATATGCAAATAGTAAATAATAGTAATTTTATTTCTAGTGATGGTAAATGTGAGAGGATAAACTACTATTATAGTGATAGTAATTTGATATAATAGTAATAGTTATAATAAATTGAAATAGTACACTTGACAGGATAAACTACTATTAAAATGATAAATAATAATAGTAAATAGTAAATGTGATATAATAGTTATAGTAATAATAAAATTTATATAATAGTAATAATAAGTAGTAATAGTAAATTTGAGAGGATAAACTATTATTAAAGTAATATCACATTTGATATAATGTTAATAGTAATAGTAAACTTGAGAAGATAAACTTCTATTAAAGTGATAGTAAGTTGATAGTAAAGTTTTGATATAATAGTAATAGTAGTAATAAATTTGATATAATAGTAATAGTGAATTTGATATACTAGTAATGGTTATAACAAATAGTAATAGAAAACTTGAGGGGTTACTACTATTATAGTGATTGTAAATTTGATATAATAGTAATAGTAATAATAAAATTGATATAATAGTAATAGTTATAATACATTTTATATAATAGTAAGGGTAATAATAAATAGTAATAGTAAACTTGAGAGGTTAAACTACTATTATAGTGATAGTAAATTTGATATTATAGAAATAATGATACATTTGGTATAATAATAATAATAAATTTGATATGATAGAAATAATAATAAATTTGGTATAATAATAATAATAAATTTGATATGATAATAATAATAAATTTGATATAATAATAATAATAAATTTGATATAATAATTATGGTTATAAAAAATTTTAATAGTAAACTTGAGATGATAATCTACTATTATAGTGATAGTAATTTTGATATAATAATAATAAATTTGATATAATAGTAATGGTTATAATAAATAGTAATAGTAAACTTGAGAAGATAAACTTCTATTAAAGTGATAGTAAGTTGATAGTAAAGTTTTGATATAATAGTAATAGTAGTAATAAATTTGATATAATAGTAATAGTGAATTTGATATACTAGTAATGGGTATAACAAATAGTAATAGAAAACTTGAGGGGTTACTACTATTATAGTGATTGTAAATTTGATATAATAGTAATAGTAATAATAAAATTGATATAATAGTAATAGTTATAATACATTTTATATAATAGTAAGGGTAATAATAAATAGTAATAGTAAACTTGAGAGGTTAAACTACTATTATAGTGATAGTAAATTTGATATTATAGAAATAATAATACATTTGGTATAATAATAATAATAAATTTGATATGATAGAAATAATAATAAATTTGGTATAATAATAATAATAAATTTGATATGATAATAATAATACATTTGATATAATAATAATAATAATAAATTTGATATAATAATTATGGTTATAAAAAATTTTAATAGTAAATTTGAGATGATAATCTACTATTATAGTGATAGTAATTTTGATATAATAATAATAAATTTGATATAATAGTAATGGTTATAATAAATAGTAATAGTAAAATTGAGAGGATAAACTACTATTAAAGTAATAATAAATTTGATATAATAGTAATAATAATTTTGATATAATAATAATAATAAATTTGATATAATAGAAATAATAAATTTTATATGATAATAGTAATAATAATTTTGATATAATAATAATAATAAATTTGATATAATAGAAATAATAAATTTTATATAATAGTAATAAATTTGATATAATAGTAATAATACATTTGATATAATAGTAATAATACATTTTATACGATAATAGTAATAAATTTGATATAATAATAATAATAATAAATAGTGTTGAAAGAATTTCTCTCTTTCTAGTTTTTTGGTTACCATCATAGAAAAAAGCCAATGATAGTGAAAATCAACCCAGAACAAGTTGTTATCCAACATTCTTCAAAATATCTCACTGTGTATTCAACAAAACAAAATATCAGTCAGCGGGGTCCGACAACTGTTTGTTTATAGACATTCTTCCAAATATCTTCCAAATAAACGCACACAACTCAAAGGGCGAGAAATATGTATTTTGGCAGAACTGTCCCTTTAAGAAGCCCAGAATCTTGCCATTGGACTCGAATAAAGTTCTGTGAGTCGAAATCCTCGGCATTTCTCGAAATCTCTTAAACCCCAAAAACAAAAGCGAGACAAAACAAAGTTTAGAGTTCGTGTGCACAAAAACAGAAGAATGCGAAGTTTTAACCCAACTTTAACCAAAACATTTCAGACAAAAGAAAAATGGCAGCTGTTATATTTTCATAAGGGCGCCATATTCTGCAGATCCCCCAAAATCCCCCCCGGACGGAAGAGCTCTCAAACCCCCGCGAGATGTTTGTGCTTATGTGTGTGTGTTTGTTTATAAAGGTTTAACCCCCCCCCCCCACCCCCCAAAAATGTCACTTCCTACAGTCTCGAGACCGGAGAACATCTGTCCGTCCATCGATCTGACAGATTTATGACGTGTTTATAACGCAACAATACATCGCGATATAAAACGCATGCGGATTTTTTCCTCATTTGGCAACCGGTGATCAAAGGCCACAGAAGATCCCGTCAATCAGAGATGTGATGTATGTGCAGAATGTGCATGATGATGGGCAGAAGAAATGCCCGATGCCATGTGGGCACAAACCTTTATTGGAGATCGCAGTGTTGTGTTTGGAGGAGATGCAGAAAAGAGTCTGGATGTTCTCTCTCTCTCTCTCTCTCTCTCTCTCTCTCTCTCTCTCTCTCTCCTCCTGATCGCACAGCTTCCGGGTCAGCTTGTTCACTTCTGGGTGCTGAACAGCAAACCTCTCATTTCTGCTCAGACTGGAGTCTGTGCTTCTGATGGTCAGACTCATCATTTAACATGGAAAGGTTCTCTGGGAGTTTGAAGGACATGACCTTAACTGCAGGGGTTCTGCTGTAAACTCAGTGTCATGGTTTCATATCAGATCAATATGTTGTGTGATCACATTTTATATCATTCATCACCATTGCAACTGAGCAGAACAGAATATCACCATCATAATGAAAGAAATAAGGAATAAAATTACAATAGAATGTGTCAAATCATAACAGATTAGAATACAGTAAATCATGATAGAACAGGACAGAATAGAATATGACATGCCATAATAGAAAACAATAGAATTGAATTGAATAGAATAGAATAGAATAGAATACAATAGAATAGGATAGGATAGGATAGAATAGATAATGTAAGAACAGAACATCACAAATCATAACAAAAGAAAACAGAATAAAATTACAATAGAATGTGTCAAATCATAACAGATTAGAATATGGTAAATCATGATAGAACAGGACAGAATAGAATATGACATACCATAATAGAAAACAATAGAATAGAATAGAATATGACATGCCATAATAGAAAACAATAGAATAGAATAGAATATGACATGCCATAATAGAAAACAATAGAATAGAATAGAATATGACATGCCATAATAGAAAACAATAGGATAGAATAGAATAGAATAGAATAGGATAGGATATGATAGATCATGTAAGAACAGAACATCACAAATCATAACAAAAGAAAACAGAATAAAATTACAATAGAATGTGTCAAATCATAACAGATTAGAATATGGTAAATCATGATAGAACAGGACAGAATAGAATATGACATGCCATAATAGAAAACAATAGAATAGAATAGAACGGAATAGATAATGTAAGAACAGAATATCAAAAATCATAATAAAAGAAAACAGAATAAAAAAACAGATTAGAATATGTTAAAACATGATAGAAAAGGACAGAATAGAATATGAGATGCCATAATAGAAAACAATAGAATAGAATAGAATAGAATAGACTAGAATAGAACGGAATAGATAATGTAAGAACAGAATATCAAAAATCATAATAAAAGAAAACAGAATAAAAAACAGATTGGAATATGGTAAAACATGATAGCACAGGACAGAATAGAATATGAGATGCCATAATAGAAAGCAATAGAATAGAATAGAATAGATAATATAAGAAAGAATATCCCAATTTAAAATAAAAGAAAACAGAGAATAGAATTACAATAGAATAGAATATGGCAAATCATAACAGATTAAAATATGGTAAATCATGATAGAACAGAACAGAATAGAATATGACATGCAATAATATAAAACAATAGAATAGAATAGAATAAAATAGAATGGAATGGAACAGAAAAGATAACGTGAGAAGAGAATATCACAAATCAAAATAAAAGAAAACAGAATAAAAAAACAGATTAGAATATGTTAAAACATGATAGAACAGGACAGAATAGAATATGAGATGCGATAATAGAAAACAATAGAATAGAATAGAATAGAATAGAACAGAACAGAATAGAATAGATTAAAAAGAACAGAATATCACAAATCATAATAACAGAAAACAGAATAAAATTACAATAGAATATGTCAAATCATAACAGATTAGAATGGGGTAAATGATGATAGAACAGGACAGAATAGAATTTGAAATGCCATAATAGAAAACAAAAGAATCGTCATAAAATGGAACACAATATGACCAGTCATTTTAGAATGAAATGGTATGGAATAATTCACAATGAAACAAAAAATGACAACTCAGAATAGACTAAAATAGCATAGAATAGAATAGAATAGAATAGAATATGACATGCCATAATAGAAAACAATAGAATAGAACAGAACAGAACAGAGCAGAATAGAATAGATAATATAAGAAGAGAATATCACAAATCATAATGTAATAAAATAACGATAGAATAGAATATGTCAAATCATAACAGATTAGAATGGGGTAAATCATGATAGAACAGGATAGAATAGAATATGACATGCCATAATAGAAAATAAAAGAATCGTCATAAATTGAAACACAATATGACTGAATGACAACTCAGAATAGGATAGGCTAGAATAGAATAGAACAGAATAGAAAATATTAGAACAGAATATCATAAATCATAATAAAAAAACTTAATCAAATCATAATAGAATAGAATAGAATAGAATGGAATAGAGTTTGATACATCATAGTATATCAAAAATGGATATATCTCGATAGAATAGAACAGAATAGAATATGACAAGCCATAATAAAATATAATATATTCATAAAAATTTAATATGTGACACATCATAATAGAATGGAATAGAATGAAATAAATCAAAATAGAACAGGAAATGACACCTCAGTATAGAATACAAAATAATAGAATAGAATAGAATAGAATAGACTATCACAATTAAATGGAATAGATCATAGTAGAATAGAATAGGATAATTCATGTTATAATAGAATAGAACAGAATCATGTCGCTCAATATTTGTTGAAAGAATAAAGAAGATAATTAAATCAAATTAAAAAAGAATAGGATAAATCATGTTAGAATAGAACAGAGTCAAATCTTACAAATCATAATATAATACAATAGAATCATGATAAAATAAAATAGAATATGACAAATCATAAAAGTATGGGATGGGAAAAATCATGTTAAAATAGAATAAAATGTGACACATCATAATTGAATGGAATTGAATGGAATAAATCATAATAGAACAGAAAATGACAACTCAGCATAAAATACATTTAAATTATATTATATCATAATAGAATGGAATAGATCCTATTATAATAGACTATGTTAAATCATGATAGAATAAAATAGAATATGAACAGCCAGAATAGAATAAAATAGAATATGAACAGCCAGAATAGAATAAAATAGATCATAATAGAATGGTATAAATCAAATAAGAATTGAATAGGATAAATCATGATAGAATACAGTAGAATATAACAGAATATAATAGTACAAATCATAATATAATACAATAGAATTATGATAAAATAACAGAATATGACAAATCAAAATAGAATACAATGTATTTGTGTGGTATAAATCATAAAAGAACTGAAAATTAGAGAAATAGAATAGAATCTGTAGATCATATTTTAATGTAAAGAAGACTTTACATGAAGTACAGTATGAATGAAGCCTGTACACATGCAGCACACCATGCTGAGGTTAGTGGTGTGACGTGTTTTCCTGTCTCTGATCTCTCACATTTCCTTATATCTTCCACTTAAAGCGGTCTGGTTTGCTTACCTAACATCCTGTCTAAATAGATGCTGTGTGAGAAGGAGACAGAAGGTGGATTCCACAGATGCTGACATGTAGTAGATTAGATTTATTCCGTGCCTGTGTCATGTTTTAAATCTAGGAAATCAAATGCTGTCAATTTATTAAAATAATCTTTAATAATTCCTGAGCTGAAACGGAACGACTGTTTGATCATGACTGTGTCTAAATTGTGTCTTAATCTGGTAAGTACTCTCTCTACCAGTTTTTAAAAGCTTTGTTAACACGACCATTGAGACATGTGACACTGAAGATTTATTTTATTCCTTGGTAAATTTAAGTCATTAAGCCTAGTGAAATTGTTTTGGTGTACATGGATCTTGGTGAACACGGAGAAAATTTGGCTGTAAGATTTTGAACTACTAAGCTTAAATGTTAATAGTTATTGTGGGTCTCTTAAACACAATTAAAAGTTGCAGTTCTAAGCATTTGTCTTTACCTATGAAGGCATGTTTATTGTGTTATTTCATGGTCTATTATGTGACTTATGATTTATGTTTTTTTGCAGGTATTCATACTTTCTGTAACCTGTCAATGCCAAAGTATGAAACGTCAATGTCTAGCAGGTGAGTCTTATAATGGAACCACACAAATACACAATCACTTGGCAGAAACGTACATTTCTAGACTATCTTTACATTGTACAAAAGCCCTTTACCTGCTTTTTAAACAGGATATCACCTTCGTGAAAATAAATGTCAGGAGTGTAAGAATGGTACATATACGGAGTTTGAAAATGCAATGTCAAATTGTATGGAATGTACGGCCTGTGACAGTGTTGGTAGGTTAAACACCACACAACACTCAGTTAATGCTCAATATTTGTAGGTATCATATAAATGCAATTTATGTCATTTTTAAAAACGTAATAAACATATAAATGTGTCGTGATTTTACAGTTGATCAAATAGAAGTTAAACCCTGTACATTGACACAGAACAGAGAGTGTGGATGTAAACCTGGATTTTATAAAATCGGCGAAACTTTATCTTCATTCTTTTGTGAACAATGTGACAAATGCCGAAACTGCAAAGAATGTAAGTGTTAATAAATACATACACAAAAGAACATGAAGGAGAACATTTGGAAAACATTGGTGGACGGTCAACAAAATATGTGATTTTCTTTAATATCTCTTAGGTGTGAGCTGTGGAGAAACATGCAACCAAGAAAACAGATTTACAACCACATCACTTTGTGGGATTGGCTTATATTTGGATGATGGAAAATGCCTGGAGTGTACAAAGTGTGTGGTTTCACTATTCAAGCTTATTTTATTATATAAATCTTTATACTGTACACATTCTGAATATAACAAGAAGAAAAATCTCAAAAATTGGGTTGTGGCTTTCATGTGCAAAGGTTATTGAAAGCATCAGAATTTCCTGTATTTCAGATGATTGTCCTAAACAAACATAGATACGCAACAAGATACAGCAACCGATCATGTTTTCACCAAACATAAGTTATTCTTAAACTTGTCAAAATGACCTAAATAGTGCTTTTCATGCGGTTACTTTAACTACCACCCAAAACCGTTTATTGCGGTCGAACTACAATTAATAACAAATGTAAATGTGTTTTTGTTTCAGATCTGGCTGTAAAAGTGAGGCATGTAAAAACCATTGTATCAAAGGTAACATCCCTTTAAACATTCTAAAGAAAGTTATCCGCTTATGTTTATATGGAAATATTGAATGAATGTTCATATATTTTGTAGACATCCCACCTGATCATCCTGACCTACTCTTGCTGATGTCTTTGATTATTCCGGTCATCTTTTGCGGGCTTCTCTGTCTCCTTTCCATATGGTTCTGCAGACGGAAAAGGTTTTGTCAGCAAGCAAAAAACTGGCTTATTGGCATTCAGGTTCAACCAGGTATAAACCAACACATGCTTCATAATGTATAAATGGATGAGGTGCTTTCTTTTCGATTGTTTGTGTTCGTATTTGTAATATGGTAATCTTTGTTTCATCAGATCAACCTAATGACTTGTTTAACGTTCCTTCAACAATGGTTTGTATTTCCTGTATTAATGTTATTCTTTGTAACGTAGGCCTTCCGACTTTTTTATGATAAGAATTTGTTTTGTTCCTAAAGGTTCGAAATGACTCAGCCTGCAATGGAACTTCTCTCAAACCCTGCCCTGGAGTTCCAGTGACCGGTCAAGCCAACAACCTCTTTAATGGAGATTGGCCCAGCTTCCTGACGCCTTTGATTTCGAAAGGAGACCCAAAATGTAACTCTCTTTTTTGAAAACTGTAGTGTCCAGTAGGTGTTTTGTCACTAGCCAGGTTATTCCCAATAAATTGTGAAGATAAGCATTTCTTGTCAACCCTGATTGTTATCCGTTTGCCAATCATGTAGGCGGCTAAGAAACTTTGCACCAGGTTACCATAGTCAAAGAGCTTCTGAGAATTGTCTAATCTGATCGAGCTTCTAATAACTCACATGCTGGGTAGTGTCCCCGAACAGGCAAACCTCACATTCAACAACATTCTAAATTAAATTTGTGACATTATTATAAACCAATCTATCAATTTATGTTTATGGACACAAATATGTGAGTGTCGGTCAGCACAAAACTGTTTGTTGTTTATTCTAAAGGACAATCTTAGGTGAATTAATAAGCAATATCTTTATATCTTTAGCAATATCAAAAAAAAAAAAAAAAAACTTTTGTACATCTCTCTCTGTGTAACTCGTAGCATTGTTGTAGCACTTGTTCACCTATTGTTGTATCGGCTATTTACCGCTTCATTGTCTCCTCGACTATTGTAAGTCACTTTGGATAAAAGCGTCTGCTAAATTACTAAATGTAAATGTAAATGTTTCATATATAGCAATGCAATTGAGATTTCATAACTATTTTACAAAGTGAGTTATTTTTTTGTTATTTTATTTATTTATTTATTTATAATTTCATCATATACGTTTTAGTTTAGTTTAGTTTCTACTTCATAAATTCAATGTCTTGACTTAATATTATTTTTCTTCTGAGTGATGGACCTGGCCCTAACGCATGTTTTGTAATCTTTCACACACTAGTTTTACCATGTCTCTTTATCTAAAGACCAAATTTACATGCTTTTCCCCAGTGATGCAGATATTGCAGAAGGAGGTCTGGCCAGCTCCTGTTCTGTACACCATCATAAGGGAGATCCCCGTGCCACGTTGGAAGGAGTTTTTACGACTGCTTTCTGTCACTGATGACCAGATAGAACGAACTGAACTGGACGCAGGCCCATCCTATCTAGAAAAGCAGTACGTGACACTTCGGCTGTGGAGCCAGACGGGTGGAGCAAAGCTGGAGAACATCTACTCAACCTTACACTACATGAACCTGTCAGGCTGTGCTCAGGAGCTGCAAGAAAAACTGGAGCTACTGCAACTTTCAAAGTGTGACATCTTGACCTCATCTTCCCATGTGTGAAAGCCACATTTGAATTTCACAATCTTTTAAACTGCAGAGGTTGTGCTACTTAGGGCTCACTCCAAACTGACAGTATAATTCAACACAAAAAAACTAAATTATAAAGCGCCATGCATACGTGATGTTTCATTAGTTCTCTGCATAAAGTGATGAGTATCTTTTTGTCACCGTTATCACAGTACTGTACAATTGTGAATATTTATAGAGAAATTTGAT
This sequence comes from Triplophysa yarkandensis, assembly GCA_033220385.1. Classification (NCBI taxonomy): domain Eukaryota; kingdom Metazoa; phylum Chordata; class Actinopteri; order Cypriniformes; family Nemacheilidae; genus Triplophysa; species Triplophysa yarkandensis. The sequence goes on along the minus strand of CM065671.1, from coordinate 12,372,043 downwards.
GGTTTAAAGTGCGACTCCTTGTCAAAAAATCCTTTTAGGAAGTGTGTGTGTGTGTGTGTGTGTGTGTGTGTGTGTGTGTGTGTGTGTGTGTGTGTGTGTGTGTGTGTGTGTGTGTGTGTGTGTGTGTGTTTACAAGTACATCCATTTTTTTTAAAAAACATATAAACGTGTATCTGTTTGTTCATGAAGTTTATATGCAAAGAGCGCAAACATAAACGTTATTCTAGATGTGATTTATCATTGTAATATCCCTTCAAAGTATGAAATGACAAGTAAAAGCATTGTAAAAATTAAATGTATGTATTTTTTGCTATTATAGACTATAGTAGTTTAGTATAGTAGTTTAATACTTAGAGCACATTTCCAGAATCAATAATATCATAAAAATCACTTTGGATGAAGGCAACTGCCAAATGCATGAAATATAATATAAAATGATTTTTAGGAATGAATGTAAATATAAGATGACTTATAGGAATAGCCCAAGATCAAGACAGTAAAGAGATTACACATCGGGGGAAGTGTGATGTACTTCAATGATGTACACACAGAAAGTACTGACATTAAGTTTGTTGAATGTCAGCATTCAGATATTGAGACTACTGAACTATAACAGAAGGAAATTCCCCTGCTTTTGATGTTCCTTTAACTTTTGTTCGAACCACAGTGTACATCAAAGCATTCTGAGGTCTTTTTTAAGGTTCTGTATGGTTTTAGTTTCGCTTGCAATCCTAATTGTTAAAAAATGTCTAGAAAGTAGTTTTATGTTACTTCTGTGAAAGACAGTTTTTTATTTTTTTTTAATTAAAACAATGTTTGCGTTTAGGATGCCAGGAACCCAAGCCGATAAAGTTTGTCGTCTCCATAGCAACCGTAACTATGGAGCGCGTTGGCAGCAACAGCGTGCTTCCTGTAGTCAAGGCTTTTGGAATTTTTTTTAATTTTTTTATTACGGAAACATTTCAAAGCGTAACTTTTGCTCAATAACGTTATGTAGATTGCTAAATATTGTACTTTTATTTATGTGTATATTTTTTTTATTGGTGGGCATTTATAGAACACTTTAAATAACATGACGCCGTTGAGACATTACTTCTAAGCTACGAATTGTCTTAAATTTTATTTTCTCTTTCTAAATGTAAATGTGTTTAGGTCTTAGATCGGCTTTCACTCATGGAATCCGCGTATTGAGTTTCAGCAAGCTCGTATTCGTCACCTGCTCATGAAGAAGTGAAGCTTTAACCAAACAAACGCTTTATCTGGCTTTCAGATAAAGATAAAAGTGGACAAAGAGAGACCAAGTAACAAGGCCAGGATATCTACGTCATAGACAAAGTTTAATTCAAGAGCTTGGACTGTTTTCTGTCGTCACAGACATCACTGGTGAGTAAAATGTCACACAATGACGTCATCTGGATCTCATTGTGCAACATATTTTTTTAATGCTATTTGGTGATCCAAAAATCCTGTCATAGTGATGTAAAGTATGATTTGAAAAGACGGGAGGGTGAGTAAATAATGTCAAATCATTTTTTGGTGATCAGATGTTAATATCTTAAAGTGTGTTATAAATAAAAGCATAATGTATGCCTTTAATATATGTATTATTTCTTATGGTTGTTGAAGGACCTTTGTGGAAATGTGAAAAGCATCACAGAGAAAAGAGATGAATGGCATCCATAAAGAAGCTGCTGACTTGTGCAGAGAAGGCGACAAAATATTGTTTTCTGGAGATCCAGGAAGAGCCGCAGCTCTGTACACCCATGCTTTCCAAAACCATGCCGGATCTGTTGTGGCCCACATGCGTGGCCTCGACCCCAGCCGTCTGGAACAGGTGATCTCAGCGCTGGAAACCTGGCTGGACGGGGTTACTCCTATCTCAACTGACAGCCTCAACAAAGGTCTCGTGGCTGTTTTTCTGTCCACTTTAAGGCCTAATAATATTTCTGCATCGGTGTTTAAAATGGAGTCTGTCCTGCAGGGAGCAAGTCATGGCTCGGATGAGGTTTATGCCAGGTGTTCGGCTCTTTTGCAGGGAAAACAAATAGCCAAACCCGGAGGCCAAACACGCTTAGTTCTGGAGCTCACAAGAGCGTTGGCCTGCTTGCTTTCAGATCTGCAAAATCCTCGAGGTCCTCAACTCTATCTGCAGGCTTGTCGTGGAAATAAACCAGAAACCGTCAGACTTGTCAAAGAAAGACAAACACAGCATGTGCCTGTCATAATTAATGCCTTTTATCAGCAAATGTCTCAGATATGTATTTTCAGTATTAAGCGCCAACCAGAAAGCGAGCTAGAAAGTGAGCACATAGATCCAAAAGAAGCAATTGAGTTCTTGCTTGCCATTTCGCCAAATGACATCCAAGTAAGAGAGCTTCAAGCTTCAGTTTTGTTTTCGTCTCGAAGGTTTGCTGAAAGTGCGGATGCGTTGACCCTGGCTCTTCAACTGGAGGACCCACAAACCAAAACCACCACATGTAATGGCCATGCGGATCTGATGTCACCGGAAAAAAGAGCTTGTTTTTTGGTGGGCCGTGCAGCCGCACATTTCTCAGCAGGCGGGCGAGCAGGTGACCTCTGCAAAGACCTCAGCAATGCTTTCGCACTTCACCCAGCGTCAGCGAGACAACTGTTCCAAAGCCTTTTCTCTGACAAGGACATTGGGCTTGAAGCTTCAATCCAACTTCGTCAACAGGCAGAAAAAGGTGTATCTGAATTCAGAGAAGCTGTTCTTACAAGGCCCGACCTGCGCTCGACCAAAGGAGTGGAGTTGCTGGATCCTGTCATTGCTCAATTGCGAACTCTCTGTCATTTGGAGTCAGGTGGAGGAGGAAGAGAACTCCGCGTCCGCTTGGCAGACTGCCTCCTTATGCGTGGGGAACATAAAGAAGCCCTTTCCATTAGCAGCCAGCTTGCTTCCGCTGCCCCGGCCCAGCAAAGCTACCAAAACACAGTGCAAGTTCTCAGAGGGTTTTCCCGTCTATTCACCGAGGACCAAAAAAACGCTCGTGAGGATTTCCAGGCTGTGATCGAGCACAACACTCCTCATCCACCCAGCTGCGTGCGTGCACTTTGTGGTAGGGGTATCCTCCGTATGATGGCCAGCTCACACTACCTGACAGCTCTGGATTACATCACTGCGAGCCGACTGCAGTTGCAGGACACCGCTTTAAGCGTAAGGTGCCTTGTGCCGTGGAACTACCGCGGGTTGCTGTGCACCGTGTTGCTGGAACAGGGCCGAGCTATGCTTGAGGGAAACGGTGAGCAGAAAGCTGACTCAGATCCCAGAACGCAACAGGAACAAGAGCGAAGCAACAACAATACAAGGTACACGCGGCTCTTAATACCTCGCTATCTCTGTTGTCTTTATCTCTAATCTGGTTTCCTGTGCTTGCTTCAGGACTGCAGTCGGTGTGCACGCTCTTGCGCTTCTCCTAACCGAGCTGCAACCCAGTGCAGATGGACCTCAGATTCTCACAGCTGATGCTTTGTACCAGCTGGGTCGGGTGGATGAGGCCTACCGGCTTCTTCTCAACATTGAGCGCACGGCTCCACGGCCGCCTGTTCTTGCACGTCTCGCAGTAATGCAGCTGCATCGTGGCTTCCTTTACGATGCATATCAGGTTGCAGATTGTTAAGCACTTATATGATAGTTATATATTGTTTGGTTGTTAATGCGTTGTTTAACCTCTGTTGTCCTGCAGCTCTTGAAAAAATTTATTAATTCTGGAGACACAAGCTGTCTACGCCCACTTCTCTCAGTAACATTTGCACAAGACAAAGCCCTTCTGGAAAATCATTGTCGCACTGCCTCAAAACGCATTCTGTGTGGGCAACAAGCCGAAACTGCTGTAAGGGAAGCTGTGGCCTATTTGTCCATCGCAATTATGGCTTCAGGTAACAGGACAATTTTATTTATGATGACATTTTTGAAGTGAAAATGTTGTATGTAATTACATTTGTTAGATAGTTTTTTTTGTAAGATATCTCTGTTTAGCGCTTTATGTATTGCAACATACTAAACAAAGTGCAGTTTTATGCTTGCAGAGAGTCACACCGCCGATTTTATCTAAATGACGTAGTTCTCGAAAAACATACTTTCCCCTTCAGACCTTGCATATGTCAGAAATGAGCTTTAATGTTATATTCGCTCACAGCAATGGATTTTTTCGGATTTATCTTTAAACACATCAATACAGAATGAGAATTAAATATATAAGGACTCGTTTTTCCAGTTTTCACTAACAAAAAATATAAATGGGTGAATATAGAGGTGCATCTCAAAATGTAACATCAGAACGTAATGAAAGAGGTCAGGTAGGTTTATTTAGCTTTTTAAAATAGAAAACTACAACATAAGAAATGTTTCTGGTGTTTAAACACTATCAACAAGGGTTTGTATAATATAAGCAGTTGGTGCAGTTTACGGGTCACAATAATATTTAAGAGTGCTTTGACGTCACGTTCACAACGCAAAATGTCACGTCCATAACACTGATATTGCCTGATTGCATTTTGAACTATTCTTTAGGTGGTGGAGCAGTGGATTCCCTGCTGGAGAGAGCCAGATGTTATGCTTTATTGGGCCAATCGAAGACAGCCATCTTTGACTATACTACCATTCTAAAGGAGCATCCGGATCATGTGAAGGCTCTCTGTGGAAGAGGATTCACTTATCTTATGCTGAACCAGCAGAAGGTTTAACGAAACTCATAGACAATTCCACTTACCTTGACTCTAAAAGAACCAATTTATTTTGAACCAAGTTTCTTTCTTGTTTCTCAGCCAATGCTAGGCCTCTGGGTTCGATACCCAGATTCACAAACTGATGAGATATAGTGTTAAACACCTTAAATTAAAGCATGTGCTAATGTGACAAACTCTTTCAAATATTCTTTAGGAATGCACACAAGACATACTGGTCGCCCTTCAGTCTGATGCTGAAGAGGTCACTCGGAGCATCCTGTCCCTTAAAGACAGGGCCCGAAAACTAATAGGTGAATGGTTGGGCCAGCACTGTCGCAGCCGCCTTGCTGAGATTCAATTGGCCAGCTCTGTATCCAGCAGGGAGGAGCATCTCCGAGAAGCCTTTTTGATTGGTGGAACACTAATGAACACTGACTGCAGGGAACCCAGGTGGCACCTGTTGTACATAGACACACTACTTGCCAAAGGTGAGCAACACTAAATGTCTAAACCTCACTCCTATAGAATGCAACCTTGATATAAAATGTAATGTCTGGTGTGATGTTTATAAAGGGGAGGTGAATGCTGCAGGTGCACACCTGAAGCAGGTGTTTGGTCAGGAGCCCCGGGATACCACAGCTAAAGCCAGATGGGGGGTTGTAAACGCCTGGCACCAGAACTATAAGCTGGCAGCCAACTATGTGAGTGAGGTGGCCGAGAAAGAACCAGCAACACTGGACTTTCTTTTGCGACTTCTGCAGCCATCTCAAAGAAAACGAGTGGCACAAGTGAGTCCTGTACATATATTATGTAAGCATAGTCACACATTTTAAATGTCATTCATTCTTTCTTATAACCTTTCAGGTAGCATCTCAGCAAGCCAGCAGCGTTTCTCAAACCGACCAATGGGAAAATGCTCTAGCCCTGCTGACGCTGGCGGTCCAAGCAGACAATAAGAAGAAGCTTCGCTATCTCAGGCAGCGTGCAGCCTGCCTCGCCCACCTTGGCCTTCACGACCGGGCTGTGTCCGACCTGAACAAGGTCATCGAAGGTCACAGCGATGACAACGGAGAGGAACGAATGATCTGGACGGAGGACCTCTGCCGCAGAGGCCGCAGTCTCCTGCTGTGTTCCCGCGAAGAATCCGGATTACAAGACTTTTCTCAAGCCCTGGACCTGGATGAGGAACAGGCTCTGCAGTGTGCGGAGGCCGGGCCCGGGAGACAGCGCCTCGCTGAACTGTTTCTGCGCTTTGCCCTGCGGCACTATGGAGAGCAGAAGCTCGACAAGGCTTGGCTTCTGACGGAGAACGGTCTTAAAGTGGACAGCGATCACGCGGAACTCCGTAGGCTGAGGGCTAGAATTAAACGGGAGGTCTCAGGTCCATGCACAGTCCACTAGAGATTACACATCCTGAGATGATTCATTATGACAGCTAAGGGAAAGTACCTTGATGATGAGAATCACAGCTGTGGGTCACTCAGACATACAGTATGTGCACAAATGTATGACGATTGAATGGGGTGTTAATGTGGGTTGTGAAGTTCTGTTCAATTATTTGTTTTTATTGACTATTATTGTTCGATACGGTTTCGTCTGACATCTCCATTGGTGACATCTCCAAAAGGGATTTTTTATTGTAAATGCTGTAGCAGTGTGCTCCCGCTGTCCTTTCTATAATATAATATTCCATTTTTATAATACTGTCATTTCATATTTTTATGTAAGTGATATTTACAGTTTTTAGAAAGAAGATGGAATTGAATGTTTTTGAGATTCAACACAGCCACATGAACGTGAAACAACCAGCCAAACATTCTTCCGATGATGTCTGAGATGTTGACAGGACTGGACCACTTAAAAAAGTCTCCTCATTAGGAAAGTCGTCTTCAGGATCCTCCAAAAATCCTTTTCAGAAGTCTGTCTCACATCCACACTGTGTAATGTCTCATGGAGTGTTTAGCAAATTTGCACTACAAGTCAACGCTTGTGTAAAATATTTCTTATTAAAGAAACGTTTGATCTGAAGGTGTAGGCCTGACACTAGTATAATAGACAGAGTATAATTTAACGACAATACATACTAAATTAAAATCTTTTATTTGATAGAAGATTAAGAGCACAGAATAGACAATGAATGCATTTCAGAAGTGCTTTATAAAATGACAAGAAAACATTTCTGCAAATTCTTTTCAAATGGAGACTGCACTAAAAATGTTCAAAGTTAATCATTTTTACCTAACACATCCTTTTATTGTTTTATTTAATTAATCATTTGTATTAATAGTGTTTTTGTTCTTTAAAGCAGGTGACATGTATGGAGTAAAATAAAGCTTTTGTTACATTGTGCCATCACATCTTCTAAGAAAAAATAGGTAATCAAGCTTACATTTTATAAGTACTTACATTAACTTAAGACCTGCTTTAAATTAACCTGTTAACAACTTTTGTACCACTTGATCAAAAGTGAAATATTTTTTTTTTAAAATATTTCCCCTTAAATCTATTCAATGAAAAAGTCTATTTTATTTAATTCTATGCAATTTTCACAAACAGAACATTTATCTCTGAAAACACTGTTATTGAGTCTGATTACGTCATCCAAACATATTTTATTTATTAATTCAATGCTATAAGAACAAGAGGTAATAAATAAAAAAGAGAGACTATATATTTAAAAAAAATGATAAAAAAATGAAATAAATTACATTACATTAATTTTAAATTAATTATTTAAATTAAAATTAAATTGATTTTAAAGCATTGCATGTTTTCAGAGCTTTTTTGTTATTTGTTTGTTCCAAAAAAATGACATACTATTCAATTCGTTAAAAAGTTTTGTTTACATTGAACCCCTATACATTACTTATGTATATACGTCATCCTAACCGGAACATGCGTCTGAGCTGACCGGAGCTTTACGTTCCAGCGTTGCTATTGCGTCATGTCCACGTCATCGCGCAAACGTAAACACGGAAGTAGGTGATCCAACGCCCACGTGGTTTGAACTCTGTTGTGCAATATCGTCTATATTCTATATTCTAATAAAATGCAACCTATATAATTTATATCCACACACAACTCATCAGATCTCTAACTATTATTTGTAATGCACATGAACCCTAAAGACTGGATACAAAGGTAATAGTAGAATCTCTTGACAGCCTTACTTTATCTCTTAAGACATGATCAGATTGAACTTTGGTCAGTGAGTTCACATTGCAGTCATGTAGAATAAGATTAAATATAAACATGTTTAAACTTAATGATTTACTCTGGCAAGCAGTTTTCCCAATGTTATAACATGAGCCAAAGTCACCTTTATATTCCTACTGAGAAGCAAGGACCTTTAGGGTATGTGGTGTACATAACATGTGTGTTGTTTGCCTTTATGATGTCAACATTAAAATGTGAATGTTGTCAATCTGCAGGATTGTGCCAAGATGTCATCATCACCTGTGGATGTTATAGTGGTTGGAGCTGGCAACAGAGGAGAAAACTATTCAGATTATGCCTTGATTTATCCTGGACGCATGCGGGTATGATTTCCATTATGGCACACATTCATACTTACTCACATTTTTTTCATCTTCAGTTTCTGACACGTCTGCGGTCAGATGTCATATAGACCTCTCGAAGATGTCTGTAAGATGTTTATGATTTTGAATGGACGCACAACTTCTCTTTCTGAGACGTAGGCCGGCGATCTTACATCGCAGACCTTTAAGATCTTTTTTTTTGCCTGTGCTTTCTGGGATCTATTTTGAATCAGGAGACGTGTTTGGCTTGGATGCCAGATGGGTCAGCAGCGTTAGAATGAAAGTATGTCTTTTGTAGGTCGTAGGAGTCGCTGACCCGAGGGATTTTGCTAGGAAGAAAATGCAGGAGCGACACAAGGTTTCCAGTGAAAACACGTTTGATGGTTTGTCCAATCCTTGTGTTTTATAATATAAAGTGACGCGTCTTTTTAACCTGATGTGTTTGGTTTTAACAGATTGGCGAAGTATTGTGGAGAGAGAAAAGTTTGCGGACGCTGTTTTGATCTGCACTCCTGATCGCTATCACAAGGTTTGTGTGTCCAGAACTAAACATAACAGGAAGCTCGCTGAGATTTTAGTTTCAGCGTGAGCCATTATTGAAGTTTCTCGTGCATTAAAAAATAAAATAATAGACACAAACTCGTTCTTACACTTCAAGTTGCCTGTTTGGACTGGACTTTCTATCCACACATGTTATTATTCTTCAGGATCCTGCTGTTGCTTTGGCTAAGAAAGGCTACCATGTGCTGCTGGAGAAACCAATGGCTGTAAGTTTCCTTATTCATCTGTGCCCACGATACAACAATGAACACATTTGTTTATGATGCGTGTGCTATTGTATTGTGGTTTCTGAGGTCACTGAGGATGACTGCTCGAAGATCGTAGAGGCTTGCATAGAGAGCAAAGTCATGCTGACAGTGTGCCATGTCCTCCGATACGACCCTGTGATTCACGGAATAAAAGTAAGAACTCTTTTTCTTTACATAAGGAATCACTATAATCAGAAAAGCCTTACTGATGTTGTTCCCCATGTATTCAGGTGTTGATTGACAGTGGAGTGGTTGGTGATGTCATCCACATTCAGCATCTGGAACCGGTAGGATGTGCTTGAATACACATGTGCTGTGTGTGTGTGTGTGTGTGTGTATGTCTTGCAGTGCCAGTTTATTTGAAGTTTGATTTTCAGGTGGGGTTTTATCATTTTGCTCACTCATTTGTCAGAGGAAACTGGAGAAACGAGGCTGAAAGCTCTTTTGCTTTGTTAGCCAAATCCTGCCATGATTTGGACCTCATTCATCATTGGGCTGGTGGACGAAGGTGCGTATCATAAAATCATGGCTTGTGCATGTTTTGTGAAGCTGAGATGAAGAAAAAGTGAGAGTTTATAATAACTAGAATAGTTAATAGTTGGGTAATATAAAGGTTATATTCTTTTTGATTCTGTTTATTCTCTTAAGATGATCATCTAAAATCTTCAGAATTGTTTTAATATTAAAAAGTATATTTTTGTACAGGTGCATTAAGGTTTCTTCATTTGGGTCTCTTAGCCACTTTAGAAAAGAGAACAAGGTTGGTTTTTATATCAATGAATATTAAATGTAGACTGTTTCAAACAGACATACATTACTGCACATTCATGCTATTTAGAATTAATATAATCTTAATAATATTCAATGATGTATTGCTATAGTGGCTGTCAAAACGATTAATTGCGTTCAGAATAAAAGTTTGTATTTGCATTATAAATGTTTGTGTTTTTTGAAAATGTTTACATATTTAGAAACACAAACACATATACTTTACATGTAATTATAAGGAATCTTCAGGGATTTTTTTTAATAATTTGCACAGTACACAAACATGCATTATGTAAACATAAACTTTCAATCCGTATTTGGTTATTTAAAATTGTTCATTTTGACAGCCCTAATTACTATATATGCATATAAATATAATTTATTGTTATTTTTTCATTTTAGCCAGCAGGGGCAGGAAACCGATGTTTAGACTGCCCTATAGAAGGGAATTGTGCATACTCTGCAAAGAAAATCTATTTGGATCGAGTGAAAAAGGTAAAACAAGTTACTGTTATTATGCATTACTTACTTATTGTGCGTTACTTTTTTATATGTGATCCTCATAATCTTACTATACATTTAATTATAATTTCACTTATATTAATATTTAAAATATTAAGATTATATTTTCAAAGGATGGTTTTATTAATGCACTGCTGATGCTGGATTTATGTAGAAAAAGTACATAACAAAAAATGACATGAGCTGCTTTGACAAAATGAATGTGAATGGTAAACATATATGAACATAAAAAACAATCTTTTTTTAATATGTGATTTTTTTGTTTATAAATTAGGGGCATACAGGCTGGCCGGTGTCAGTGATTTGTTCAAACTCAATTCCTGATGTTGAATCTGTCACTGATGCGCTCAGAACCGGACCTTATGGGCGTTGTGTCTATGAATGTGATAATGATGTCTGCTCAAATCAGGTTTGACGTTCATCCTTCCTTTTACTTTGGGGTTTGCTTAAAATGAGTCATAAAAAAAATGAGGTGCAAGGTCAAAGTTAATAACCACGATGTTCTACTTTTATTGGATTACAGGTAGTAAACATGGAATTTGAAGGAGGCCTGACTGCTGCTTTTACTATGGTAGCATTTACGGAAGAAATATGTAAACGCAGAACAAGCATTTATGGCAGTAAGGTGGGTAAAATGTTTAAAAATGTCAACACTCTGAGATCAGTCAGGCTTAAAGACGTGTTTTAATCGTCAAAAGGGAGAACTGACGTATGATGGACATGAGATCAAAGTGTTTGACTTCCTCACTTCTAAAACCACAAAGCACACAGCAGACATGAACGTTCCAGGCAACTTCAGCAAAGGAGGTCATGGATCTGCAGATTATCACCTCATCGATTCCTTTATTGCAGCTGTCATGGTAAGATTTCCCAAAATTATTTTTATCCTTTCAAGTCATCTTACTTCCTTATACATCTGTTTTACATATAAACATTTAAGAGTTGTCATAACTGTGCATTATAACTACACTGAAAAAGTTATTTGGCTTTTTCAAAGTGTATTATATATCATAATGTTGTCATGGATGTATTTTTTGCATAAGAATGTGTTATATGTCATGATGGTTTAGACTACTAAGATCAATATACGTATATTTGTAAAACTATCAATCAATGTAATTCAGTTATCATTTAGTCATTTAATTCACCGTATTTGCTTCTCTACATATTTTAAAAACAAATGTTTACTTTGTTATTATAGCATAAGGACCCTGGTCTGATTCGATCCGGTCCTGCGGAGACATTATCTAGTCATAAGCTGGTGTTTGCGGCTGAACGTGCTCGATTGGAGAACAAAGTTGTGTTCTGTGATGAGCTGAAGAGCTGATGAATGGATAAGATTGTTTATGTTACACTACTAAATCACACTCACTTTGTTGATGACATTATATATTTTAACACACTGTATGTATATTAGGTGTATTTTCTAATATTATAAAAAAATGCAACAAGCAAGTTCACCATAAAACAAAAACTGAATCATTTCAAACCCTTATGACTTTCTTCTACACAGAAGAAGATACAAGGGAATGGGGTGTCAGTGCTGTTTAGTGACCAACATTCTCCAAATGACCTTCTTTTGTGACATGGGTCAGACGGGCTTGAAATGACAAAGGGTGAGGTTATAATGATGCAATTTTAATTTTGGGGTAAACTTTCACTTTACATTTTGAATAACATTCCCTATGGTTTATGTAATCTAAAGATATTTGAGTATGAGTATGTAGTACATAAATATAATTTGGACCATGAACAGCACAGCTGTGGCTTATAAAGGCCATATAAAATGCTAATCATAGGAACTTAATCAAATTGAGGCTGTGTTTTTTACTCCTAGTTTTAAATAGAATTTGTCACATTTTGATGCTATCCAAAGTATAAAGATGTAATTAGCAGAAGCGCAGTTCAAGAGTTATGGATGTGACAAAAACACTCTTACGATATAATGTTAAGAGTAAACGGAACCAACTGTTTATATTATACAAAACACTTGTTTTTTAAACAAGTCTATGCACAAGTTTCCTATTTTCAAAAAGGTAAATTAACCTGCCAAGAGAATCATTGAAAAATAAAAAGAACATTTTGATCCACACATCCTCTTAATGTTTGATTGATGGCCTCAATTTGTTTAATTGTATCGAAAATATTGGCAAATTTTGTGCAGGCTTGCAGAGAGTACAACCTATGCAGATGGATTTGTCCTCTCTTTAAGTAGATCTTGTAATTTTGTTAATGTCATGTAGGTGGCAGAAGTAGTACCAAAAACAACATACATCTGTTAACTTCAACAGCTGACAAAAGATACAATTTATAATCCCTTAAGAGTTGTAGTATGGAAAAGTTCATCCAGAAGGAAATGTTTCCGATTTATGAGGAGAGGTTAAATGTGCCAATCATGAGGTCGTATAGGAGCAACAACCTTGCAGCCTTTCCACACAGTTCCCAACCGTGACCTCTGCGGGCATCTTATCTCAGTAGAACAGATTGCAAAAGATTACACGTTAGACGTCAATATAGGTACAAAATTCCACTTACTGTGTACTGCAAAAAGAACCATATAACTTGTTGTATGACATCATAATGTCCCTCCTTGAAAAAAATCATCATCACATTTGTTTTGTTTGGAGCTTGTTGGACTTAAGTGCACTTGTGGTTGTATGCCTGCTATTACAGTCCATATATTTCATCATTCTTGATAATTGTCCGTCTTAAGTTTTGGGACACCACCAATGTCAAGGCAACCGATGTCATGGGAATCAAACGGGTCTCTGACTACACGTAACAGAAGTAACTGGATTATTATGATCCTGTTTTTTATGTAGTCCAAGACTTTTGATTTCTGTTAAATATAACTCGTTTTAACATGATCTTTAGAATTTGTAACGTCAAAGATTGTTTGCAGATACTAACACACACAAATCTACATTGGAAATGTTAAATAAGGTTTAGAATTTTACGGGCACTTTAACAAAAATGTGTTTTGAAATGGATGACTTTGACTAAATACTGAAGAAAGACCAGCCAATAAGAACGCAGAATATATAGGGATTTCTTTCAAATTCTTTAAAAAGCATCCCAGGATAAAAAAAAATTAAAAAAGACCAGACAACTTTTCAGCAAATTCTAGTCAAAATGTGACAACGCTGATTATGATCAAATAACGCACATTTTATTTTCTAAATTTTTAGGTATAATTTGTGTTTTAAAGTTTTTAGGGAAATTTGGTCATAACAAATTGATTTAACTGCGCGAAACCGATACGATCAAATTTAATCTATTTTTCAGTGCAAGACATCTCTAGAAGCTTTTCGATTACTTCGCCTCAATGAATAGACTCACATGTCAAATTAATGCAGTCTTCATGCCTAAATGTAATAATACAGGATTTGCCACATTGCATCATTCTGCTCATTGGCCACTTTACAACTTGCATAGTTTTGTTATTAGTTTAAAGGTGGGTACATGCATGAACTCACTGAATGAATGAATCAGATGACTGCTTAGCTCCCACCTTCATCGTGAGCATTACAAAGATGGATTTCATTACTTGCATAAGAGCAGAAGCCCACAGAAACCAATCAGAGATCCCAAGACCAAATGACTTCCATATGAAACCGGGATGCATCATCATGAGCTCAGCTGTGAGAACATTATGACTCATAAAACCCTGCTTTTGACGGATAAAGAAGAATTTTGGAAATGCTGGTTTTTAGACAGAGTTGTTTATAATGTGTATTGTTATAATGTTTAAAATTACCATTACTTATGTTACTGATAAAGTGTAATATAATGTCGAAAATCTTAAATAAAGAAAAAACAAATGAAAAATAAGGAATATGTACATTCTTATACAGTTGATTTTGCCCTATTTAAATAGGAGTGTAATTGAGTGTAATGGCACAAAATAATTTAGTTTAAAGAATATTTTCTTGCACGTGTCTTGTATCACGTATTTCATTCCTTGCCGTTTCACTTTTAAAATCTCAGCACATTTAGATTTAACCCAGCTTTTATTTGCATCACGGATGGTTTGTAAATGACTTTTCAATCCTTTTTCAAGATGATGGAATCAGCAAAAATCAGGAATCCGAGTTCCTGTTAAACATGACTCTGAAATGGTGAGTCACAGGATGTAGCTTGTGAGGTGAGTGGAGGCCGTCGCCTCCCCGGATTCCAAAACAAGTTCCTGGCTGGGACCTCAGAGGAAACTTGTAGGACTAAATAGACAGACTGCTTCCGTATTTACTGTCGGATGCAGTGAGTTCCACACATGACTGTTCACTCCCATACTTGTTTTATCTCTTCCGGCCTACAATGGAAGAAACATACTTGTGAAAAAAAACATGCACACCACCTCCTTTAGCCGGACACAAATTCAGATATTTTGAAAAATGTTAGCAGCTGAGACTTTTTTCCCCCAAACACGATCAAATAGATTTCGAGTGTGAACTTGAGTGTGAGAAACTCATGACAGAGTTTTCATTTTGGCTTTAAATGACCACGAGAATTTTCCTTGCTTTCTTATTTCTACGTCTTACCCCTTTTGTATTCCTCTCTAAATCTCGGCCTTTGGAGAAGATTAATGTGCCGGCCTTTCTTCACAATGCACTGCGGAAGGCACCCCTCTGGGTGAGTAAACCTCATGGCCCCTCTGTTGCCTGGATCCATGGGTAATTGGGCGACCCCGTCCGTCTCTTGCCGTATCCCAGGCAAACCGCTGTAATAACCCCTTTCTTCTAGATGTCCAGCCTTAATGCTCTTTCATAGTTTCTTTAACCATGAAATCATTTGTTGTTTGTCCTCGAATCATTTGCTACTTCCTAGCACACTTATTCAATTAAATGACTCTCTTTGTCTTCGTTCCCTCGGCATCCTGGGAAAGTGTGCGTGACTGGAGAATGGATGGCCTTGTGTTTGTGTGACTGGAGCTCAGTGTTTGTGTACGCGTTTGTGAGTGAGTTCCAAACTTCTCTGGAGTGTTGCTTTATGTGACCATCGTGTATTTGAATGAACTGAATAAGAGAAAAGAGTCTTTTCCTTTTTGTTATCTATATGACAGCTGATTTGGTATAAAAATAAACATTGATGCTTCCGTTCGCTCTTTGGACCCTCCTGTCATTACTGATACTGCCACCGCAGCTGCCTCCTCACTCAAGGTCACACTTGAGTGACTCAGAGATTTAGGAATCTATCCTTCCCTAATAAAACGGCTTATTCATCAAAGTCACTCCTTTTTAAACTTCATGCAGTGCAGACCACAATGTCAAAATATCATAAATGTTTAAAATGTAAAATATCGTATGTATTGAAATGTATAGAATTGTTTATAGTAGTTTTTTGAGTCAAGAGTGATGTGGCTCAAACATGACGAAATGCAAATAATATTGATTTTTGCTTTGTTTGTCTTACAACATATCCTGTGTGTGAGGCTGTTTGCTTTTGGAAAGCACATAAGGCCACTCGGATTTGACCTGTCTGGATATTCTTTTAAAGAGATGATTTTGAAAAAAAGTTCTGTAATGAATCACTGAAATTGTTCAAACCTGTACAATTACTTGTTCCGGTTGATCACAATGTAAGATATTCGGAAGAATGTTGGCTACTGAGATTTCTGCTGCACCATTGACTACCCTAGTAGAGAAAATGGTAGTCCAAGCCGCCCAGGAACGGTTTGCTTCCTTAAATTTAAAGAAATGAATAAAATGATCTTCTTCACGATGCAGATTGTCAAGCTTTTGTCTTTTTTAATAAAAACAAATAATACTAAACATGCAAAAAGCAAAAAAGTATACAAAATCTATTTAAATTCTGACAACTGTATTTTTTGTGTTATTGTCCGTATTTTATATTTATCATAGTTGAATTATTTACAGGCCTTTGCGACTTTTATATATGTAGTATGAAGTCTTTGCATTATATTACCATAGAGGTTCTTATATGGCATACTTGAATGTCTTAACCATTTTCTGTCATTTAAGAGATTCGTAGCAATGTATTTGTGTGTTCATTTTGTAATGGTGTCAAGAAGTGACAGGGGCAACCAGTGTCTTTGTGTGACTCCGCCTTTCTGAAGCTTACTGGTGTGCTCGGTTACAAAGAGTCTTACTCATAAGAAAAAATGCAGTGGGTGCTCTGAGCCGCTGCGGCCTATTAAAACAACAAGACAAAAAGCCACTCGACAGCCCTTTCAGGTTCAGCCACCTAAACTAACTCAGGTCTATCATGTAAAAAGGGAAAAAAGATGCTTTCTTTCTTTCAAAACAAAGACAGATGGCAACATCTCGACTAAAAAACTAGCCAACTTTACATGTATTAGAATTAAAATCCAACGCAATCATTAAGTAAATAAAGTTAAGTAAATCTTACACTCAGCAAATCAAGTTAAAGTATTGAGATGTTACATAAAAGCATGATGTTTGCTTCTGAAATCATTCAACAATTAATTATTTTATGTACATTAATATAAAAGGCATACTGTTCTCTCCAAAATAAGGATTCTATTATTGTTTCCTCACCCGCTTGTCATTTCCAACCTGTATGTCTTTCTTTCTTCCACAGAACCCAAAAGAAAATATTTTAATAAATGTTGGTGAAAAGACAAAACACAAATTTCTTCAAAAATTTCTTCTGCAGATTGAAGTCATGCAGGTTTGAAATGACAAGAGGATGATTAAATGATAAAGGATTCTTTAAGTAAGTGAAAGTTCTTGAATGCATCTATTCGTCTATTCTATAATGTCATTTCCATTCACTTTCTGTTGCTCCTGCTTTGCCCCAGAGACAGAATATCTCCAGAGGACAAAATCAGGATGGAGGAAATGCTTTTGGTCACCTGGTTGTTCCTTTGCCTTCTTGAGAACATGCAATGTATTCTCCAGCTGCCATCACTCATGCATCGGAGGACTTGGCCAGAACATCTGGAACATAGACTAACAAGATCTATCTGTATGTTGAGGGAAACAGTCTGTGAATTGACAAAACATGCGCCGAGAGCAGTCCTTGTGAAACATTGACCATGCAGTTTATTGCATGTAATTCCTCTATTGCCCCTAAAAGACCTGTAACTTTTATTTATGATGAAATGTTTGTGCTCTGCAGACAGGCATGACCAACCTAACAGGTTCATTTGGTTTTTGGATGAATTTTGTATCTGGAGATAATGCTTAAATATTTAGTTCCTGTGGAAATCATTTGTGGTTTTTAGATACAGGCCTGCACTGTGTTCGCCTACCAGGGAGCACTTCATTTTGACCACACACCCACAGGTTATTCTCCAAAAGGACCGACATTCCCGATATGGTGTTTCTGAAGGCCGATTTTAAGGTTGATATAAGGCCCACGGGGTGCCTATTGTTCACATCTTTCACAGGAAGTTGGTTTAGGCCATGGTGTTCACATGGGATCCTGTCTCACAATCACCAGCAGAGTTATATGAGACCACAGTTACATTATACGGTCTTTACATGTACCATGATAGAATTTAGGTTACAGCTTTTTGAGTCATGACTCATTACACATCGATCACTGATTGTTCAGAACTTCCTCATCAATAAAACAATCAGATTTCCTTATTTAGGAACGTTTTCAGGTCACAAGATCACTTGCGAAATCTCAATAGAAGGTTTACTGATTGAAATTTCTAAATATATGATTCACCTAAAGGAAAAATTATTTGAAACACAATGACACAGTAAAAAAAATATTTTATCTTTATGTTATTATCATTATATAAAGTAATACTATATTATAAACTATAACATATTTGTTGACATTAATGGTTGTGATTTTGCAGCGTTAACATAGATTTAGCAGTGTTGTTGGTGAAGAACATGGGTATACCAATCCATTATTTTTACATTTGTGCATTATTTTTAATTTGATTGTTTGTTTTAAAAAAAGGTATCCCTCAAAACAAAAAATTGTTCCTCAGATGTCTTAATTCCTTGCTTCGAATAATTGAACACTGTAAATCTGTATGCAAAACCCCATAACAAACATAAAAGGTTCACTCATAGTAATGATTTATAAAATAAAAATCACAAAATATGGAGATCAGAAGGACAGCAGTGAAATATAGGTTAAGTGTATCAGAACTTACTCTTGGATCACAATTTTCCACTTTATAGATTTGTATACGTCAATTTTTGTTTTTGCTATACATTTTTATGATTGGCATACAATTATTTGATTTTAACGCCAGTTATGTTTTATCAAGCAAAAGAAGAAACGGTAAGAACTTTATCTAAAGTTTTTGTTCTACAATCTAATACACTAACACAAATCAGGTATCCCCTGCAAATCTAGTAAATGTATATGTAGACATTTTAAAGTGATTTAAGTCATTTAAATTCGCCTGACTTTCCTCTCAATCTGCAGAAAACAAAAGAAGATACTTATTAAAATGTTTGTAAAGGACAAGCACTGATCTCCATCGACTTACATTGGTTTTGTGTCCATACCACAGAGGTCGAAATAGGTTTGTGATTTTTGAATTTTACACCAGTTATGTTATATCAAGCAAAAGAAACCGTAAACACTAGTTTATCTGATTGAAGCTGATATACATCTGCTTTGATATATAATGTCTGTGGACGTTGTTCACATGGGACCCATGGTACCAGCAGCTGTGTGGGACAGGGGACAGGAAATGAATTGACCCTCTCTTTGGGAGTTCAGTCCCACAGTGGCTTTCATCAATCATCACAGGCTTTATGGACACAGGCCGTACAGAACATCCAGTTCCTTCTAAGGGGGATGTTTTTCAAACATGATCCATACTTTAAGCCACGGGTCTCCAACCTTTTTAATGCGAGGGCTACCTAAGTTAAGAAATCCTCAGGAGGGCTACTTGTTGGATATCATAAAAAAATCTATAATCTTCATCAACCTTAAAAATGTTCTTAATTGTAAATACAAACCGAAGGGGCACAAATTGTATTTCAAGAAAAAAGGAACAATTTCAGCCAGGCTGGTCACATTATCCAAAAGTCCTATACAACTACACTTGAATTAGCATATGAAGAATTACTTAAATGTTTTCATTTAGAGAGTCAAAGAGAAAAAAACATTGTGCTTTATAATTTTGGTGCCCAATATCTCTGAGGATAATTCATGTGCCGGTTGTTGAACCAAGGGCATGGCGGGCACCTCAAAAAGATCATGCAGGCCACCAGGTGCCCGGGGGCACCATGTTGGAGACACCTTAAAAATTCAAAAGCAATTCCTCGAGGTGGGTAGTAACTAATCACATTAACCTTGTTGCATTTACTCGAGTACATTTTTGAGTAGTACTTTAAGAGTATATTTACGGATAGGTACTTTAACTCTTACTCGAGTATATTTTTAGTGAAAACCTTTTACTTAGCTAAATTAGATGGCTGTCCTCCGTTACAAAAATTGTGTATATATATATATATATATATATATATATATATATATATATATATATATATATATATAATGATTTTGTGGCTTGATCTCATATATATACTGTAAATATTTTCATTTTAAATTACGTATACTTATAATGCCTATAAATACATAATTACCAATTTGTTGATGATTGAATTTATAATGTATAATAATAATTGCTTCATATCGATCAGTTCAGAAGTAACTAGTAACAACTTTAGTACTTTTTTACACATACTCGAGTAACTATTTAGATTGTTACTTTGATCCTTACTTGAGTAAATACTTCCATAAGTACTTGTAAAAGTACAGATTTTGACTTGAGTATTTGAGTATTAATTCCATCCCTGTGACGTCACTCTGTGCTCATTCAAAATTGCTCAGACCACGTGGTCAATATTCACACTGCAATAAGAATGTTTTATGCTTTTGGGTGATGTAAATACTTTTAAATATAATAAAAGCGCAATTTCCACATGCGTTGACACACGTTAGTCGTCATTAGACCCCTCATGGTTTGTTTTGTAAGGTTTTCAGACACAATCAACGCTTTTAAACCGCAACGTAGCGGCTCCTTTAAGGCGGTGGGCGGGGACCGCATGCTGACGTCACCTCTCATATAAATACCTTCGCGCAGCCTCCAGTGATGACAGCGGAGAGTTTCGCGGCAGAATCTTCTCGCACGTGTGCGCTTGTCTGAGCTCCTCTGGAGGAGGACACACGCAGCATCCTTCACTCATACTCAAGACTGAAGAAAGTTACATCTTAGGAAATACGTCACTAGTAAGTATGTTCACATTTGGAGCATTTTGAATGCAGTTGGGCTTTTGTTCTTTGGACTGGAATAAAGTTGAGATGAGTCGCACCTGAGTCAGAAGGAGAATGGGTTTGTCAGTGGGTGTGTGTTGGTGTAGATGTTGACAACCTGTCCTCATATCAGAGAGATCTTTATGTTGCCAGTGCAATTCTGTTCTTTACGAGTTGGCCCACGTCACACATGGGATCTGTGTACAGGACCACAGACAGGGACTGAGAACGACCTGTTCTTTTCTGGAGTAGTCTGGTTTATCATTTACCATCAAGAGGGCTGACTGCATGCAGGTCTGGGTCTGCTGGTGTTTGTCAATGAACTGATTCTGATTTCATTCACATTTTCGGATTATACTGGGGCAGAACCAAAGTTTTGTTTACACACACACACACACACACACACACACACACACACACACACACATACATGTGAATTTGTACGTGACAAGTACACACACACACATACATGTGAATTTGTACGTGACAAGTACACACACACACATACATGTGAATTTGTACGTGACAAGTACACACACACACATACATGTGAATTTGTACGTGACAAGTACACACACATACATACATGTGAATTTGTACGTGACAAGTACACACACACACACATACATGTGGATTTGTACGTGACAAGTACACACACACACACATACATGTGGATTTTTACGCGACAAGTACACACACACACACATACATGTGAATTTGTACGTGACAAGTACACACACACACATACATGTGAATTTGTACGTGACAAGTACACACACACACATACATGTGAATTTGTACGTGACAAGTACACACACACACACATACATGTGGATTTGTACGTGACAAGTACACACACACACACACATACATGTATATTTGTACGTGACAAGTACACACACACACACATACATGTATATTTGTACGTGACAAGTACACACACACACACATACATGTATATTTGTACGTGACAAGTACACACACACACACATACATGTATATTTGTACGTGACAAGTACACACACACACACACACACACATACATGTATATTTGTACGTGACAAGTACACACACACACATACATGTGGATTTGTACGTGACAAGTACACACACACACATACATGTGGATTTGTACGTGACAAGTACACACACACACACATACATGTGGATTTGTACGTGACAAGTACACACACACATACATGTGGATTTGTACGTGACAAGTACACACACACACACACACATACATGTGGATTTGTACGTGACAAGTACACACACACACACACATACATGTATATTTGTACGTGACAAGTACACACACACACACACATACATGTATATTTGTACGTGACAAGCACACACACACACACACATACATGTGTATTTGTACGTGACAAGTACACACACACACACACATACATGTGTATTTGTACGTGACAAGTACACACACACACATACATGTTTTTATTTGGTTGACAGTTTGATAGTTGATCATTAATGGAGAAACAATTCAATGCGTATGGTTGTGTATGTGTTTGTGTATACAATATTATTATCCACAGACAAACTTTTCTTTAGGATGAATCATAGCTTTACATTCTACTGCTGCGGTTTACAGGCATATTAATAAATATTATTGTTTTTTTTGTTGATTAGGCTTAATACACAATGTTGTAGTACAGCAACAATTTTCAATGTTTAGGTAATTTTAAACACAATTGGATTATTATAGTAGATTACTACCAGTTTTATACTTTTACTGCTAGCCCAATTGGTTATTATTGTTTATTACTAATTTAATACTATTCTAATAGTATTTCATGTTTAATTATTAAAGATATTTGTGTGTAAAATTGTGGTATTAATAATCAATCCGTCGGAAACGCACACTTTTACTATAAAAATAAAATTGGTGCGAAATTAAAAGAATTAATCAGGTTTAAAATGAGTTGTTGTTGTATTCGTCACTTTTATGCATGTGGGAGCTACGCACATGTGATTGGGATGCGTGTTTATGGGATTAATTTGTACATCATTATAGCATTACGTAGTTAATTAGGGGAAGGAATTAATTACAGTGACCACAATGTACTTCTAATCCATCATATGGGAGACAAGTACATCCGTGTCCACTTTGGTTCCCCGATCTGGCCTAGCCGCTGACGTCTTACCTCGCACCTCTTTCATGCCATTATATCTGGGCATTAACCTCAAGAATAAGAACTGCCCGATGCTGCAAATTAACAGGCACTGTCCCAACACCAAGCACAAAGGACTTTTTATGCTTTAACGTAGCATCTGCGTGGAGGTCCTTACTGGGAGAATTGCTGATTGTTACTTTCTTCCTTTCACGGTTCTGACTGGAGCACAGCATGTGATGTGTTGCATAATGGAGGCTGCATGGGTATTTCATTGATTATATTCTGACTTGTGCCCAGCATTCCAGCACATTTCTCACTGAATGGTTTTGTTTTTCAGCACAGATGCCTCATTGTGTTTGGTTGACATGGCTTAAAGAACTGATGTTGCATCACCAAGACTCAGTTCAGCTGTTTGTTATGTCAGCTTGCCCATATTTTACAATGAATTAAACATGTGTATATTATTATTATTATCATTATAATTATTATCAAAGGGGTAATGCATATGTCCCTTAATGTATTGCTATTAAAAGAACAGTCAGCCTTAAAATAAATAGTTATACTAACAAATTTGTGATCACAAGGTCACTGGTTCGATTCCCAGGGCCGACAGGTGACGACTGACATGCCCCTGAGCAAGGCACCTTACCCACGTTGGCTCCCCGGGCACTGCAGTGATAGCTTTCCACTGCTAAATCCTTTTAAACCGGTGTGATTTTTACTTGAAAGACACAAAATAATATATTTTGAAGAATGTTTGTAACAAAAATGTTGGTAGAAAATGATAGAAAGTTAATGTTGAATTGAACTAATGCTTTATTAATAATAACAACAATAATGATAATAATATGTTTTAAGTTTCACAACCAAGTTCTCACAAACTTTCAAGACTTCTCAAGATGATCTTTTTATCAAAAAGTCTAAACTTAAAATATGTATTGTTTATAGAACAAACTTATTTGCAGTTATGCTAGAATACTCTGGGAATAAACAACAACATATAGTTTTGGGGACCACTAGACTTTTTTTCAAAATATGTTATGTAGTGTTTTATCAAAAAAATATTGTCATACAGGTTTTGAATGACATGAGGGTGGATAAAACAGGACTCGCAAGTGTTGATATGAAGAATGAAAGACTGACACATTCAGTATTTTAAATTTTTTACCCTTCAATAAATGCAAGATTTAACCTCAACATGCTGTCATCCTGCTTAACCTTCAATTTGTCTATACTATAACATTATTATCTTTCTACAGATATTGTCAGTTCTGCAATAGTGGAATATAAGAGTTTGGATTTGGATACTTATGGGAGGATTATGAGTGCTGTCGGTCTGAGAACTATCCTCCACTCTCTTCAACAGTATGGCTTCTGCAAATCCATACTGGGATCATGACACCATGGACAGGCAAGTGTGATTTTTGTGTGTGCTATGAAAATGAAAAATCTGTTTCTCTAGTCACCGCAAGATTTTAACAGCCTTCCGATGTGGTGTTTTGCAGGCTGTGTATTGAGTCCATGGATCACAGCTTGAGAATGTATCAGCAAGGCTCTGCAGCCGTGGGCTTTGAAGGTAAGGGACATTTTGATATGAAATGATATCATAACTTCATATTGCGTATCAGCGTCTAGTCTCGGAGCATGTGTGCGGATGTTTCTCAGGAAGCGGAGAAGGTTATAGGAAGTTGTACGATTTTCATTGCTCCACTGATAAAAAAATCCTTTGATAAAGTTTGTGTTGTGGCTAACACTATCTTGGAAGATAAAGACATTGTACAATTACACCCGTGAGGGTGCAGCTGGAACGATGTTTATGGCTCGATTGGTTTGAGTGGGCATTACAGAATAATACGCTGAAGATTATGGCACTGAGATGCCAAAGGTCGCGGAATTGAGACCCCGTACGTGCTCACCAAAAGCAAGTTCTGTTTTCTTTATAGGCTGATACTTATTCTGATGCTTCAAGTTTATATAACTGATATGTTAGCTCTGCAGTCACCTTTTTTTCAGATATATATATCTTATACTTCTATATATTTTGATATTACTCTTACTTTTATTGCAATTATCTAACATGTAAGTGGAACTATTGTGTGAGTATAATAAATGATTACATTTTGCGTTAATGTCATTAATTCAGAGCTGTGTAAGATCAGAATAGTTTAGCAAGTACCGATCAAGTCATAAAGTGGGATTTTTCCACCAATACCGATCTCTGGCCCATTTGCCAAATGCCTTAAACCCCCTAAATTCTCAAACACATTCTCTCTCTTTCTCTGTTTTACATGATAGGAAGGATTTCTGGCTCTCCTCCGTGTTTGTCTCCCAAGACGTCAAATCCTACACAGCTCCTGTTTTCCTCCCAGTGCCACCCACCTGCTGGAGACCAGGTTGTTCCGTCATTACAGAAACTGTCTGTTTATGAGCACATACCCCCTTGTTCACCCAGAAAAGGCACCAAGCCTCTCCCTCCTCTCCCGGACATGGGCGACCTGTCCTCCGACGAAGGAGACGACAACGAGGTGGAGTTTTTTTCCAGCACGTCCGAACATCAGTGTCTGGTACCAGTGCGCTGCTCTAAACCCTCATCCCTCCAGTACGGCCTCCCCGGCAGGCGCAGTTTTCGGGGTCAGGTTAACTTTGCCTATTACGAAGGCATACAAGAACACCGGAAAGCCGAGCAGACTGCAACGGAAGACGGGCGAAAGGAAAGACCTAGGCTACACCGCTCCCTTTCTGGACCTGCTGGATCCTTCAAGGCTGCCAAATTCAGGCAGGTTGGCCTTCACCACACACCTCAAAACCACACACACGAGAAACCCGAAGTCCCGCCTCGCATTCCGATCCGTCCTCGCCCAGATGGCGGACAGCCATCAGCCGGTGACGATGATGTAGACAAACCCCCTAAGGTTCCACCCAGGGAGCCCATCCCTCAGGTCATACCACGTGCCATCAGTCCTAAGAGTCTTCCTATTTATGTAAATGGCGTAATGCCTGCGACTCAGAGCTTCGCTCCTTATCCTGAATATGTCAGCAAAGTCCAACCAAAGCAAAGCTGCGAGGGACTGCCAGCTCCCTGTACTCCGTGTATATTGCCCATCATTGAGGATGGGAAAAAAGTCAGCAGTACCCATTACTTCCTCCTCCCTCATCGGCCGAGATACTTGGAGAAGTTTGAAAGGTTTTTCAAAGAGTCGGACTCCGCGCACAGTGGATGTAAACCCAAGTGGAGCGGTTAGAAAATCCCGCTCGAAATCAACGTTTGAAGTAATTCTGCAGTGTTTACAGACTTGAGACCGAAAGGATTAAAAGTTTACCACTGCTGGAAACTGCAGGGCAGCTCTGTTATAAGTGTCATTTACGGACGATTTGTCGGTTTGTGTTTTGTATTACATTTGAGTGTACACTATCCATTTATGAAGGAATGGGATGATCTGTTAGACTCTGTACACTGTTGGGTACCCCGAACATAAGCTGGGCTTATTGTAAAAACTGTCAAGACCATGCATAAAAAACAACCTCACATTGCTGAGAAAGCGTAATCGTAGAGATCTAAAATGTTAAAGAAAGCACATGAAACAGGTTTAAAGATTTTTGGGTGCTTTGCTGCTTTTTTTACCACTAAGATGTGACTCAATATTTCATGTAATCTTTTTAATACAAAAGTACTACTTCCTTTTTTTATTAGTCACGTCTGTTACATGTCCAGGACGCTGGACAGAAATGAGTTGACGAATGGTATTTAACTGTATTTTTTACACGTGTCTACCATGAAGTTTTACTGAAACGTTTAGCACAAACGAGATTATAGAAATGCCATGCTGCTCCTGATCTTTTTTCCTACTATCCTCTTTGATCTGTTTAGAATCTTACAATATCAATAACTGTTTACAGTTTATTATTGTAGTCCAACAGATTTACATCTGTGTTCTTTGATGCTTAATGTTAACTGACCTTTGTCTCGACCACAGAGGAAACATTTCTGAAATGTACAGTATTGGTGTAGTTTTTCACACCATAAATTTATTTAAGGAAATAAAGTAACTTATTTATACAAATACTCTTGTATTATTTCAATATAACTAGTACAACCTTTGGCTTTAGTGAAATGATTTATTATACAGATAATGGATATTTAGGGATCTCATGACTGTTACGCTCACCCATCAGAATGGTGGACGTGTTTTGGAGGACGTGTCGAGATGTGGTATCAGCTCTGGATGCTGTGTGTCATCTCTGTTCTGTTTGCATAAAGCGGTGATAAGCAGAATGAAACTTCTGTCTGAGTCACTTCCTTCCAAGCACCAGCAAATCAATATATCAGATGTTACATAGAAGCAGAATATTTCTGAAGAGGTTTGTCTATTTGAGTCACCACTGTTGCGCAGAATGATTTCCATGTTGGGATTTCTGACTATTTTACTAATGCGGGAATATATATATAATAGACTTAAACAACATAGACATGATTTATACATTCTAACATTCAAGTTGACACCCTTGAAGGTTGTAGTTAGACACTTCAAGAGCACATTTTGCATGGTTTCCTTCTGTACAGAGCCTTGAAGTGTCAGATTGCTTTAAATGGTCTAACAGCACCACCTTTTGTTTAAACTCTCAAATGTGTTGTGTTAACAGATTCACTCAAACAAAATGACCAACTCTAATCACTCCAAATGTATAAGGACAGCAATTAATCAAATGAAAGTTTCCTTAATGTGGTTGTGCAGTGTATCATCTGCATGATCATTTGTTCGGAGAACCAAATCTGATCCATCCTAATACTGTCTATAAATGTAAAAGCCTGGAAAGAAGAGATGCATGAGATCTATTCTAAGATTTTGATATTTAATATTAATTAGGGCCGGCAAAACATTTAATCGTCCTCCACAATAAAAGTTAGATATATGAAAATATGAATGGGGATTGAGCATATTTTTGCATTCATAATTACACATACATGCATATCTTTAGGAAAATAAAACATAAATGTCTATACATAATTATTTTAAAAGTACATACATTTTTTTATTGTTTTTAAATTAGAAGTTAATACACTAATTAATACACTATTAATACACTATTGCCAAAAGTATATTCTCACCTGCATTGACTCGCATGTGAACTTAGGTGACATCCTCTAATCCATAGGGTTCAATATGATGTCGGTCCACACTATAACAGCTTTTACTCTTGTGGGAAGGTCGTCCACAAGGTTAAGGAGTGTGATTATGGGATCTTTTGGACCATTCTTCCAGAAGAACATTTGTGAGGTCACTGATGTTGGATGAGAAGGCCTGGATCTCAATCTCAGCACTAATTCATCTCAAAGATCTTCTATCGGGTCGAGGTCAGGCCAATCAAGTTCATCCACACCAGATTCTGTCATCCATGTCTTTATGGATCTTACTTTGTGCACTGATCTCATGTTACAAGAGGAAGTCAGATCCAAACTGTTCACAAAAAGTTGGGAGCATGGGATTGTCCAAAATGTCTTGTGAGAGTGATTGAAACACCTGAATTATTCGGATGGTGAGAGAATACTCTTGGCACTATAGTATATGTATAGAACTCAAATATATATTATGTACACATAAACATTTATTCTGGATGTGATTAATCATTGTGACAGACCAAGTACTCCATTAACATTTTAAATTAGTATGACAGAAGTAGGAAAATAAAAATGGTATTCAAAATTGTCTTAAACTTTTTTGTGGTCCTACATTCAACAAAAAATTAATTGTTCCTACTGTTGCGAGCATTCTTCCAAATATCTGTGTTTAAAAGAACAAAAATATGGATAAAGATTTGAAAAAACTATTCGACAGAATGATGACGGAATTGTTGGGTTAACAATCCAACCAAAAGGATTAAGTTTTGTTTTCCAGTGTATTAAAGGGTTTTGCAGTTAAATCAATAATTATTTTGCAATAAAGAGTGTACTTTACAACCAAATACACACAAATAGTACCATAGAACCAACATACGTGTATAATTGCATATTTTTACATTTACATTTTACATTATTCATTTGGCAGACACTATTATCCAAGATTTTTAATATAATATTCAACATTAAAAAATAATTTTATATGACCCCAATGCAAATTTCTTATTTAAAGACCTGTGCTAAGGATCAAAGCTGTATTCCAATATAAAGATAATTAATATGACTATATGGGCTTTATTAATAAGACACTTGTAATAATTATCTATGAAAACTAATTTTAAAACTAATTAAAAAATGATAAAGTTAGATAAACATTGGATTATATGATCTGTGTATGAACATAAACTCTGACACTCCACCTGACACAAGTGTGCCAGTTCCTCTGTGACGTCATCAAGACATCTTGGCAGACGTCTCAGGTGATGTTCAAGAACAAATGATGATAATTGCTTTAAATCATAAAACACATTGGCATATTAGAAATCCTGATACTTTTATACAAGGAACAACATGTCTTGCATCCTTGCATTATAAATTATTGAATTATTTTGCGAAAAAGTGTCTTTTTAAATCTGAATGTAACCGGAAGTCATATTTGGGTTGCCATGACACTTTGAAAAGAGTCCAATTTAAAGGTGAGAAAGGAACACGTTTGATTATCACATTTAATATTATTAATTAAAAAGGCATCTCAATTATTGTGATTTTTGTCGAATTTGATCTCTTTTTGTCTTAAAGGTAAAACAGCTTTTCTGACGTCGATGGATTTCCTTCCTTTGAACCTTTATTCTCGGGATGAGGTACATTTACATTTACATTTAGGCATTTAGCAGACGCTTTTATCCAAAGCGAAGATCATTTTTTCATCTCAATTTGATTGGAAACTAAATAATTTTATTGGTCACTAAATGAACAAAGATGCTTATTTAGTCAAAGGAAACTCTTATTTTGAAGTAGTTACTTTTTAAAGCTGCTTATTTTATTTGTCTTGACATCTCGATCCTTTAACTAAAACATTTGTCTGTTTAATCGTTTTCTTCGAGAACAATTTTGGTATGAAACTTTTAAAGTTTGAACAAGTTTTTGAACTTGTTGAATATGTAAATATAGCTCTTGCTTTCTCCAGCAGATGGCGGTAAAACATTATCTTATATTTATTTACTTGTGTCCAAGACAAACCATGAGCACGTGCATGTAGATTTGTAATTATAAAATCATATATCATACATCATACATCATCTATCATATCATATATCATACATTATATATCATATCATACATCATATCATACATCATCTATCATATCATACATCATCTATCATATCATACATCATATATCATATCATACATCATACATCATATATCATATCATATATCATACATCATACATCATCTATCATATCATACATCATCTATCATATCATACATCATCTATCATATCTTACATCATACATCATATATCATACATCATATATCATATCATATATCATACATCATATATCATATCATATATCATATCATACATCATATGTCATATCATATATCATACATCATATATCATATCATATATCATATCATACATCATATATCATATCATATATCATACATCATATATCATATCATATATCATATATCATACATCATATGTCATATCATATATCATATCATACATCATATGTCATATCATATATCATACATCATATATCATATCATATATCATACATCATATGTCATATCATATATCATATCATACATCATATGTCATATCATATATCATACATCATATATCATATCATATATCATACATCATCTATCATATCATACATCATATCATATATCATATCATACATCATATATCATATCATATATCATACATCATATATCATACATCATATATCATATCATACATCATATATCATATCATATATCATACATCATATATCATATCATATATGATATCATATCATATATCATATATCATATGATATGATACATCATATATCATACATCATATATCATATCATATATCATACATCATATATCATATCATATCATATATCATATCATATCATATCATATCATATATCATACATCATCTATCATATCATATATCATACATCATATATCATATCATATCATATCATACATCATATATCATATCATATATCATACATCATACATCATACATTATACATCATATATCATATATCATATCATATCATATCATATCATATCATATCATATCATATCATATCATATCATACATCACATATCATATCATATATCATACATCATCTATCATATCATATATCATATATCATATCATATCATATCATATATCATATCATGTCATGTCATGTCATATGTCATATATCATATATCATATATCATATTTTATTTATTATATCATATATCATATCATATATCATATACGTATACATATATCATATCACATATCATATCATATCATATCATATCATTTCATATCGTACAATATAATAAAATATAATATCATATAATATAATATACATAATATAATTAATATATCATAAGATAATATCATGTCATGTCATATCATATATAATACAGTATAATACAATATAAACAATATAATATTGTATTATATAAAATAATATAATATAATACAATATAATATGCCATAATATAATTTGATATAATGTTATGTCGTATATCGTATCATATCGTATCGTATCGTATCAAATCATGTCATATCGTATCAAATTATATCATATCATATCATATCATATCATATCATATCATATCATATCATATCATATCATATCATATAATGTATAATACAATACGATACGATACGATACGATACGATACGATACAATACAATACAATACAATACAATACAATAAAATATAATGTAATACTAAATAACTTTTGCTTTAGAAGTTGTTTAAGTTGTCTGAAAGAGATAGTTCACCCAA
Organism: Triplophysa yarkandensis; assembly: GCA_033220385.1. Taxonomy (NCBI): domain Eukaryota; kingdom Metazoa; phylum Chordata; class Actinopteri; order Cypriniformes; family Nemacheilidae; genus Triplophysa; species Triplophysa yarkandensis. Next base: position 12,340,450 of record CM065671.1, on the reverse strand, counting down.
TAATTTTAATTGTGCCATGATTACTCAATCTTTAGTACCAATCCCATCTAAAATCTTTCGATATTTATATGAATGCTTATAACTAAAGATATTTAGACCAATACTTGTAAATAAACAGTTTTTAGATCCCATTTTCTACCAAAATAGGAAATAAAATGGTATTCGAAATTGCCTTAAAACTTTTTGTGGTCCTACGTTCTTTAAATATCCCATTTTGTATTTCACAGACACAAACAAATTTTCCTACTGATTCTTACTGTTATCTTTCTCTGTGTTTAACAGAACACAACAATGGATAAAGATTTAAAACAACACTTTGACAAAATAATGACAGACTTCTCGTTTTTTCAATCAAAAGGATTTATTTTTGTGTGTGTTTTAAAGGGTTTTATAGTTAAAACAATAATTATTTCCCAATAAATGTAGTACCTTTTACTATTGAATACACACAAATAGTACCATAGAACCCATAGAAATTGTATTAAGGACACATCAAACTCATAGAGAAGTTGATCCTTGCACAATAATATATAAAAATGTCAAAAAATATATAGGTTTACATTTATTAAATACGTTTAAGTGTCTTGTTAATATGTTGACATCAATACTTAAAGACATTAATACAATTCATAAAATCCATGTGGATTCAATGGATTAAAGAAACTATTCTACGAATATTCTGTTTAGTGTCAATAAAACAAAGTACATTTAGTACACAGTAAATGGGAAAATTACTAGAAGTGATCTCGCTCTATTAATCACCGATTGTGCCGAATAAAGACTACAAAATGTTATTCAACCATACAACGTCATTATCATGCGTTCTGTTTTTGTGTGAAAAATCTGCAAATGAATAGAGACTTTAGATAATTATTTAGCAAACGAAATGCATCATGCATGGTGGATCTGCAGTCCTTGATCAACAAAATGCAGACATTGATCACGGAGGTGGCTCATCCCCGCATGAAGGTCTCATGCTCTTCTGGATTCCAAAGCTCTCTGTTCCAGTCATAATCATCTATGAAAAACAAGTTAGAGATGCTGGGATGACCTGATAACACTTCATCAAGCGCAAAAAAATACCCCACCATACTAAATTAGCTATGTTTACCACGTCTTCGCAAACACAAGGCTGTGTGTTTTGTAAGATATATAGCAAACGTTATGCGTTGGGATCTGATTGCCATGTACACAGCATCTATTTATACAAAGTGAAAAAATTACTTTTAATTCATTGTGTTGACCCAAAAAGTACCCATCATATCATCTAAGCAGTATGTGAAATCAAAAATATTTTAACATAATTATGTTCGACACGTATTTCATATAATATTTTTGTCAATGTTAAGGGAAGTTTTTGCACATTATTTATCAAATATCCATGATTATTTTCTCAATTTAACAATCCAGTCCTGACAAAACATTATTCACACTGATGCCACAGATGAACGGTTTAGCTTCCGGAATAGATGGTTATAAGAACCATTTCCTTCCTTTTTTATGATCACTTTCCCTACAAATGTCATTTTACCAAACATAAAGGCTCTCCAAGGTCCTTCATGAAACCATTCAGCCAAAAAGGTTCCTCTATGGCATAGTGAAGCATACAAAACGAAGAGAGAATTGATCCTCTCAATGTTCTTTTCTCTGATATATCAGTCGAGGCCTACTTGAGTATGGAGAAACATTTCAATTAGATTATCATTTAAACCAACATTTGTGTTTCAGTGTTTGCTGAGACAAATGTTGCAGAGTAATTTGATTTGATTCAATGTTGTTGCCCTGTTTGATGCTTGCCATCTAACTAATTTGGGTTTAAATCAATGTTTAGGTTTCTGTAGACAGATTACAGTTGATGTAACTGACCAATCGATTTCGTCAATTGTTGTAAATTGTGGCTGAATTCTATAAAACTGATTAAATGACTGAAACATCGTAGAAATGATTTTGACAGACACACATTTTTTGTTCTGTTGTTCTGTTGTTGTCAGGCAGCTGGTGTATAGGTACATTTAGGTATTTAGGTATATTTCTCTTAACCTTTCAGAAAGTCCTTAAGTTAGAGGTTTTTGTATTTTTAAAGGAGCAAGAACACGCACAAGGGGCAAAAGTCAGAGTTAAGGAGAGCCACAAGGGGCATCAGATGATTCTCTTCATGTGTTAGTCTTTCAGATTGATTTAGTGAAACCAATTGGTGCAGCATGTAAAATTGGGAAAGTTACTTTCATCCACATGAAACAGACTTCTTTCTTCTCTGACATTTTCTAGAAAGGTCCAGACAAACCGATTACTACAAAAAAACATCCAGTCTGACATACTGATAAACCTTGAGAAACATCTTGTTAGGGGGTACGTGCTACTGAGCCATCTATACAGACCTGCATTAGGCTTATCATACAGATAAACAGTGAATCGATTCAGATTTTGAGTGTAACTGGTTGAGTTTCAGTGCTTTAGTTGTATTTTACTTTGAATTACAGGGATATTTAATGTAGATGCTACCAAAACTTAAAAATCTCGACATTAAAGACTTAACTGTGGTTCTTCATCAACTTCAACATGTTTGATTATTGGCAAATATAATGGGTCCCATGTCAACCAAAAAGCTTTTGATTCAATATCAAGAAAGACAGATAAATAAATGGCATACTTCTATGCATAATAAATAATTGTGTATTTTGTTTACAAAGGGTCAGTTTTATGCATTTGCAGGTTTGTATGATATAATTCAGTATATTAATATGCAAGACATAGAAAAGTAAATCTTGGTTCAACGCTTTTATACAAGAGTTCATATGTCTTATCATTTATTTTTAATTCCACCGATATGTATGGGACATAAAACACTTAGAGATTGTATTTGATCACAATACACCAAATGTTAATATTTAAGTCTAAACATAAAATATATCTGTATATGGTCTTGTTTGTAAAGAAAGTAAACATGTATTATGGATGTTTAAATATGGCTTTTGGGGGGAGGAAAAACTCTGTAAAATTTCTGTGAATTAAAATGGACAAGTAAAAAAAGCAATAATACCCAAAAGTGGACAAGGGATTACTCTTAAGAGAATATAAAATAGTTCATATATTTTAATATTTATGTGTATAAAAAATCTGTATCCCTATGTATGTAACAATCCTGAAAATAGCCTGTCCTTGACTATAAAAAATATATAAAAAAAAAAATACTTTATACTTTAAAGAGAGATCTCACCAAATGTTGAAATCTGTCCTTTTAGTATTGTTGAAATATTAGTTAAAAACTTTGTAATGTGGACATCGTCACAAAATTGTCTAAAGTGTCTAAAGTGATAGATAACACAAAAATAAAAATTGTTTCATAATTATATACCTTCACCTTTCTTCAGCAGAATACTAAAGAAGATATTTTGGAGAACGTTGGGAACTGAAACAACAGCAGCACCCATTCACTTCCAGTGTATGGACAAATGCACATCTTGGTATTCTTCAAAAGAAAGAATAACAGAATCTAACAATTAGGGGAACCTCCAGTAAAGTTGTTATCTTTATTTACAGTGTTGTATTTTTTTCAATAACCTCACAAAACTGGCCTAGTATTGTTACCCATTAGGTTCTGAGTGACAGAGGGATTCTGAATCCATTCGCTTACCTTAATGTTTGAACATGACCTCTGGTTTGTATGCGGTGAGGAGTTAACAGCCCTTGCGTATACAGGGTTAAGTGAGAACGCTAGGGACACAGAACAGCACCCCACGCAGCATGACCTTCCCGGTCATGACCTATTCACGCTTGCACATGTCTACCCATCAGACTTCACAGCACACACCAGCACATGAAAGAGTTTGAACAAAGGAGGAGGTATGGTGTGAGAGAAACAGACACCAGTTCATGGTGCAGCGGTTTGGCGTTGCCTGACAAAATCACATGCTTGGCATATGGATGCATCCCGAGAGCCTTCATGGTGAATTTCATGTGTAAATTAAGGATGGGGGAGAGGAGAATAATATATCTGTCATTGTACTAAAACTGAATTCAATTTATTTAAGCATTTAGGAGAATATTACAAGAAATTTTGTTCTTCATGTTTAAAGTTTGACCATGGTTTGTTTTTTCATTAGTCTGACTATAAGTGTTATTATATTATTTTATTCGTGTTTCCTGATTTTAAAGACTTTATGGTCTCCTGCCTGCCGTATAACATTAAGCAGTAACATTTATTTACTACGGAAATATTTAATAATGGTTGATTTGCATTACAGTCTGCTTCTGTGCTATAGAAATGGAAAGGGATGCCTATGAGAAAGTCTATCTTGCAGAAATTCCTTTCCTTGCCCGTATGATCTATGGGGACAAAATGTCCCTACCAAGCATATGATTTAAAACCCTTAAATGCTTCCATCTGTTGTAAAAGTGTCATATAGAAGTCAACCTCAGTCTGGTGGGCTTTATGTGATGTGGTGCACCTGCTCCCTCTCTCTTAACTATGCACACAAAAATATTTTACTGTGTTTTTATGTAAATCAATATACACAAAAACCAATTTAAAAGTTATAACATTTATTTAAATTATTGTTAAAATGTTGTGTATATATGAGTAAAAATGTCAATCTGATTCACTCAAATGTTTCTATTAGAAACATTACGAAATGTAAGTGTATACATTGTAAATATATATTTGTTAAAAAAATACTTATTTCACTTATTTTTCATGAAAAAGAACAAAAAATGACATATACATCAGTTTAAAAAATGTGTGCTCCACCAAAAGAAGCAGTAGATCAAAACCCCAAAGCTCGAAACGTTACACATGCATGTATACTGTAAATAAACGTTTGATAGCTTTGGAGTTGCCGACTTTGTGTTTTGATCATTACATAAACCTAAAAAACATTTGTAAATTGTAAAGAAATTTACTTTTGGATTTTAACTCAATTAATTTAATATTGTCCACTGAAGAAATATAGTTATTGTCTTAAAAATATTTTATTTAGTTAGTATAAGTTTAATTATTAAGGGGTTTAATAAACCATTTGACATTTTTTTTATGTAAATAGCCATAAGCCATTAATGTTTTTTAAAACTTTTTTTTATATCATAGTAAAAATCTGCATAATGCTTTGAGTTTGATTCAACGTTATAAGACGGGTACAACCAACCATGGATAATATAGTCATGGAATCTCAGCCTGATAAACATTTTTGTTAGTCTTAAGTTTCTTTTTTCTAGATAAAATAAATATGGATCCCTTTATCCTTCATCTAAATATTAGAGATTTGCATATTTGCCTTTTAGCAAGAAGAGTTAAGAGAATGGAGGATCTGTAAAGGAAGAATACCAAGTTTAAAATTCACACAAGTGAATATTAAGATATGAGTTGCTCTCTCGTTGTTCCAAACCTGTATTTCTTTGGTTGAGCACAGAAAGATATTTGGAGAAATGTTGTAATCAGTTGCTGAACCCATTGGACAAAATAGAAAAAAAGAAACAAGAAATAAAAGGTGTCCCAGAACTTTTTAGCTCGTCTACATTCATCAAAACATTTTATTTTTGTTTAACATCTAAAAAATTTCAATGGTAGTCTCTTGGTGTCTTACAACTGTTTGTTTAGAAGCATCCTCCCAAATATCTTTTTTCATCAGAACAAAGAAATATTGACAGATTAGCAACAGAACTACCCATTTAAAGTACATTAAATGCTTCCTGCATTTGTTTTCCCAGAGTTTGCTTAGTTTTAGATATATTTTTATGTGTTATTATGTGTTTCAAGAAAAACTCATAGTGCTGTTATCAGCTCAGACATGATATACAGTGTTCTTACAAGAACTTAAAGTCACCAGTTATTGCTGAGTTTTTTAATTTGATTAATTTCTAAAGCTATTAACAAATAACAGTTGTTTCTAAAATATATTGTGCCTTAAACCATCAGTAATGGAACCATCATTCAGGAGAAGTCCAATTTTTGTTACTTTATTACCATCTAGTGGAAGGTTTTGTGGTTGTCAATTTTATAAGAGTTTCATTATAGTTTTCAGTAGTTTACTAGTTACTTTATAATATTTGTGTGATTTTGGAGAACAATGTAATATGATTTTTTAGGTTGTATTTTGTATCAAGTCATTGGGTATAAACTGTGTGTTTTATTAATCTGTATGAAGAGCATACTAATTTTTTTTTAAACAAAGACATTTTGAGACCTTTTTGAGTTTTTCATCTATTTAAAGTGACGTAAAATAATTTAATCAGATGATTTATTCTTTTTAAAGTATTGTACCCACACAAATTTGTTACAAAACTTACAGAAGTCCACATGACGTATACGTTTGTCCTGCATAATTTATATCCAACACATTTGTGTCATCAATATATAGACTGTTTTATAGAAAATATGAAATCTATTTTCAATAGTTTGTTTTACATCTGCACATGTTGTCTTGCGTTACGCTGTTGAGATCATAAAGCCTTTCGAACTGCTAGGCCTTTGGGATGTGCCATGTCATGTGGAAGTCTATACATTAACCAGCAATGCACACACATTTTAGATGGCATTGTTAACAACAAAGAGAATCATTTCTGCCTGTCTGTTCTTAAAAGTTGAATGGTCTTGTTTGATGTTTTAACACGCTTAAATAATCCCATTGTTCTTGGAAATCAGGCTAGTAATCCTAGTTTTGGTGTTGGTTAGTCAAATGAAGCGTAGATGTTAGAATTCAACGAGTTTCTTCCTTATCAAATAAGAAGTTTCAGCAGGGTTATGGTGACTTAAATTTGGACAACATTATGAATTTGGTGTATTTATAATAATCTGGTGCGAAGACATTGGAAAAGTTTTGGTTACACAATAAAATCATAAGATCTATTTAAAACACTAAATGCTTAACCAATAGAATTGTTGAGTCAAGGAATTTTATTTTGTGTTTAAATGCACGTATAAGATATGTTTGTGTCAAAGTTGTTTGCAATATGTGAAATTTGGGTCAATATTTTTATTTTGCATTATTTTGCATTCTGATGTCTTATCCACAGTCATGTTTAGTAAATATCTTAGCTCTTCATATTCATAGGCATCATTTAGGTTTACTTTCTCATATCATCATAAATTCATATATTCTTTAGGTCGAAGATAACGGTGTGGTTGAATATATTAAATTATAAAACGTTAATTTTCTCCAAATATATATATTTTTTTGGGTGACTTAGTTCATAGTTACAAAAAACCTTAAAGTGCATCACTCATAAGATTATTGTAAATTCTTGTGTAAAGTGGCACAACAATTGAAAAAAACATCTATTATAAATCCCTTGTGAAAACTAATCTGCATGCATCATCACTCTGACTTAAACTTGTATATTTTACAAAATAATATTCCACGCTTCTTATACATATATAACTTTATACAGATTTGTGCAAAACATTTATGCAGCAGTTAAAACAATTAAGAAACCCACAGTTTTTCTCATAATGTACAGGTCAGTCTATAAATCCAATCTTTGATTTGCTTTCAGCTCGAATGTATAGAGTGAATGAAAGGCTTTGCACTTTTGATTGTGTGTTAGTCTTGTTCTCTTGCCTATTGTGATTGGTCGACAAAAACTTGCTCGTTCCCCTCCATGCCCACATGAATAAAAGAAGACTGCAAGAGCCTATCAGTGTGAACGACACCCCTCCTACACTCCGAGCTGAAGTTCTCCTCTTCAGCTTCTCCCAACCCCTAAGCAGACTTTGTCATCCAAAACTATCAGACCTTTTAAGAAAACACTGCAAAGAATTAGGGAACCTTTGTTCACTGGAGAGAGTTCGGAGTACCCCCTCCCCTGCATCTTGTTCCAGCAGAAGTTTTTTTGGCTCATGCCCCCCTCCGAAGTGTTTGATTTCTTGGAGGTTTCTTATCTCAGCAATAGTCTGCTTGGACATTTTTCACAATCGCTCCTTTTGAAAGAGAGGACTTAAATTCAGTCATCAGGGAAACTCTGGACTTGTGTTCTCGGTCCATATTGTGCCTCGTCCTTTATTACAAGCTGAATGTCATCTATACCGGGAACAGTACCGAGGATGATGCGACCGGCTCCCGGACAGAACTATCCCCGAACCGGATTCCCCCTGGAAGGTTTGTTGGACAGGATGCATCTTGTTAAGTTGTAGTTAATATTGCAAGGCAGGTAGGCTTATACCTTACTGCTTTATCTGGGGCAAATATTTCACATTTTGTTGTACACACAGGGGCCAATTTCGTTACTTCATTATTTAAGTTTGGATTTTCATTTTTTCAAAGCCATTTTTTGGGGGAAATTCGTGCTCATGGTGGCCCAAATAAAACCTTACATTTTAATCTCTACATGATTTATTAATATGGAATATGGTGCAAACGAATGCATATTAATTTTAATCATATTTGAAGAACATGAAGCAGGGCGCATTGAGTAAATCCAAAGGCCCGATGCGTCATTTGTAAAATAAAACTTAAAAAATCGAATAAATCAATTGTGCAAGTTTAAAACTATTTTGTAAAGTATATAATGATTGTAATCATTTATTTAAATCACATTGTTGTTCTTACAAGTTTGGGTCGCATTTCTGTTTAGGCAAACATTTTTTTACATTATGAAAGCTTAAATTAAACATTAAATGCTTTAAACTTAAATATACAAATACATAAAGCGTGCTTTAAAACGAAATATTTTTATTATAAACGAAAAAAATGTGTATTAAACGAAATCTTTTTCAAAGTAACATTTACTTCTTATTTTTCAGTTTCAACTCCTCTGGGTCAAGGTCGGGTGAATCAGCTTGGCGGAGTTTTCATCAATGGCAGACCTTTGCCCAATCACATTCGACACAAAATAGTGGAGATGGCTCACCACGGCATCCGGCCCTGTGTCATCTCCCGACAGCTTCGGGTTTCCCACGGGTGCGTGTCCAAAATCCTCTGCCGGTATCAAGAAACGGGCTCGATCCGGCCGGGAGCAATCGGCGGAAGCAAACCAAGAGTGAGTATTTTATTCCTCTTATTATTCTGTATAGATTTAACACAGACTAATAAACAAGAAACACTTAAAACCATAAAAAAAACTCCACATTTTTATTTATTTATTTTTTGCATTATTATCAAAAGCAAGTGGCATCACCTGATGTGGAAAAGAGAATAGAAGAATATAAACGTGAGAATCCCGGGATGTTCAGCTGGGAGATTCGGGACAAACTTTTAAAGGATGGAGTTTGTGACAGAAGTTCAGTTCCCTCAGGTGAGACCTCATCTGGTAAGCAGAACCTTTTTTATCATGCACAAATTATATTTTATTATTACATTTACGTATGGCCTTTATGAATAATAATATTAAAGAAAAATGAAATTGGACACAATTCTATTTTACAGATTCTTTTCTATGTTGAGCCCTGTTTAATGTTGTAAATTTTATTATTATAATTATTATAATTATTATTATTATCATTATTACTATTATTACTATTATTATTATCATTATTACTATTAGTACTATTATTATTATTATTATTATTATTATTATTATTATTATTATTATTATTATTATTATTATTATTATTATTATTATTATTATGTTTGTTTTAATATTGAATCATATTTAATATTTTGATTTTATCAGTGAGTTCCATTAGCCGGGTGCTGCGCGCCCGCTTTGGTAAAAAAGACGACGAGGAAGATTGCGACAAAAAAGATGAAAGTGGAGAGAAAAAGACTAAACACAGCATTGACGGCATTCTGGGAGATAAAGGTAAATCAATTCGACATTCTTTCGAGTTTATGGTGCAAAGATAACTTGAAATAAATGCGTTGCGTAAATTGTTTTATTTGGAGAGCATTTGGGGAATCGAATTCACTTCGATTATTTTCTGCGAGTTACATGACCATTTATTCATTCGATTTAATGCGTATTAACACCGGATCTGGTGTATGGTATTTAAGCCCTGATCACTCATTTGAGGCCGAGGAAATGATCCATTGAAATGGGTACTGACAGATGACCGATGTGGTGATCAATTTCAATTACAAACCAGGGGTTCAGCATTGCACTCTTATTTAACAAGGACAAGATTTATCATTATTATTCAATGCAGAATGCAAAACTATTATTTTTCAATGCTTTATTTTTATCACATTTATATCCATCAGTTGCATTCTGAATGTGCAAACTAATTGAAATGTAAATCCCAACAATTATATTTGTTTAACAACATCATAAAATATTGTCATTTTGTTGCCATCTTAAACTTGAAGATGAACTTCGGTCCAAAGATCTCTGCTTCATTCAAGCTCCTATGAGGGAAATAAAGAATCTGGGCTACAAAGCAAAGCCTAAAGCAAGGAGGAATGAACCCGTCCTTTCACATTCAGAACTCCACAAAGGGGAAAAACTTTGTAACAAAAGGCCAAGAGGGAAACTATAGAGAGATGAATTATTCAATGCACCCCGCTGGTAGATAGTTTTGTAATATTATGGAATCGTCTGTTGGTGTAGAAAGAGATTTGGAGGGTGCAAAATGTTTCATTCTTGTTTGGAAATGGCCTTTTTTGGGAATCACAATTGTGTGTCTTTGTGGGCGTTTGGATGGGTGCTTAAGAGGTAGGGGGTGCTCGGTTTATCATTATGCTTATGCTATTTCAACATAAGTTGGTGTGTTATAGGTCAGATTTAATGAGGCCTCCTAATAAAAACCAAAGTTTCGTTTGGAGTCATTTAGATGTGCTGAGACTGCACTTTGTGTTGCACTGTATTGTTTTTTGTTCTTTGGGGGACATGTTGCACTATTTGGTGTTTAATTTTGTATTTGATCTAAAATTTAGATTTCTTTAGACCCAATTTGTGTGTGTATGAGTGTGAGCATCAGTCATTGCTTTTGGATTACGGATCCAATGCACGATTAGAAATCCACTACATGTTACTTAAAGTATTCAAAACAATGAGGTATCTCGAAAAACACTTTGCACTTATATCATTGCATTCCATTTTTGTCTTACAATTCGTCAAATGTCTTTTCACACTGTCATGCCAACGAGATGGAGCCGAATGCAATCTTTTTTCAGGACATTTCTCGGGGCTTGTTTCACTTATTTCACTGGCATTTAATAATGTTAAGACTTATTAGAGTTTGTAATGAAAACGTGTCTTTTGAACAAGCGTGCGTGTTGGAGACGGGTGTTCTGGCTCACAGGCATAGTCACAAACTTATTTATCCCCAATCAGCTCTTACTCTCTGGGTTTCAAGCACTGCGTTATTTTGAAGGGTTTTAAAGCAGATTAAATTGAGCCTTTTCTTTCTCTTCTCTTTCATCTTTAAACGGCCCTCGCTGGTGTGCCTTCGGCGCAAATTTATGAGATTTTACATCCTGCACACTTGTTAGGGATTCCTATATTTATTTGATAATATTGTTTTATTGTATTTTGGATTATTTTACCTTGATCTGCAATGGAAAATGTAACACTCCAAGCACACTTTGGACAAATTGAGCATTTTTGTAATACTAGGGGGTTGAATTGTTTTAAGTGAGCCCTGACTAACTGTAATAATCATAATCATAAAACATAAGTTAGGTTATTTTTAAATGAGCTAACATTTAGGATTTGTTGCATACCTGGCATGATGCATTATTGTGGTAACTCTCCTTTCAGAACTGATGTTCCTCCTATTTAGCCAGCTTGATTAACTGTATTTACTAATTTTCACATTCTACAAAATAACTATAGTGCATAATTTTAAAAGAACAGGCTTTGTTTCTTGTGTTTTAGTTTTTCAATGGTTAGTTTTCTCCATGTTTTCTCCAAAGATGGGCATCTGTTTCCATAACCAGAAGGCATTTTATAAACTGTGTGATGGGTAGCTTGTCAACTTAAGGGAGGCAAGTGTAGGAGCTCCAATCAAGTCTACAATATTGAGAAATCATGAAAACGGGAATTTTTTAAATATAATTTTGCCTTCAGCCTTTGGCTGAAATGATGTTTAATGAACCAGAATGCTTCACAAGATATTAAAGTGCCCATGTATGCAGGGAAGCTGAAGTTATATCTGAGACAGTGAAATAAGTCTCGTTTGAAGAAAGGGGACCATAGGATGAGTCTGGAGACCACTTCAAACAAATCCATCTGGGATGGAGAAAGAGAGAGATTTAGGGAAAGTATGATGAAGTTATTTAGCTATTAATATTTTTCCTCGGGCATCGAGAGTCACTCCATCACCACTTTCTCGCAGCCATGTGGCTGGGCTGAAATTGAGGGAGACCCAAATGTTGGGAAGAGATAACACAATCATCACAGCCGCTGTCCTGCGCTCTGCATCAATGTATTAAACTCGGATTAACCTCCCCTTTCCCTTACGCTGCCACCCAACATATTTCACTGAGGTGTTTGGTGCAGAGAGACTGTTGTAAAATATAAAAGAAATTATTTAATTCATTATTACTTAGAATGATTATTATGTGAAGAAGATGCAGATAGTCTTAGCCGTCCACAAATTGCTGGTAGTATGATTGACACTTATATTGTTATGAATTAATAGAACATGTCACTGTAAGGTCATCATCATAATGCGTAATTGCAGTAACACTGTTAAGTGTTAACTGTTTCCTTGTAAAATTTGGACTGTAACTGAATTACATGCTAGTAAAATCATTTCCAGGCCTGCACCCAATTCAGATCTAAATTGTGGAAAAATGTCCCTTTACTTTTATTGACAGTGTGTATATCGCACTTGGTTCACTTTGGTTAATCATGGAAACATCCTTTAATTCCTAATAGCTGATAAATATTTTATTTTGATTATTTAACTTTGTAGTTTGGCACAATTTTAGATTTAAAATACCCAATAATTAACAATAACAATACGATGATAAATGTAAATTATCAATCAACGAATGGACCTCAATGTGTCCCAATATCATGTTGCCATGAATCATGAGATTACATGAGCTTTACGGTTTAAAAACACATTAAAATTGCGCAGAATATTAATATGCAATTATTTTCAACAGCCTTGCTGACCTGTAAGCTTATAGGGCGGATCCCAAAGATGCTATGAAGAGGATTTTATGTGTGTTTCAGATGTTTAAGGCAAAGAGGTAGAAAAAAGAAAGTAGGTGCAGGAAAGTAGAGGCGTCTGGAGGAAATTGAGAGGCTTATAGTCTTTGATCCTTGGGTGCTTTTCTTATCAGAAACATTTGTGGTGACACCACGACAATTGAAGTTCATCATATTACAGACTGGCAGTGCTGCTTTCAAGACTGCCTGTCTATTAATTAAAGTATTTCTGGCCATCTGGGACATGGACTATCTATTAGCACATATTGCAGAGTGAATGGCTTTTTGGGTATCTGGTGCTTTTGAAGGACTTCCTCCTATTTCATATAGTGAATTAAAAAAAAATCACCTTTATTGTCTTCCTTAATGAAAAAAATATAGCAATTTTGGAACAATCCTTTCCAAATTCAAGACATTTTGTGTTGAGCAATTAGGTGGTCAAAATACATGTCATTTGAGAAGATGTGCACTGTGTTGAAGAGTGGGGGGCATCCTGTTGGATCAGGAGAACAAAACGATAGGGAAACCTCCTGCTGACACTAATAAAAGTATTGGCCTCGGGGCTTCCTATGTGATGTCACAAAAGCGTTTTTGATGCCATCTCTTAAGTGCTTCCCCTATAAAAATTTTCAAGCAACCAAATTACTCCAAAGAATCAATGTAAAACTTGAAAAAAAGATTTGGGAATTAAATGTATAGTTTTCAAAATAAATAATCTGAATTTAGTTATCACACAAAATATATCAAAAGGTTCATAAATAAAATACATTTGATATAGTTTACATATCCAACACAGCAGCAATTGCATCAATGTGCATTTGAAGGAAACAAACAAACCTTCAACACATTTCTTGACTTGTTGATTTTGATCTTATTGTCCGTATCGCTTTCAAACCAGCTTTAATGGCCTCTTTGGGAATACAAATATATGAAAAGAGGAGTTACCAAAGTGGAGGGGGGGGTCGAATTTGGGGAATCGCTGCCCACTCCTTTACCATGGAGTGTTCAGTAGCCATTCCTTAATCCTGCTTTCATTTTTGCCGACAAATGCCAAGAATCCTGTCTGGAGACCCAATGGGAGACTGATCAGCTAACAAAGGGGAATCCATCCACAAAGCAGGAATGCCAATCGTGGTTGAGAGAACTCATAAACAGACCAAAGGAAAGGTTACCTTTTGCTTAGATCTAACACATATGTTGAAACACATATGAGGTTTTGCTGTGGTTCATGTTTGTGGAAAAACTCCAATGTTGATTCAATCCAAAAAATACAAATTTTGTCAATTGATGTGATTTCAAAAAAATCTTATGCCTTTTAACATTTTTATTAAACATTTTCATGGATTTAGAAAGATTTTACAAAATTACTCCAATACATTGATTTTATATTTTATTTATTAAAAATGTATTCAATTGTGTTATAACAGTCTTTAGTTAATTCTTAAAATGTTACTGCAAGCTGTCCTTTATGCATCCAACACATAATAGTAAATAGTAAAAATCTTGACTACACGTGTAAAGTGATTCACTTGCATTCACACTGCTAAAATCCCATCAAGATTTCCCTAATTAAGGCAATTAATTACCATTTAGCTCATTAATTATTGTAAGAACAAATCCACCATGTGGTGTTGGAGAGATTTAAGAGAACCCAAAATGCGTTTCAGGTGCACCTTTCTCAGTTTTATTTAAAAAGTCAAGTCCTCCATTCTTGCGTGAATTAACTTTTGTTCCTTTAGAGGTTCCTTTTTTTGTTTGCCCAAAAATTATTCTGGTGTCTGACAGCCCTCTTTCCCGATTTAAAGACAGTCACTTCTAAAGAGAGAAAGAAAAGGGAAAAGGGAACCGTCTGTTATTTTGTGTCTTTGGCCTCTCCGCGTCGGCTATTCAGGCAAGTTGATGAACTCCTCCAAAAGTTTATTAAGAGCAGCAAAACAATGGTGTCTAAAGGCTTTAGGCAGCCAAAAGAGACAGTTTATAAACTAGCTGCTATTGTCCCTCAAAGGCAGATGCATGAATACCTTTGAATGGGCTCTCTCAAACTGACACGATCAAGCTAGACAACAGCATGTTAAAAGGAACGGCCTTTCTTTACGCTGCACAGATTTGTATTTTCTGCATTAATGTACATCTGCGGTGGGAGGGGTCCGAGCTGGACGGGCTCAGTCCCACTCAATACCCGAACCCAAAGCCTTTGGGCTGTTTGAAGTAAAGTCCTATGTTCTGCACGCCCTCGCTGGGTTGCAGGTGTCATGAGGCTCCAAGAAATATGGTAATCTAAGTGAAAAAGAAAGGAGTCACCCTTCTTTTGACATTTTAAACAGAGAATTTTCCAAGTGAATGACTTGAAATTGCCTGTTTGTAGGGTTTGGAGTTTGTCTTAATGCAGGCAATAGGATTTGCAAGGCTTGTATGTAAAGGTTAAAATGTCCACGTATGTGAATCCTTTTCTTAACTTTTTTTTAAACCATATTTGAATACATAATGCAAAATGCAATATAAATATTTAAGTTTTTTAAATAACATGCAAAAATATTGACATTTACAGATTTACATTTGAAAATATTTACATTTTGAATATCTTGATAAACAAACCATTTTGATTACACACTGCATACCTAAATATATTTATATATTTAAAATATTATAAGAAAATATTCACATTTAAAAATTCAGTTTACACATGGTGATATACCCAACGACAAAAAACTTTTAAACTGGCTAGAACTTTTTTAATGACATGCATCGAATGCTTTTCATCATGTTCAAATTATTTGTTTTATTTAAAGTACACTAAGTAAAATAGACTGTTGGAATTACTCAATTTTATCATGCATATCAGTTTCACGTGGTTGAAATTATCCATAAAGTTTGGAAAGAGCTATGTTGAGTCAACCAAATTTAATTAGTGGGAGAGATTTACATGATAAAATAAAAATACAAAAACAATTTTTTCAGTGTCTCGGTACCTATTTCAACCCTATAAAATTAAAAATAAATTGAGCTACTTTAGTTAAAGACAAATATACCAATTGACAAAAGGAACCAAAGACATTGCAGTCATGATTGGTAAGGATATTGGTTACTATAGTTACTGAGATTTCCACCAGCAAATCACAGTTTTTGGCATTTTTGAGTGATGTAACCCTCGCCTTCCTTAAATCCTTTTCAACAACACTTAATAACTAAGTTTAATTTCACTATCCTTTGATCCACAATGTAGACTTTGTATTGAAATTAATAGAATAAGTTTACTTCAGATGGAAGTGTACTTTTAACATAATATCTCTGTCTTTCAAGAAGAGAGTTGAAACAAGTGATTCTATGTTATCATTATTCCTTCAGTATTTTAGCAAGTTTATTAAATAGACTACCCCAAAAAAGAATAAAAGTCATTTATTCATGCCATGTTATTTCAATATATTAATGTTTCTGTGGTTCTGTCTCAAGAATGGTTGTTAATGGGGCTACAATGTTGTTTGGTTGCAATGTTCTTCAAAGATAGTCAATCATGGTTGGCATGACATTGATACAATTAAATGATAAATCATATTTGGCACTTGTTGGCAGGTTAAGGGTACAAACAAGTTGAAAAATCTCATGACGAAGTTTTGACCCTCCTGTTGTAAAGAGCATTTCCATGTCTTACTGAAGTGTTCTACAAACTTTAAAGCATGGCCCATATAATGGGTAACAGTAATTAAATGAGGAGGGCGGTCGTGCCGCATCAGTCCTATGATTAGTGCTAAACAACATGGTCCAACAGCTTAAAAATCACCATCAGCCCACGCTACTTATGGCCATAAAATTTCCCATTTTATGCTCTTCAGCGGCCTCACCCCGAGATTCTTCATTAGCTTTATTTATATGTGTGTTTTGCACTCGCACAAAGACAATAAACATGTTCCCAGAGTGTTGCAAATCAGAAATTTGCTCAAATTTTTTCCACCAACTTAAGTGGTGAATGTGGCGGGCAGTGTGAGAGCTGAAGAGGGGCCAGGCAGCTGTGAGGGAGTCTGCCCACGTCCCTCTCCCCACACAGGCATCAAACAGGGCACTTGTCGTACATTTTTAACTAATGGGCTTATTTATGCGCCCTTTGTTGCTTTCTCTTCAGGCTACACTTTTTCACACTGACTTTTCTCCGCTTTTTTTCTTCCAGCATAGAAAAGCTCCGCTGAGTGTTTTTCCCTCTTTTTCACATCTGTTGATATGAGATTTGTCATTAAAAAATATCCGTGCACTTGGTTATCACGGGTCACATGTTTACAGCTAATTCATGTTAAAGGCGAGCATCTTACTGGGCCACATTTGACAGACTTCTGAAGAACGGCTTACCCGTTCCTTAAGAAGCGCTGCACGGATTCGTTTCAAATCAGGTCTTCTTCATCTTTGATTATTTATCTGCTTTTCTTCAGAATAAGATTATACCTTTTGCCATTCGTATTTATTTTTACTTTCAGCATTTGTATTTAAGCCATAGGCTGTCCACTTATATTGAGGTTTATTTTTCCTAAGCTAAATCAGTGGTAAAATTGACACTCAGCAATTTTTGTTTATGCAAGTGTTTTATCTCGAGAGGAGACACACGCCACCGCTGCGCCCAAAGCCGATAAAGGCTTTGCATTTAATAAATGGTAGTTTGCTAAGACACAAAGCCATGATAGCGCAAACATTTTCTTGAGGATGGAATTTAGTTCAGCTGCAGTCTTACTCTTATTATTTACAGTAAAGGCCTCACATGAAGTAAATTCCCACAGTTGTCTTGCTATTGCAAACTTTTCTCATTTTTTTTGCATTAATGGTCGCTGTTGACCTGTCACAATATATTGGGGTTATTTAAGTGATATTTAAGGGATTTCCTTTTACACTTGTCATCTTTAACCATTCGTCAATAGAAAATATTTTGAAAAATGTTCGGTTGCCAACATTCTTGAAAATATCTCCTTTTGTGTTTTGTGGAAAAAGTAAGTCATACACGTTTGAAAAAAACACGAGGGGTATAAATGATGTGATCATTTTCATTTTTGGATGAACCATCCCTATTTTATCAAAAGTAAAGCCCTTTGTGTCTTATGGATTGACCTGAAATTGAATGAAATTGGATTGAGGACGGAGTATGTCTGTTGGTGTTCTGACGCACACATTAAAGATTAAAAAGCGTCTGGTTTTGCCAGTTTCTCACCTTTTAGATGTTTGATTAAGTTCCACGGATCTGATTGCTTTTGGCTTTAATTAACTATTTAAAGTCGCTTTGGCTTTAATTAAATAATGTAACTTAGTTGGTGTGGATAGACATCTGCAATTCAGTTTCTCATAGCTAGAAATAACCAGTTTCTACTGACCAAGTCAGCACTTTCCTACCATGAAAAGCACTCGCACACATGTATTTTTTTCTCCTTACAGCCCAAAGATATTTTAAGAGCCACTTTTAATTCATTTTTAAAATAGCGAAACACTAGAATTCAGCTAATACAGCAGAACCGATTTCACATTCATATTCCGATCTGATAACTTCAGCAAAATTACATTTCTTTTGCGCCATTGCTCCTTAAGTACATTTACTATCCAAACACATTCTACGTTCATTCTTCTCTTGTTTAGCCTAAGATTTCATTATCAAAACTAAGATTCGACATTCCAGAACATTCCGAGCTATCTCTCCGTCTCTCTCAGTCCCCTCTCCTGCCCTTAAATGGATTCATATTCAGGCAGCATTTTCCACTGGCGCTTGGGCACAGAGAGTCAATATGTCAGCATTTATTGATGCCCCACAGAGCTGCACAGGGTTGTCAGGCCTCTTTTCAGGCTTAAATGGCCCCCTAAGGTGCGTCTTCTATGGGGCCTGAAAGGGCACGGAGGCCCCCGAGTCTCTCTGTTGTTTAAGGTGAGCACACTCTCACACAGACACGGCGGACAAAAAGCCCGCTGAGCCTTCGTGCACATGACGGGATGTACAAAAGAGCATCACCCATCACTTCTCCCTCACATCTTCTCGTTCTTTCTCTCCAATGTTTTTCAATGCCGCGAAAAAGAAAGGAGGGCTAATTGTTTGTTGTGGGAGCCAAAATTATGAAGCGTTCCCTCCGTTTTTACTCGATCTGTCTCTGTTGCGGCTTCTTTTGGAGACGCTGTGCTTTCATTCAGTGAATGATAAAAAGTGTTGGAAAGTGAATAGGAGTTAAGATTCTGTGTGCACAGGTCTGATGTGTTTAGATTTGATATGTAGTCTTTGTGTTTCTTCTTAAAAAGTTTTTTAAGTTAAAATAGTTGTTTATTTTGGTAAAGCTTAGCAGGTTATAATATTTAATTGCTTTATATTATGATGGAAATGATGGCAAGAGAGAGTTTTCTGAAACCACAGAAGTCGTGCAATAGAAAGTGAACGTGTAAAATATTTTGCAGATGAAGACTGAAATGATGTTTATGATCTATACAGTGTACTGTAGAATTTGTGAGCTTGACAAATCGTTTGGAAAAAATGACCCACTATTTGTTTTGGGCAAATTTATGGATGAGGCATCTTTAGATAAAAATTCAGATATAACTTTTATTTATGACAAGAATATTAACTATATTTTTATATAACCAATCCCCGAGTCTAAACAACAAAAAATCTGTTTATTAACAACGTTTCCTTTTTTAAAGTTATGGATGTGACTGCATGCATGCTTCATTTTAAAAATATTTTAAAAAAATTATAAATTCAAATGTACAAACCTAAAGAAAATACCTAATAAATGAAGAAGGGATTGCTCTTTATACATCATACTTAAATTAACATTTAACAATACATTTTCTTGTGCCCAATTATTAGTAATATGGACAGTTATGGGTGTGAAAAAAGGTATGTTGTCTCTAAATACATGCACTCCTGTCATGATTTTTGTAAAGCAAGCCAGAAGCAAAAATACCCAACAAATGAAGAAGGGATTGCTCTTTATAGTTCACACACACACACACACACACACATATATATATATATATATATATATATATATATATATATATATATATATATATATATAAATATAATATTATAACTTTCATGTGCCCATTTGCAAGGAATATGGACAGTTATGGATGAGACGGTTCTGTTACTGGATTCAATAATAAACCGAGTGGATAGTTGATGACAGATTTGTTGACTGTTCTCGTGTCAAACTGTCAAAAAAATAAAGCAGCCGTTTGTGTGGCTTCTCCAATGCTCCACTTGGGTATAATGTTGTTTTGAGAGCCAGTTCTGATGAAGACAAATGCCAAAATGTTTTCTACAGTGCTAAGCTTGGTGGAATGTGCAGCTGTGGAGGGCCACTTTACCCCGGGCCTGTTCACTCTTTATACAGATTGTGACAGGAAAGGTTAGCGAGAAAGAAAGAAAGTACAGGGAAAAAAGGAAAAGAGGGGGAAAAAGGTCTGAGTGTGGCCGTGATGATGAATATCCCATCTGCTCACTGGATCATCGGTGATGGAAGTTGTCTGGGGGGATCTTATGTAGGGTGGTCATGACTTCTCTGTGGCCTTAGTCACTCCTCACCCGTAGCGTTTCATCACTGTCCTGCATGTAAGCTCTTTTTGAAGAGTTTTACCCCTCAGCTGTCAACTCGAGATCAGGTTGGCTGTGTGAAGTGATCGGTTCAGATTGTTGGCTACTCTTTCGGTTTCAGTGGTTTTCAATCAAATTCCTAGTTTAGATGCATATGATCAAATCTCACTTTAGCTTTTTAATGTGTAAGTGCTACAGTATGAATCCGGTTGATCCCATGGGATCAGTCAATAACTGATGGGATGCAGGGAGACATTTTGGATGAAAGTGGGATTTGGGTGTGCATAACTTGTCGAAGCTTGGAAGAAAGAAAACACTCATTTACTGTCTGATTATGAAGTTCAATTATCAAAGGAGGTTTGTGTGTTCTTCATTCTATTCCTCTTGCCAGAAACACTTTTATAAAGTAATGTATTCACATCTTCATTAGGCCTCAACATCCCTCGCACTTTCTTATATATTTGTTATCTTGTGTAATTGAAATTCTTTCTCATATTAAACCTCAATAAGAAGGTCCTTTTATTCGAAAGATCCCACTCTCTTCTTTCTGCTCCGGGCCATCTCAAACATCTTATTCAATCGAGTTTATGCCGCAGCACATTTTGCACGTCTGGGTACTCGGCACGGTCGTGTTCATATGATATGTCCCAGCATGTCAATCGTGGGATCTCGCAGAGACAAAGATGAGGTCCAGGTTTAGACACGTATCTTGGCCGGCGTCTGTTTCATTTCCATAATCCTGTCTCTATTATGCTGACCTTTGGTAGGAGAGTGCTGTCAAACTTATTCCGTTTTTATCTGTCTCTGCAGGGTGAGCAGTGGGTTGTAATTGTTGTGACGTGGGCAGAATAGGATGTGGCAGGATGTCTACTCATCAGTCATGCGTGTCACGACTCTTTAAATTGAGTTTTTCATAATTTGTTCTGTAGATGTCGCTGTTTAAGGAAAAAAACATGAACAATATGACACACATTGCGAGTGGATGGCAAATGGACTGAATCCGAATGGCACGTGAAGGATAGCTATAAATTCCATGCCGTCTTCGAAACGAATGCGATGCTCCGGCCTCAAGTGTCTTCATGGCAAGTCAAAGGCAAACCACTTTGTGCCGATATCTCCGAAAACCATCACATCAGCTCCAATATATATGTATACTTGAGAACGTTTCTGCCAAAGTGGTGTGGCGGAGAGAGGATTTCAGGCGAAAGAAATAGCAACGGAATTGATTTAATTAATGCGGCCTCATGTCCTACGGCCACATGTAATCCGTTGAGAATTCCTGAGGAGACAAAAAGACATCAACCAGAGGACTCCTCAAGTGGCCTGTAATGGGAACCTCTCTGTAATCCCATAATTCCTTGTTTAATTAAAAGACAGCACTGGCCTGAAGTCTGAGACCCTTTAATAGCTCCTTCCTTGTTTTGTTTGTGTTCGGAGGCTGCTTTCAGAGCTTTATGTCCAGCTTTTGTTCGGGCAAACAAAACATGCAAACAAACACCGTTGAGTCAAGCAGACAAACATTGGCTGGTCGGGTTTTTGCTCTTGTTTGGTTAAGACAATGTCAGGTCCCCGGGTAACAGTTTAGTAACTCTTATTTAACTTTTTTTAAATAAACAATGCGTTGAAAAAACATTTTAAAATATATTAATCTAAAAGGTCACATTGGAGGGACAGTTGACGTCAATGTTTTGATGTCATTTACTCAAAAACATGTGAGGCTTATTCCAACTGCAGAACATAAAGAAAGATATTTTGAAGAATGTACAAACACTTGGTCCCCATTGACTTCTCTTGTATGGGAGCCAAACCAATGCCAAGTCAATGAGGACCAAAAGTTTTTATTCTTACTTTTTTCACATTGTTTTTTTGTGAGAGAAAAAACAGCCACATAGCTTTGAAATGACAAATAAAATATAACAGAATTCTCACTTTTGGGTCAACGATACTTTGCATAACTTTAATTTAAATTGTAAAAATAGCAATGTGCATCTTAAGTTATTCTTAATATTTTATTTAATATTTTCCTTTTTGTCTCAGCTCACCTCATTGCTGTATTCACAGCAGTAGTGTAGAATCAGAATGAAAATGAGTCTGCTGCTGTCTGTACAAGTTCTATTTCCTCCCCAAACCCTCTTATATTTCACATGGCCTGTAAAACCAGTTCTTACTAATCTACACTTTTCAATGGAAAAACACAAACGTTATGTATATTTTGTCATTTAAGGAAATGAATTCTAAACACATATCTCTCATTCATTTGCATCTCGTGCCTTGGGCATGTTATGCTTGAACTGTCTGGCATCGAAGAAGGGTTAACAGAATGAGTAGAAAATGTCACAAGTGTCCATGTCCATCATCTTTATTTCAGATTAATTATATGGTTTCACTTACAACAATGGTTCTCCTCTTGGCCTATGAGCAGTTGGCTCTATAAACCGACAGCTAGGAATGACCCCTTCATCTGCCCTGCAAAACATCGGAACAATGAATGATGATAAAATAATTATGAATCTGAAAGAAAGTGTGCAGGGTTCTGGGTTGACAGTGAAAGCGCGAGCCCACGGCATGCAGCGCACGGTGCAGTGAGATACGACAGCCAATAGGAAGCAAGAGTTCAGCCATTACTAATGTAGAATTGCTTCAATTTAGAGAGAAGTCATGGCCTGGATTAGGGTCAGTGTCGGCAGAGCTAGACCCCCATCGCTGCTGATGAGATTTGTGCGGATCGGAGCATATCCAGCCAAACTGGAAATAACTTAAATCAAATGTGAAGACAAAGGTAGATCTGGAGAAATCTGTTCTTTTACAGATTACCATCTAATCACGAAATATTTTCTGTATGCAACAGTTAACACATCTGCTTTGACAGATAATCCTGGTGTTTTAAACATGACATGAATATGCCAAAATTAATGACATGAACACGACAATACAGTACATTGGAAGTGCCAGTTTAATTCTGTTATTCATACGTAAGGTGGTCTTCAGAGATTAAGTCTTATTTTCCTCCAAGGCCTCAGGGCCAGCTAGGAAATGCCAATGTGGGAATGTATTCAGAGCCTTGTTTATATAAATAGCCGTGCATTGAAATAATATTTGAATGCACATCATCTCAGCTCACTGAAAGTGTAAAATGAGCGTATCTTTTATTAGCGAAAGTGAACGACACTCAGATTTGATATTCCTTTGCCAGGTCGAATGGACGAAGGCTCGGATGTGGAGTCAGAACCAGATCTGCCCCTCAAGAGGAAGCAGAGGCGAAGTCGGACGACCTTCACGGCCGAGCAGCTGGAAGAGCTGGAGAAAGCCTTCGAGAGGACACACTACCCGGACATTTACACAAGAGAGGAACTAGCCCAGAGGACCAAACTCACCGAAGCCAGAGTACAGGTAATGCTATCAATATTACATGAGTTATCAATGAATTGGAAGACTGATGATCCTGCTGTTTGATGGGACGTTTCACAATGAGAGCGTGGTCGGAGTTCAGCGATGTCACTAAAACCGTTGAGCTGAGGTCCCGTGATTGATGATGCGTGTAACAATGCCACCGCTCATTTTAAAGAGAGCGCGAGAACAGCACACCAGGCCCCTTCCTGTCAGCTGTGTCCTGCAGCGGACGCACATGAAGACAGAAACACCATCATGTGTCAGTGCATTTGGATGGGAACACATGTGCTGATCAATTTCATTCTTTTTGAATTAAATAATTTGCACCGGACATATTGTGGGGCCTGGCTCAACACGACCTGACAGCTCTTCAACCATGTGGGTATTTGAAACAATGAGACGGGAAAATACAGTAGAGTTATGGCAGCAGCTGTTGGGAGCAGAGGGAGGGGGATAAAAAGATCGAGAGCACATTCCTGGTGGATTTCTCACTTCAGCTTTTGGCCGAGATCTGCTCTTCCCACCACTTTCAAGCCCACCACCGTTTCTTGTAAAATTTGCGGTATACCGAGTGCAGCCAACATCCACACGTGGAAAACCCTCTCTATACAATAACATTTAGCATTTATATAAACAGTTATATATTTAGTGTAAAACTAGGAAAGCTAGGCCGTCTGTTTTAACCTGTAGACACGAATGTTATAATTTATAGAGAAAACCTCTAAGACCTGTGATTTGTATTTGGCAATTTTGGTATTTGCATAGTGTCCAAAAAGAAAAAGATCTGTCATTTTTACATGCCTTTCAAATCTGTATTCAATTCTTTGTTTTTATGAGCAAAGAGAAAGATAGTTGGCAGAATGCTTTTAACCAAACAGTTCCTGGAGTCCATTGACAACCATAGTAGGGACAAACACTATATTTTTTTGTTCGGTTAGACACTTAATAAAAAGATTTTGAATTTTGAAGAATGTAGGACAGCAAAAAGTTTCGACTGCCATGGTAATTTTTCCTACTATGGTAGTCAACCGTTTGAAAACAAGCATTTGTTCAAATCTTTCTCTGTGTTCAGCCAGACAAAAAAATTTATCAGGTTTGGAACAACTAGAAAGCGAGTACATATTCAAAGTTGACATGCTTTGTTCAATACTTTAATTACTTTTATTTTTTACAAAACCCACAGAGAGAAGGGTGAAGGCAGACCAACAGTATTGATTTGTGAAAAAAATCATGAAAAATGGAGAGATAAGAGAGACTATATAGTTTATAATCTATTTAATCTGTATTCTCTTAAAGAAGCAACTAGTCCTTGATTGTGAGGATTTGGACTTAAGTTATTATAATAACCTTTTATGATACATTTCAAAAAGCAAAATTTCGCAAATCAATGGAAAACATTGCATGGCTTCATTTAGAAATGTGTAGCTCAGTGGCCTCATGAAATGCTTTTAAGATCTCTTTCGTTGGCAGTGTCAGAGACCCTGCTGACTCTTCTGCCCCGTCAGTGATTTGGCCTCTTGAGCTGCTCCCTGAAAGCGGCCCCATGGGACATTTGGCCCTTTTGTGTGTTTATGGCAACAGATGCTAATTAGACAAGTGAATAAACTTCACTGAAAAGTGACATCAGTTCTGCAGGGGTCTTACGCTTGATGTGCGTGTCTCGGGACTGAATTATTACTTAGCATTTTACAAGAAATGTCAATAAACATGACCAAATATTTTGGCACCGGATTGGACAGAGAACAACATTCAAAGATAATAAGAAATTAAGTCATCGCAAAAGACATCCACATCCTAAACGTCTTGGCTCGAGAACTCGTGTTTTCTTTTCCCAGCCCAGCAGTTGGTTGTTGAGAGGTTGAGCAGATTTGCGTGTGTGTCAGCTCTTTGGCTGGAGATGGCTCAGATGGAGATGCCAGGGCTCTGGGATCATTGCTTTTGAGGAGGGGAAGGTGTCTGACCCTCTTGGCTTTTGGCATACCCCGCGGCCCCCGTGTCAACCCACTTGAATGCATCTGCATCGACACAGTATCCAGATGTCTGAGGGAGAAAGTGAGAGATGGACGTCGGACATGGATCAGTGATGATGTCTGAAGGTGTTTGTTCATGTTTATATTTGCGGTGCTTTATGAAGATCTGAGATCTTTCTTTATTGAGCACAATGCTGTGCGGTTATTTTTACCCGCCAACACTTTATTCTGATTGTTTTAATGCCCTCTGTGACACGGGAAGTGATCCGTATCTGAGTAAACGCATGGTTAAGTGGTTCCAGGTCTTACCGCAATGCTGCTGTCTTTTTGGTTCACAGCGCTTTGCAAGACTAGAACAAGACATGACCACAACATGAGTTAATGATGATGTGCAGTAATGTTAGTGGTGTAAATATTTGGGGTTGATGTGTTAAAATATCATGTCTGGTGGTGTGAAATGATTATAGGGAATGGTTGGCCGAAATAAAGGAGGTCAGTTGGGACTGTTAGATCCACATGTTGCTCAAAGCAGACTTGAAGATGTCTCCACTTCCCCTCTCTAATCGAGCAACCTTTGATCCAATCTGGAAACAAGACTTCTATGACACAAGTGTTGGCCCGCTGACTGTTGTAAGTCGTATCACATGCGAATGGTCCCGGCAAAATCTGGAGCCAATAATTCGGTGCTTACTTTGAGCATGCACTCCTGTCCTACTATAAAAGAAAAGCTTTCAATGAACAGGGTTTATATTTATGTATGTATTCATAATTTCAAAAGCAAAGAAGGTTTTGTGTGTGTTATGTATACCACCCTTAACATCTGGGTGCAGTAAAAGTAGAATTTTGCAGATGTTCCAACCTGGACGTCCTTTTTCACGGAGTTTGGCCGCAATGTTACCTTTATCCCGTGTCCTGGCCATACACATTCCCTGTCCAGCTGTCCAGAGTTGGTTGTTGGCCTTTTTTACGCCTCTCAACCCCTGTTGTTCTACTTTTTTGCTGTGAAATTCAATCACGTTATCCTGCTCTTCTTCCTCTCACAGTGCTAGACAATGGTAATATAAGGAAGACGTATGGCCTTCACCATCAGAGATACAACGAAGATTGGAAGTGGAACCGATAGTGTGGCTGGATGATTGATATCGGATGAGCGCTCGAATCTCTCAAGTGGGATTGTGAAATCATGACACAGTCAACAATCAGATTTGTCTTCCGTTTACCTTTCTCTCTCTCCTATGGAGTTTCACTGGGAGACTGAAAGTATATTGAATTTTCGACTTCCATTCCTCGTCCTTCGTTCCCTCCAACCGCAATCAGTCGACTACACTCAAAGAGATCTCCTCTCCTAAATGTTTCCATTCAAATTATTCAAACGCTTTTGGAAATAAGAAACGAGACGGCCATCTCATCTGGGCGGCGTGCTTTGTGTCTTCGCTCCAGCTGGGTATGAGAAGAGAGGGGAATTAAAGGAAACAGCAGAGAGAAAATCCGTGCTCAAGGTGCCTTTGCCATTGAGACCCAGAATGGAGCATTCTGGTGTCTGTGCTCACAGCAAGCCTCTTACGGGATCCATTGAGTGGGGCGGCAGGCACTCCAGCCTTTAACACTGAGATATGAGCCTTCTAATGCCTCTTGTGTGCACTTTCTCGCTAATATCAAAAGCCAACCTAACCTAAGACATGGGAAGTAATGGGGCTCATGTCAGCATGAGTATTGGGTTTATGTGGAGGGTCATTTATACGTTGCGGTATTGTTAGAAGACCAGCTAATGGGGATGGTGTGATGCTACACTGTGAATTTGTGTTGAACAGGTTTAATTAGGTCATTTAGAGAGCGTTTTTGATGATGTTAATAACTCTAGCAACATACTGTTTAATTTACATTTAGAGTATATAGATGGTGTGTACCTAGAAATGTTGTTAATATTCAATTTATCCTGTTAAAATGGTCTGTTTGCTCAGTCTGAACATGTTTAACGATGGTTGTTCAATTAAAAATGTGAGGTTTTTATATCAAATCGCTACAAATCCACCCAAAACTGTTGATTAAAGTCTTTAAAAAACAAGATCATAAAATTTAAGAACATGCAACAGGATATCACAAACTCGCACTTTAATTTAATATAACTCAAATAAATGCAAATGTCCAGTCTGCGTTTTCTGACCCCAAGTAAAGGTCTCGCTTGCTCATCCAGGCCATCAAATGTGTTTATAGATTTTTGAATTCTAATGTTGAAGACTAAGCACAAATAAACACAAATAAACAAGCATCGCAATGTCGGATTAATTCAAAAGAATTCTGATTGGTCGGGAGGACATATCACATTTTTGCTAAAATGCCGTACATTTTAAAAAGTAAATAAAATGATTTGGCATGGAACATTGATGGAGCAGTTAATAGGTTCAGTGAACAGCAAAATGGTATGACAATATTTTTATTTGGCTTTTATAGTGTTTCGGAAAAGAGCTCCTTATATGTCTAAATAGATACATGCACATGGCATATTTAATTTAGTTAAATAAACAATGTGTTTAATTACAAGCTTTGCCAAATGATGGTTCTTCAACTGGCAATCTAACATAATGCACCTGCATTGGTTTTGTGTCTATGCAACAGATCAGAATGGGCGCCAATGCAGTTAGGTAACTGACTGTCTTCAAAATATCTTCTTTTGTTTTTTTATGGCTGAAAAGTAAGGAGAATCAGGTGACTATTTCAGAATTCTGCAATCGCCAAGATAAAAAAACAACAGTTCTATGATTAGTTCCTTCAGTCGGGTGTTCTATGGTTTGTAGCTGCTAAGTATTTTCACAGAATGTGTAATTAGTCTCCTGGTGGGTTAATAATGATAATTATACATGTCTTAAAGGTGTTTCCTTATCTTTATACCAATGGGAATGGTGTTTAAAGAATCTGATAATGATTGCGTTCATTCCATGGGTGGAACTGTTTCATTAATTTGAGAATCCATTGAAATATTTTTGAGTTTAATAAATCACCGCTTTTCCATGCAGACAGCCGTTTCATCGACACAATTGACTGTAATGCATTGATTAAAATATTTTGACTGGCCATTTAAAAGATACTATATAAATCTGCTTGAGAATTTATGTTGAATGACACTTTTTATCTTTAAATCAGCGCCTCTTGTATACAAAGGTTGAAGGGGAGCCTGGGAGGATAAAGAGGAAAAGAGTGTGTACTCATACAGTATGTCTACGCCAGCCCCTTGATCAATGCCTTGGCTGAAAGCCTCATTCTTGAGGAGCTGTTTAAAAAGGGACGCCCTCTCTTTGTGGTCTGATTCATTGAAGGGCCATTGTCAGCCTCTTTCACTTTCACTCACAATGGTGGAGACCATTTGAAAAACAACAGTAGATTAACTGCACTGCCAGTGTATTAAAGTCTGAAGAATGGCCCCTCTGAGGCATAGATCAATGTCATTCAGTCCTTTGCATACACAGGGCCAGCGCCTCGGCCCCTGAGAGGTGCAGGTTATTGGCCATGCTCTCCTTTTCAAAGAGTCACATTAGAATGAAACTTTGAAAATGTGTCTTCATGTGCTTCTTCTCATTTCAATTGATCGTTCTTGCTTTTTTCACAAAATTTATAACGATGAAGTCATCTTTTTGAAAGAACACTTCTTAGGAAAGTAAAAAATAAAAATGCTAAATTTAACAACTGAAAAAGTTAAGAAGGTTAATAAAATGCGAAGAAATTGTTTTCACTATTTGCAATCTTTAAAAATATTTTTGGCAACATTTGTAATGTGTTCTCTAAGCTTTAAAAAGATGCTTCATATCTTATTTTACTTTTTGAAAAATGAAAAATATCGTACAAAAATATCATTTCAGAAGCCGAGGCACCAGTAAAAAACAAACGGTTTTGTAATGCTTGTTACCTGGAATTTAACATTTTCATTTAAATTTTACCTATATTGTATAAAATACATACATTTCTAAAAATTACAAATTATAAATCCTGTAAATTAAAATTTTTCTATGTATTTTAACATTTTATTCCTTTTCAATTATTCTGTTATATTTCCCAACATTTTGTGAATTCTTACAAAACGCTGTGTCTTGGTTTTGTTCGCTTTTTTACAATGTTTCGTTGTGAATTCCAGGTTTGGTTCAGCAACCGGCGAGCAAGGTGGCGTAAACAAGCGGGAGCGAATCAACTGGCAGCGTTCAACCACTTGTTACCGGGAGGATTTCCACCCACAGGAATGCCAACTTTACCAACATACCAGCTTCCGGAGTCCACCTACCCATCAGCATCGTTGCCACAAGGTAAGCTAACCAATATTGTGATATAATTCGTGATGAATTCCTATCATCTACTATAAATGAAACAAGAACATGACAGATTTTAATGTCCCATGATACCTACAAGAGCGGTTTAGTAATGCAATATAATGTGTTGTTCTTGCCAGATGGTAGTGGCACATTACATCGACCACAACCCTTGCCCCCCTCCACCATGCATCAGGGCGGGCTCACCAGCGACAACAGCTCCACCTACGGCCTCTCGTCCAACCGCCACGGTTTCTCTAGCTACACCGATACCTTCATGAGCCAATCAGCATCCAACAATCACATGAACCCAATGAGCAATGGGCTATCTCCACAGGTCAGTAAGGGTCACCGGCCTCAGCGGTTTTAAGCTCTTCTCTATAGCCAAATGTCAAGGAGTCTTTCAAGTGGAATTACGAGATCTCTCTGAAGACAAAGCTGCATACTCTTTGTTTGCTACTGTGTATGTTTGGTGATTAGATGTGTCTCATGTGTACTGAGAGCAGGCTTGTTTAGGAGAAGTTGTCTTGAAGTGTTCATGAGATAATGTGTTATAATTAATAGTCTATTGTTTTATTCAAGATTTTAATTAAAATGATAATTTAATACTTTGAATCGTAGAAAATTAAAGCTTGGGTTTAAAACAATAGATGATATCCTTAAGAGAATAAAGGCCTTTTTAGAAGATGTTAGTGAAAGATCTTACTGCTATGTACCAATGAAAAAGAAAAATTTTGTAAGTATTTTTTAATAATCAAGTAATTGTAAAGACATTATAAGATATTTAGATTTTAAATGCATAAAATTATCGAATAGTTTTGGGACACTTAAGTGAAATGTTTTCATAATTTTATGAAACTTTTGATCTGAAGGTGCAGGACTTATCGTCTTAAACTAGTTTATTAGATAAAATGTTTGAGAAGGGGACTCCTTAATTGTTTAAAGATCTTAGAAAGAGACCTTAAGAAGCTGCTTAATAAAATGACAAGAAAACGTTTCATCTAACTTAAGTGAAGATGATCAAAAATAGAATATTCATTTTTTTGTTATAACATAACTCCCACAGTGTTTTGTATTTTAATTTTGACGAGTTTATTAATATTATTAAATATATATAAATATGAATGTATAAGTGAGGGTCCCAAAACGTTTGACCAGAAGTCTAAATATAATTTTAATGCACACGTTTCTTTTAGTTGGCAGGTTTTATTCTTGCATTACTTAGAGGGATTTTTCATTGAGAATATGTGGTTCTGTATACAGTATAAAGATTGTTAAAATACGTTCCCTGCCGGCTATTAAGCAATGATAGAGAAAAGACTTTGAGCTCAGGATTCCTAAAAAACGAAATAATAGAAATCTGACTGCTATTGACTCACATTATTGGAAAAGAGTCAATTACAAGCAATTATTCATCCACAGTGGGCAGTTCTGCCCACCGCAACCAAGAAGATCTGACTAACAGGCAGAAAATAAGATTGAAATGGTGCGTAAGAAGTTAAAAATGAAATTCTATACTGCATTTGTCCACAATTACCCTCTTGTTCACACGTTTTATGGCCACTTTCTCCCCCTTCGCCAAATATTTCTCAAAGCAGATTGGAAACTGGTATTACTCTCTTTCTCGTCTTTTTTTTCAAAGAATTAGGGATTTGATGACAAAAAAGAGATTTTCTCTTGTAGTGTAGAGTTGGGGGATAACATAAGCGTTTCTCAGCATGTTTGATTGTTAATCGTAGTGGAGGGGCTTTAAGTACTAATGCTCTTGCTGCAAACCTGCATAGATAACAGAACAGGCTTTTTTAGTTTTTGGGATCATTCATATCCTGGTATAAAAAAGGTCAAATATACAGCTGTTTCTTTTTTTTTGTGTACATTTCCTAATGATTCATTTAAATTTGTTTACTTATTTACACAAAAAATTAGAGCTGACAAATTGATAATTCGTTATTTGTTAAAGTTTGTGTTTACATATTATATTATGCAAAATACTTTCATATTTATAAAAACATAAATACATATATATATGCATATATCTAAAATGCATTTTATATATACATTTTATTTTTAAAAAGGTTGTTTCTATATAAAACATTTGATACTTTATTATAAAGTTAATATGCACAGTGCACTGATATTATTTAAACATTCCGGATGCGAATAATCACGGCTAATCATTTTGACAGCTCTAAAAATACCTCAACACAATTTTAAAATGACAGGGATTATAGTGAATTCAAGAAAAAAATATATTTTTTCGATGTATTTCACACTAACATAAAGATCCGACCTATCCTGAGCCTCCCCACCCCAGTCCAGCCTCCCTCACCCTGTTCCACATGTCACATGTGGCTATTCCATCAGGCCCTTATTGTAGGAAAAATTAATGTTCTCTTTGACAGGAGTATCATAGTTCAACCTCAGCATCACACTGTGCCTCAATGTCCATGAAAGGGCCGCCAGTGCTCCGCAAGGCTAACCCCCCCCCATTCTTCCCAGCTACAGGGAGCCCACATGGCAGAACTTACAAGCTTGTTTTGTACATCATGATTTTCTCCATCATTTTTCTAATCTAGCTTTCTTTTACTTATAATCGTCCCCCCGGTAATTTATTTCAGCACATTAATTTCATCTTCAATGAAGACAATTCATGCAAATGAATGCATTTAATCTGTGTGTTCTAAATGATTGTGTATGGATATGTGGAATTTAATTCATTCATGTCTTATATAAACATCTGTGTGGTGCTGAGTTTGTAGACTGGCGCGGCAGAATGGTTTGGTATCATTTTCCTGATGCGGTGCAGCAGAATGCACACAGAGCTTTTGTTTGGTTTATTTGCTCGGGAAAACCCATCAGCTATTTTGAAAGCTTTATAGCCGAAAGATGTTATCACAGTAATGTAAAAGCTCACTCTTATTCGTCCTGATAAAAGATCTCTTGATGCCGTTTTGTAACATTATTTATAGAGAATAGATGTCCTGTTTTGTGACACATGGAACTGACAGTTTCGGAATAATCCTTGCTTAGGCTTTTCTATATGAAACATTGGTGTTCATTTTAATTTCCTTCAGAATGTTATTTTTAGCTTTTAAATATGTAGTATCAACCCAATTTAAGAGTTTTAGATGCCAGTGTAAATCCTCTTTTAAAATGTGCAAAAGTAAATAAGTATGCCCCTGTTTCGAGTTAAGAATATCTCAAATGAAAAAAAAACAATTAAAATTGAATTATTTGGATTAATATTAAAACAATTTAATATTTAAATAATTTAAATATGCCTATTTCCTTTTTAAAATAATCACAATAAACAGTAATTATTGTTAGATCAATTTACGTCTCAACATTTATTTTATTTCCAATATTTTATCTATCATATTTCAATTTCAAATAAAACTGCTAGTATAAATGATTGTACCGTAAATCTCATATTTTTCACAACTGAATACAGCACAAGACATCTACGCAGAGGTGCATTTTTATAAACATTCACACCGTGGATAGACTGCTTTACAGCCATTTCAGGGTGTATAAAGACCTGTGGGTTTCAGTAGATGTGCTGGAATGGCAGCCCGCCAGAATGAAATCCAACCCTTCTGGGTTCACAACACCAACAGGTGCAGAGCGCTCTCTCACTGCACCTCTGGAAAACACATTAAACCACAGCTCACTGAGGATGAACATTACGCAATGCCAGACCTAATCTCCATTAAACCCACTTTTGGACCGGGTCAGAGCCATGAATGGATTTCTATGGCCTTGACCGCATGTCTTTTTCATGTTTCATCTTCTGATGGACATTGAGAACGGTCTAAACATTAGACATCGAACAGAGAGGGGTAATAAAGCTGTAGGCCGGTACAATGTGTCTTGCTTGTGCAGCAGATGCTTTGTGTCGGACATGGGAAGTTTTGTTGTTAGTTGTCGTAACTGGAGAGGAAAACAATCCACAGCCGTTTTTAATGAACAGGTTTTACTGAAACCAAGTATTCAGTAGAATCAATCAAGCTTTTTGTTTCAGAGCTCTTAGCAACATCACTACGACTGAAGGTACTGGAGTAAAAAAAACGAAGTGTGCCAGTATTAATAAGCATTACATCAATTCTCCCTGCAGTATTAGTCTGTGTCAGGTGATAATGGGACACGAAATTGCACACAACATTACAGAGACACAATATTGCTCACATATTGTTAACATATGATTAACAACCTGATATTTGTGTAATGTCAGTAATTTATCCTAATTTTTTTATTTGAAAAAAAAACCCCTTCTTAATTATAAATATACATTTTTTATCAGCACATTCATCATCATGTTACCATATTACACTTACTGCATCAAATTTTTTTTATACTATTCATTTATTTAAGTTTCAGCTTATTTATTTATAATACAACATTAATTAAATTATTTATTATTTGAATAATGTTTATTGAAGTTAATCACAATTCATTTGAAAATATTAAATTCTTCCAAATAATTAATGAAACATTTTACATGGAATATTTTTAAATGTACAAATGTTACAAATACATTTATACAGGTTATATAAAAAATCACATATGATCACACATTTTTTTGCACATGTGAAGTGTCATTCAAGATACATCAATAAATGAAAAAATGTGCACTTGTACAACCTAAGAAAATCAACATACTTGTAACGGATGTAGAAAGAAAATGTAATGTTTCGTAATATTAAATGAAATTTCTTTGCCCGCTCTCCATTGCGGTTGGAAGATTTGTGTCTTGGAATGAAGGACTCTGGCTAGCATTTGATGTTAGGAAGGGAAAGCGAATAGACTGAGTTTCAGCACTGGGGGATCAGAGGCAGAGCGGCGTTCACCAACACTTCCTTTGATCCGTATCCCCAGGCCTCCCTGCCTGAGCCACGCGCGCAACCCGGTCCTCACCAGTGATTCCTGACAACTGTCTGCGAGAGATAAGGGAGGGGGACTCCAACCTCTCTCCTGTCTTCCATTACCACAACAGCCACTTTAAACTGGATGAATTATATTTAAGACGCCTGCACAGGGGTTGCCAAAAAACACATTTATTTGAGAAAGAGAGTGAGGGGGAGAGAGAGGCAAGAGGTTGGGGAAAAAAGATTGAATTTTGCTTCACTTCTTTTCCCTTATTTTGTGCAGGGTGACATTGTGCACCTGAATATCAATGAATCTGTGTGTCGTCTTTGCTATTATTTAGACGGGCGTATTAATCCGTTACCCGGGCATGGTGTCAGCTGGCACGGGTCTCCATCTACCAATCGAAAGACTAAATAAATGCTTATTTACATCACCTCTGTACTCCGAGAGCAGAGGCGAAATACTTGTTAATTAGAAACCCGTCTTAAATACAGATGCTGTTTCAATTTGGCAAGAGTTAAAAAGTAAGAGGCTTTAAAAAAGACCTGCTCAGAAGCTGCCAAGAAAATCAGGGGAATTTAAATCATATCCACTGGCAGAATGTTTTCTGCATGAATTTCTCTCTTCATATATTTTTCGAGTGCAGTGAAATTGGAGTCTTGAATCTGTGTGTGTTAGTGAAAGATAGGAGGTTTCTCAGGTCATAGATACATATTATGTAAAATGTCATGCAGTGTCTCCCGCTTGGTTTTTATTATGAACACTATACACAGTATATACAGAGTTGTAAATCAAATTTTGAGAAAAGTTTACAATGTTTTTTGAAACAAGTCAAGTTCTTTTTTTATTTATGGCTGTTGTTCTTTAATCTCATTCAGGCTGTTTCTTCACAGAACATCTTATTTACATATATTTATTTTTGCATTCATGAGTTTTGCAAAAGGACTGACATAGATGCATGCCATTTCAACTCAAGTGTATTCCGGTGTGAACCAACACTCTTTTTTAGTATTTGTCAAAAGCTAGACGTTGCATTCTAAATTATAAAATATAAAGGGGAACAATTATCTCATAAATGGTATGAGGCAGGAGAGTTATATTTGGGCAATTGTTGACCATAAATATTAGCTTGGTATTAACAATGGTCTAAAAATAAACACGATTGCCTATACGTATTCATGAAAAAATTCAACAATAGACTTCATAAACCTTTAATCTCCTTTGCAGTGAATTGCGAAATGAAGTTTGCATATTATATAAAATTTATGAATGTTGGAGAATCAAGAAGAAAAAAATAGCAAAATAAGTCCAGTGTTTGCTGAATTCAACAAATCAAACCTCAGGAGCCATATAAAGTCATACAACAGAATTGTGAAATACTGACAGCATGATAAGACACATAAAAACTGTGATAAAACTCCAAATTATCAAAAAACAGTTTTTATACATTGATGAACAAATGTTTCTGTTGCATTGCTTAAGAATGAATATGAAGTTGTGTTCTTGGCCATATTTGAGGTCTAAAAATATTTTTTCTTCAATTTTACAATTGTAAATAGAAAGAATTTAGAAAAACTAAAGTTTTTTTATTCCACAGTATCTCATATTTCATATTATTATTTTCTTGAAGAGTTAATGTAGTTTAACATTTAGTTAATGGAAGAAATTCTGTGGCATTCTCTATAAAATAAAAATAGCATTTCAATTTATAAAATACTATAAACAAAGTTTCACAAAGCAAAGTTTTGCTAACCTTAACCCCTTCGGACATATTAAACAGGTGCAGTCTCATGTTGAGGTCACATCCTGGCTTTTCCAGCTATCTTTCATATTTGCAGCATGTTTTCTGTGACATTACAGGCTTAAGTGTGTGGGATCATTGGGTATGAACGGTAGAAAAGATCTCCAACAATTATGAACCTGCCCCAAACGGAGAGTTGGGGGGTCGTCTTTTGCACATGCTTCCTGTTAGTTCCAGATGCCAATCTGACAGGTGTGAAGTTATGATTAATACAGCCTCTTAAAACTACCACTCACGCTGCCCGCCCACACTCCGCAGTTACACACCGTTTATGACTTTTGTGAGCTTGTCTCATTGTTTTGGATTTGTATGTAAAGCCTTCAAAGTTTAAAAGTTGCTGTGATGTTGTGGTTTTACAGCATCTTGCTTCGTCTTTTAGGCCTCGTCTCTTTTCCCAGCGCCCTTACGTCCGTCGAGGTTTTGTCCCCAGCTGGCAGATGCTAACTGGCACGCGCTTTCCTCTCAGACTCCAGCTGAGAGCTATTTCACTATTTATTTACATGTAATTATCCCTATGAGGTGCAGATATTAACTCTGTCAAGAACAATTTGACTTGACATTCTTCACTAGACCAGCACCCCACTGTTTTAGCAAACAAACACCCCCGCTCCGGCTCTCAGATCCACCTTGCATTATTCTTGGACCGTCGACCCGTTCCTCGTGAAATCATTTTAAGCAGACGTTTAATTTGGCAGAAGCGAAGGCGAGGCGTGAAAGGAGCGGCGGGTGGGATGAGAGGTCAGAGGGGGATGTTTTTGCAATGTGACTAAATCCATCTCGCACATCCGCAGACATTGAATAAAATAATCAGATTGCACCACACAGTCTTTTCTTATATGAGACCGCTAGGAAACTTAACCTTTGGTTAGCAAGAGGCCTTGTAACATTTTGACACATTTAGCGTTCAGATGTACTGAATTTTTTTTTTCACATGGTCTGTTTTTGATGAAAACATGCAGAAGAAAATGTCTTGAAGATTTATATTTATATTTATATTTATATTTATATTTATATTTATATTTATATCAAATATAAAAAATGCTATATTTATGTATATTAAAAATAGATTATTTAATATAATCAGTATTTATTAAATAATTGAAATGCTCCAATAGACCTAATAGGATAGTTCACACCTAAAAATTTGAATTCTTATATAATTATATGCAATCTTGACATTTCAAACCTGTATGACTCTCTTTCTGCTGCAGAACACAAAACAAAATATTTTTTTACATGTTGGTAAAGACTCGGACTCATTTAATTGAATTGGTTTGTGTCCACACGATGGATGTCAATGGGACAGATAGGTATTGGTTTTCTGACATTATACAAAATATCTGTTTTTGTGTTCTTCAAAAGACAAAAAATCCTTCAGGTTTAAAATGTCAATGATGACGGAATTTTTATTTTGGGGTTGAATTATCCCTTTAATGTGCCATGTTGATTTCATCATTTTAGATCAGAGTTTGCTGTCAGAACCAGCTACACAGGGTTAAAAGAGCCATACGCATGATGTTTCCTACAACGAGCATGTTGCGAGAAGCGACAGCTTGTCTGGTTGCGCACTAATCGCTCTCATCTGGGCCCAGCTTGTCAATGCCCACTTTCTGTCACTGTCAATCACATGCCTAATTTAAAACAATTAAAGAGAGTCTGTGCCATTCCCTCTCACAGCCATCTTCTTCGAGTTCGCCAACACACCCTCCTCATTTCTGCGGCCCCTTCTTTTCACTTTCAATTAATGTGCTGTGGCCAATTAACGCAGTGACACAGAGCCAGTGGAGGAAATCATCTGTGTCATCTGCTCTCTGCCATTAGGGGTGGAGGGGAGGAGAGAGAGAGAGAGAGAGAGAGAGAGAGAGAGAGAGAGAGAGAGAGAGAGAGAGAGAGAGAGAGAGAGAGGGAGAGAGGGAGAGATCATTGCTGGAAATAGATGGGACCTGTAATAGACACCTTTAGTTCGGGCATGACATAACCACTAATTGATTTTATGCAATAATGATTATTTTTTATTCGATTTTTTTTGAGTCTGCTTACCTTGAACAAATATGTTCGATGTCATCCCAATGATACAGAAGTATGATTCACGCGTGTTTAGTAGGTTCAACATCGTTAAGCTGAGAAAATATAAAATAAAAACTGTAACATAATATGAACAAGTATACCATTTTTAAATTTGAGTTTACCATTGTTTTTATTGTTATTTAAAAAATATATCATTATTATTATATATATATATATATATATATATATATATATATATTGTATTTGCACATTTATAGATTACAGTTTATTCATATATTATGTTAATTGTTATCATCTTTATTATTATTATTGCACTTAAGAGAATTATTCAAAAATAAAATATCACAATTTATATAATAACAAATATTGCTGAATAAGATTATGAAATAAACAACAGTTTATAATTAGGAGTATTATAATATTATTTTTACTGTATACAAACATATATTTAATTATTAATTATATTGATCAATTCAGATTAAATGGCTTTAAATGCTTTATAAATAGCATAAACTAAATGTAAAGTTTTTTATAAGGCATTTCTGCTGAAATGAAAAACTTAAGCACCAGTTGTTTGGTGTTGCGGGTGCCATAGAAATGTACTTTGTATTTCTGAACTAGTCAGTATGATGTTGTCATATTTCCCAAATCTGTTGGGTGTTGCATCATGGCATTCAGAAAGGAAACTAAAATGTCCATATTCCTATTTATGTTCCCAATTTTGTGCCTTGACATTGTTTGTTGGCTGATTCTTCTGGAATTTGGGTGTTTTTTGAGGATTTTAGGATTATGGCTCATTGAAAAGCAACTTCCTGACAAAGAATGTCAGCGTTTCTTTAATTACAGCCGCGTTGCATCAGATATTGGCCCTGAAATGTGATGCCAAAGTCTGTGACTGGTTTGTTTTATACTCGTGTCGCTCAAGAGAACACTGTGCACCATTTCCTAATCCTTGAATCCAATATCTTTCAGAAGCAATATCTTTTCTGACATCATTTATTCATACATACCCCCGGTTTGTTTACTATAGCTACTTTATGTAAGTATGATGTGTGTTCTTGAGTTTAACCTTTTGATGAGTAGATAACCTATGACATGGACTCTTGTCATTTCCAGCGCAGGTGACATTTTCACATCATTCAGGCATGTGCTTGTGTGAAATAAGAGCTGGTGTCGTAAACTCCTGCAAATCCAGACTTGGACAGATTTAGATTTGTGTGTGAGCGCTTGTGTGTTTGGGAAAAAAAGATTGTGTATGTGGTTGTGTGTGCAGAAG
This sequence comes from Triplophysa yarkandensis, assembly GCA_033220385.1. Classification (NCBI taxonomy): domain Eukaryota; kingdom Metazoa; phylum Chordata; class Actinopteri; order Cypriniformes; family Nemacheilidae; genus Triplophysa; species Triplophysa yarkandensis. Next base: position 12,300,249 of record CM065671.1, on the reverse strand, counting down.
CTGGGCAAAATGTCTACACCCACATTTATTCTCTCTCTCTCTCTCTCTCTCTCTCTCTCTCTCTCTCTCTCTCTCTCTCTCACTCACTCACTCACTCACTCACTCACTCACTCACTCACTCTTTCTCTCTTTCTCTCTCTCTCACTCACTCACTCACTCACTCACTCACTCTTTCTTTCTTTCTTTCTTTCTTTCTTTCTTTCTTTCTTTCTTTCTTTCTTTCTTTCTTTCTTTCTTTCTTTCTTTCTTTCTTTCTTTCTCTCTCTCTCTCTCTCTCTCTCTCTCTCTCTGTCTCTCTCTCTCTCTCTCTCTCTCTATCCCCCCCTCTCTCTCTCTTTGCAACTCTTCATTTCATTTGTTGAATCTTCAAAATTGAAAATGTAATTTTTGGGGAATTTTCTCTATGTAAAATACAACAGTTCATTGTGTTTGATTAATTAATTTTCTGTCTCAAGTAGTGTATTGTGATTGGCGAGAGAGAGAGAGAGAGAGAGAGAGAGAGAGAGAGAGAGAGAGAGAGAGAGAGAGAGAGAGAGAGAGAGAGAGAGAGAGAGAGAGAGAGAGAGAGAGATCATTGTCATTACATTTCAGTTTTGTTCCAGCCAAGCATGAGCCTGGTTCCATTCCGGCACAAAAATCCCAACAAAGACCCAAGTCGCGTCGAACATACACCCAGACAAAAAATATAATTTGACAGTTAAGGAAATTAGGGCGGTGTGAAAGGCTTCTCTTTTCTTTGCCCGTGCGCTGTTTGTTTATCTGAAAGGATGCACATGGTATCAATTTCCAGTTTTACATTAACACCGCTGCGGGCTAGAGGCCTCTGAAGTTGAGAGAATTAATTACTTTATATTCTTATTTATAAAGTTATCTATCTCTCGCGAGACAGAAAGTGAAAAGGAGCGAGCAAGAGAAGCGAGAGGAGAGAATAGCCTGGAGCTATGTCCTTTAAACTGGATCCTGCCTGGCATTATCTACACTAGCAGCTCTCACACAGACCGACAACAAATGAAAGCCGAGCTACTGGGGGGAAGCTTCACAGAACGAAAGAGAGATGGAGCGAGCAAGGCAGAAAGAGGAAATAGTGTGTGTCGGGGGGTACTTTGAAGGGGTTGGAGAAGTTAAGTGTGTAGCAGTCGTGGTGTGTGCACTGTGTGCTTGTGTGCTTGTGTGTGTTAGGGAAGATCTTTCTTCTGGTGATTGTGGGCCTGCAGAGTCGTGCTGCCTGGGGATGATGTTTGTCGGATTGAATGCTTGGCGGATAGTTTTCTTCACACCAGCCCAATCAGATATAGGAAAGGTTGGACGTGTGCACAGAATATTGATTTTGACTTAGTAATGGTAGTATGGCAGGAGTAATACATTTCTGCGTTGTCGATCCACACACTACGTCTTCATGGATCATGTTACCTCAGGCAAGGTTAAAGAAGTTATCATTTATAACTAGATCTCCAACTCATTATTTTTTCTGTAAAAAATTATTTATAATGTCCTTACCCTAGTTTCATCCTGTATTAGATTGTTTAAAGGTACAGTTCACGTAAAAATACAATCCTGCCATTTGTTAACCCTTATGTCATTTAAAACCCATGTATTGATATTTCCCCTTGAAACACATAAGAATATATTTTGAGAAACGTCTTTAAAATAGCATTTTTGTGAAGCACGAAAGATATTTTGAGAAAAGTCTACTAAAACATTCTTTAAAATATCTTTTTTGGAGTTCTGCAGGAAAGAAAAAAAAACTTTCAATCCCATATATGACATCTATACATCTAATATTTTCATCTTTGAAAGACAAAGGAAGAAGTTTTTAGAAACCTCTTTAAAAACATTCCTCAAAATATCTCATTCAGGTATTGAAATGACACTAGGGTCTGTAATTGATGAGAAAACATTATTTTGGGGAACTATCGCTTCAACTTACAAAGAACTCTGAGTTTGTTAAACATTTGGCCCACAGGCCCTCTCATAATGAGTCCCGATTCCGGCCCTTCTGTTTTGATGGCTGTCCCACTGCGTGTGCAGCAGCCCATGTAAAGAGTTCCCAGAGTTCCCTGCTGTTTGTTAGTGTTTGTGTTTTGGCTCTATGTGCACTTAAAGCTGAATGTCCCAAAAACAGCCGGCTGGGAGCTGTGGTTTAAGTCAGACTTCTCTAAGCGGTGTGCTTTGCGGCAAGAGGATTGAGCTGACAATAGCTTCACCACGTGCCGTCTCTCTTGATAAAAGCCATGCGGTACCTCTCGCCGTGCAGGAATATTTCACCGTTTGCCACTTTAATTGATGTCAATAAGGTTATGCTAAATTGAAGATTTGAATAATTTGCACTTTGGCATAATAATGGCATAACGGGGGCTACAGGCTGCTTAAACGCCGGGCTCAATGAAAGTGTCAGACACCCGGCACTCGCCCACTTTATTGCTCATATTTTGGACTGACACCCCTTGTGTTTGCATCCTCCGCTCATCTGATTTAAACCTCACTCCTGCAGAGATGCTGAACTTACATAGGCTCAAGATTTGGTATTAACTCAAATTATCACACATTACAACTTCAGTAGTTGAGGAATAAAGGATTATTGAGAAAAAAAGACTTCATTGCAGTTTACTGGAAATTCTCGATTTAAATTCTTCTGTATTTGTAGTTAAAGTAGAAGTTCACTCAAAAATCAAAAGAGTGTTATTTACTAATACTCTTTTTTAAACCTGCAGAACACAAAAGTGGATATTTTGGAGACTGTTGGTATCTTACACCATTCCCTTGCATTGGTTTTGTGTTTAAACAGCAGAGGTGAATAGGTGCCACTGATGTTCAGTTATCAACATTCTTCAAAATATCTTATTTGCTGTTATGCAGAATAATGAGAATCATACAAGTTTGAAAAGACAATGACACAATTTTTATTTTCGGTTAAACTATCTCTTGAAAATTTTTATTTTGAATTGTAAAAAACACAGCTAACCAAAGATCCTTCTGTTCCTAAAACCAGTGTAACGCATTTAACACAATACTGCTGTAAGCTAAGAGAGGCTTTTAATTTAACTGCAAGAGCTGAATATAACCAGACTTCGATTATGCGCCTGTTAAGTCGGCCTCTTCCCCAGCTGCCCGTTCAGCCCCCTGACGGGCGGGCGTTTCGCCCCTGACCCAGCGCCCCGTGTCCAGGGTCATACACCAACGCTCAGAAGCGTGACAGCTCGACGTGCGCTTGCCCATTAATTAACACATTTCTCTCTCTCTCTCTTCATCACCTTCATCACAGGAAGTCTGTTTTCAACGTTTGTATCAAATATCACATGAACCACGACCGTGCAGAGGGACTTTCCTCACTTTTGTAGTTTCAAGTGCTGCACAGTTTCCTGAATACATCAGGAAGAGGATATTAGTCTTAATTCACTTATCTGTTTATCCCACAAACGTGGAGTGTTGATTTCTTTCATAACGTTCTCACGTCTTCTGTCGGCTTACATCAGACTTCAACAAATAGCCCATGGATGTTGTTTGAATGATGCATGTGGGCTTGATTTCGCTCACAGCAGCTCTGTGATGGACTAATTGGTTTAGCAGGTTGGGTCCTGGGACGGCCAAAGGGCAGCGGGGCATAGCGAGCCACAACGTGAACCTGATGTTCAGAAGGATGCTTTGTTTCTGTCTGCAGATGGAGAGCATGTGGCAGGCAGAGCAACATCTACCGGCAGCGTCTCTGTACATCTGTACATCCTGTCCGGTGTCTTTAAATCAGCTTCAAATGGGCTTTGAGTGACCCCGATTTTAACTTATCACAATAGTTCAACTTGCTTGCTTTGCTTGCTTTGTTGTTCATGTTTTTGTGGTTCTGACTATTTTTACAGTTATAGACTAACCAGATCCCAAAAGTAAAAGAACATGACTGAGAAATAATGCTGTTACTAAATAATAAAAGGCATTAAATGATAAATATGTGACCTTGCCTGTGAAAACCCAGGTTAAAGTTTACTTTTTAATAGGTTAAATCACTCTACACAATGTAAAAATCGTTCTGTGAGAATATAAAATTCATATCTTTTACATTGACCGAGTAAGACCATGTAAAATATAGAAATCATGGTGCAAATAATGAGTTGAATCAAACTTGAAAGCTTGTTTTCTCAGAATTTGACTTTCGACTTGAGTCTGTATTTCACAGGCAGGATCACAAATGTTACTTGTGAGGATGGTGAAATAAGGGTTTTATAAAGAGAACAAATATATATAATGCAAATTCATTTTTTCACTTTGTATTATGGCTAAAACAAACACAAATGTTTGGCCAGTGTTTGTGTCACTCTGTCGATCCTAATATTCCTTAAAAGTGTTTGTTTTCTACTTATTTATAAATATTTATATTTTTATACTTTTGCATATAATTTGGCCTATATGGTTATTTTGTTCAATTTGTAGGAGAAAAATTATGCTTCAATCTCTTAATTTCACACGATATTTTGAACAAAAAATATTTCTGTATTCATTTAATAATTCTTTCCAAACCATTGACCGTTTTAAAAAACATTTGTTATTTTGATAAAGTGTTTAACTTATTTATTTAATTTTAGTTTTATTAATAAATGTTATGAAAACTGAAGAAATGAAGAAAGCTAAAGCATGCAAAATGATATATATTAACCCTTTTATGATTCATTTCGAACAACTTTATAAAGCAATATATAGTAATGCCAATTCAATTTGATTTATTATTATACCACTAAAAAAAGTTTTGTAGATTTTGACTTTGTCACTTGAAGTCAAATACAGCATGAATCAAGGACAGACCTTGTAAAATGCCAGATCTCGCCATCTCTGGGGGCATCTAATATGAACGTTTATTATTTAAATCATTCATGAGGCCTGAGACTGCGGGATGGCTGAAGGCTTCAGATTAAATTCTCCCTGGGAGCTTGTTATGAGAAGAGCCTCGGGACAGACAACACCCCCCTTAACCCGCCCGTGCCACCCCGCCATCAGCGCTCTATTTGGTATTTAGCCTGATTCTGGACGTTTAGAGTGCTAAGCGTTCCCTTGGGAAGCGGGAAAGGGTTGTGAAGATGCTTAACCCCAATCAAGGTCGTGTCTATGAACTGTTTGACGTGACTTACGAAAAATGTATTTCAGTGCATCTTACCTCGCTCATTTCCATCCACCAGGTGATGAGCATCCTCAGCAACCCCAATGCCGTGGCCCCCCAACCCCAGCATGAGTTCTCCATCTCTCCCCTGCACAGCAGCCTGGAGGCTTCCAACCCCATCTCAGCAAGCTGTAGCCAGCGAACAGAGTCCATCAAGACCGCCGACAGCCTCGCCTCCTCCCAGTCCTACTGCCCCCCTACGTACAGCACCACCGGCTACAGCGTGGACCCCGTCACTGCCGGCTACCAATACAGTCAATACGGCCAGAGTAAGTGTCTCTAGAAACTAAACGGCTTAACATATTATTATTCACCCCACCTGTCTAATATTTCATTAAAATTCAGCTTAAGGGCACGCTTTAAGTGTTTGCGTGACCGTGAGTGTCAGGAAGCAGATTCCTCTGGTAAAGGGAAGGAAAAGAGTCAGTCTAAGTGGGATTTAAAAAGTAAACGTGGCTGACAGGAGAGAGGTTAAATGAGCTGTGATTTACTTTCTCCGCTAGCTGTCAGCGCCAACGTCTCCAATGCAGACAGCTAGCCCACCCACAGGTGCGCGACTGCTACCGTACGCGCCGACAGCTTCCTTTCTGCCGTTGCTTACTTGCGGCGCTTACTGTCACACTGACAGATGTCTGGCACCGTCCACGAACCCTCGCTCTGCTCCGCCTAAACACTTCTGCTAATGACGAATAAAGGAAAGAGGTTCAAATAACACCACCTCAGTCGAAATAATCAAAGGGCCCAGACCAAAGAACATCAGAGACACATGACATGCCAACGGCTAATGCCAGCCGCTAATGCTCTCGTTCAGGAGCCTTTTTTTTATAGCTATTACTCACAGACGTCTGTGTCCTGAGCTTCAAATGATACGTTTTGTTGACGTTGTGATCAAAAGATCATTATGTTTACCGCTTGTCAGGTGAGGAGCGGCGCTAGCCGCGATACTAGCTGCGACACAGGCTACGACGCTAACCCCCAAAAATAACGAAAACTCAATCCTGTTGGTTTGGAAATGCAAAGCCCTCAGGTTTCACCACCCGCTTACCTGTTTCCCTCTTTCATTTTTCATTTCGAGAATGGGGATGGGATATTTCTATGCAAATAATTACCTTAAGGATAAAGCTCGCCCGGCGCTAACTTAATAAGTTAGACAATTTCAGTTGGACTTTAAGAAAAACAGCACGGGAGGCCTGGTTTAGTCTTCTGTTTGAAGGGGAAGTGGCTCGAGGGGTTAATTGGAACTATCCAGGTTTTCGCCCCCGCAACGTACCACTTCCATCCTGTCCTCGGTTTGTCCTCGCAACGGCGTTTTGCACCAATCCAAAGTCTTGAATGTCTTTAGCTTATGTGTTTAAATTGAAACCGCTTGAGATGCGAGGCGGATCAATGCAGAGGTCCCGGGTTGCGAGCGGGACTCAGGGCGCCCTCTGACCCTGGATTAGCCCGCAGGATAGAGCCGACACGTGCTCCTGATAAAGATCTCCCAGCAAATCCAGACTCCAGATCAATGCAAGGAGAGCTGTGCCCTAAGGTGCCGTGTTAGTCACACCATTTTCTGGTGGGAATCTCTTCATTTTTTCCACCATCTCTCAACTCGATATTGAGTGTTGTGCAGCCGTGCAGATGCGTATCTCGACAGGCGTTGAAAATCGGGTGGACTCATTATCTAAATCTACTGAAAAAGTGTCCGTTTGGCAAAAGATGTTGATTGTGTTACTTGGGCTACCCGAATAAGTTTTCTTAATTGGTGGCTTTTGTTTCTATGTGCAGCTGCCGTGGATTATCTGGCTAAAAATGTGAGCTTGTCCACGCAGAGAAGAATGAAGCTGGGGGAGCACTCGGCTGTGCTCGGACTACTACAGGTGGAGACAGGACAGGCGTATTGATGAACCCGCGCACCCGTTTGTTTCACCAGCATCCTGATGTTTTTCCGCAGTGCCCAGGAGAGGCAAACATGACCAAGGAAACACGCAAGACGGGCTTTGAACACCATTTTACAAAAAACGAATGCTGTTGTGCCGCATCTTCTAACATGGCCTGTTCTCGCTCTCTTTCACAAGAAAGAGACTTTTGAGGGCGGTCTGAGGATGACACAATGATCGTCTTCATCCTATGTTAGCACACATAGGCAACAGTTACATGGCCACTTGCCCATTCCTAACTGTTTGGACCATGTTGTTTATAGGACTCAAAATGATGGTATTATATTTGTTATTATAATGTGGTTGTTCCTATTCCTGTTGCTATTGTAATTACTCTTGTTTCATATTCATTTCGTTTAGTTCATGCTATTTTAACCACAAGGCCTTGCTTTGTAACATTACCCTTCTGATGGACAAGCACAGAAATGTATCGTTGATATCTTGATTTTAAACCTCTCATTCCAAAAGACTTGCGCCACCAGGGCCGGATGATAAAACCTGGATATCAATGTGCCCTGCCCTGTGTTGACGAATTTTCAGTGTTATATTTTTTGTAAAAACCTACATTTTTGTGATGAACAATGACCAAAACACAAAATCATTCACATCCTTTTGCAAAGAAAAAGACACATTCTCTGTGGTCACTGTTATTGCCAATATTTCCTGTAATGAATTTCAAACATCAGGAACCTTACGGGAAATTCCATTTTTTACCTTTAATGGAAGTTTAGAAATTTCCAGTTTGTTCCATTTATGGCAAAAGTAGTCATAGTGTAGAAATGTAAAAACTTCAAGCCACCCCAAAACTAACATGAAGTCACAATACAAACAGAATAGGTAGCACTTTTTGTTCAGGAAGAGTTTATTTTGTCACTGGAAAGTATTAAAGTCAATTCAAATGTGAAATGAAAAACAGGACCAACAGTTTTTGAAGATCATAGTACGATGGAACTCCAAATCTTAAGACATTTCCAAGTATTATGTTCCCTATGGGTGCCTTAAAGAATTGTTTGTGGCACTCTTTACAAATAAACTTAGTGTGTGACTGTAAATAGTTATTCAAAAATATAGAACTGAGAAATGGAGATACAATCTGAGCCCATTCCGTTTACGTTTAATATTTCTGTGACCAAGATGAACTAAAATTAAACTGTGATTTATCTGAATGCTCCCGCAACACTGGATATGCCCCCGACCGTTTCTAGGACATACCCACACAACCCTTTGCCAACATAACATTAGAATTTTGTGGTACATAAAATAGACAAAAAAAGACAAGTGAAATTTATTGTTTTTAGTGTGTTGCACTCATTTCTTATACAAGCATTACATTACCTTTGGGATATTTAAAAGCACTATCTGACTGGGTATAACACCTTTTCCAAATATCTTGCCAACCTCAGTTGCTCTTTATTCTTTCATTGTTTATGTCATTTCTTTTGATATATTTGCGTTCGGCATGTGTGTATATTATCATGGCATAATTTATTCAGCTCTATGAAATACTAGCGTAGTGGGAACTTGTATTGGCATTTACTACATACAGCTTGTTGGTGTCTTTTCTGTAGCACTGGCATATCTGTTATGGATTAAAGCTCGAAAACTGGCAAAATAAACAAAGATTCCTTCTTTCTCTGTCAATACCCTTAATTATGTATGTTGAAAGTCAGAAAAACGTGTCACCATGTGAATCATCCAGAAACCCCTTGATATTTATTTAAGGGCAAGTGGCTTTTATTTATAAAGACGTGAACATTTTATTAAGTGTTTAATAGATCACTTTGTGATGAAATATGCCCAGAAGTACCATGCTTTGCCACCTACAATAGTGCTAAATTGGCACATCTCTGTAGCACGCTTTAATATTCATCTGAAATATTCATATTTGGTACTGCTTAAAACATAAAATCTATTGACATTTACCACATACAGTCTTTTTATTCCTTTGATGTTGCTGTCAACTATAATCATGATTTAATCCCCATCTTAACAATGCAGTATTTTTTCAGCCCCTTTGAAGTCAAAACATCATGACAGTTGTGGTGATTTAAGATACTAAAAATACCAGTTTCCAGTAATTGAGTTGCACTGGAAATGAATGATGATGAGTTACAGACAGACAGTGCCACAACAGAGACCCTCAGAGTAATGCGTTCACAGAAGGCTTGTGTGATCCGCATGGCCTCAGGACATTTACTGCACTTCTCTATGGGGGCACAGTCTGGGCACTGAATACCATCCAATGTAAGATGGTATTAAAGACCCGCGATGAGGAGATGCTGGCGTGTGGCGCACTGCTCTATTCAGAGCTGGCACCTCTCTGATGATGGATTAGGTACAGTCGTTCTATAGTTTTTCTCAATAGCTTTTTTTTCAACTTTGCATCACTGTAAAAAAGAGTGGGACCATCTGGGATGTTTAACAGATGCACACAGTGAGGAATTGTCTCAGGAATGTGATTTTGCTCTCAGGAATCCCTCTTTATGATTCAGCTGTCTTCAATGGTGTATGATGTCATGAAATGACTATTCAGATGAAATTTTGATTCACAATGAATCAAAAAGTCTAGTGTGACCGCATCATCACAAAAACATTTCTAACAGGATTTGTAAGCGTTTTATAGGCTTAAACTTTTGTAATAAACTATTCAGATTGTTGCAATATTGCTGTTAGGGGAACAGCTGCTTCATCTTTACTCTGTGTTGATTTGCAATAAGACAGTGGTTGATTTAACATATGATATGACATAACGTTTCAATTAATTTGAGTATTTTTTATAATAGACTTATTGAGGTCGCAAAATACCAACATTGACAATGATGGTGATATTAAAAGACACTGTTATTGATGCCAGGTTTACTTAACACAAAAAGAATTTAGTACATTTGCCTTAAGAACCACTGGGGTTCCAAAGTCCCATATTTTTTGTAATTATTTGTAAAAAAAAAAACTATGTATGACTACAATAATATTGCCGTAAAGATAGGCATCCACAATACATTACACTATAAAAACAAATCATCATAAAAGAACAAACAACTTTTTTCTCTTATTAATTCGCTTATTAATATTTGTTCATTTTCATTAACTCTTACATTAGCGTAAAAATGACTATGAATAAAAGATGAATATTATTTTCCATATGAATACGTTACATTGTGCACTATTCTTATTATAGATCACGACAAAATATCTCTATCAGTCTATGAGTTGTCATCAAAGTCATAGTAATTTTTTTAAGTTGAACAAACACAAAACAACAAATCATTTTTATTTTACTTTTGTAAATGTGAAAAATGTTAAACTAAAACAAAAAGAAAATGACAGTAAACATTTAGTACAGACTTGAAATATGTATTTGAAATGGTTGTTGTGATTGATAATCTATGAAAAAACAAATGATCCCTGACCAACTATAGACTTTTAAATACTACATTTGTATTCAGGCCATTTTTCTCATCCAACCAAAGAAAAATAAATGACACACATCATATTCATCATCATATATAACAGTTGTTGTTTGTGTTATTTTAAAGCTAGATTTAACAAACTTGGTTCTTCAATATTGTTATATTCAGTGTTTCCTTTGCGTATTCTTCCATTGGTCGCAAGCTTTTATGTGATCAAAGTGTTACTAAACCAGACCTTTGGAACGCCGTGAAATGCACATTTTCTTTTGCATGAGCTTGCATATTTACATGCTCATAAATGAATCAAAAAGCCGAGGCCTGGTACATTCGAGATAAATGGGTATTTCAGGTCACTCACTCTGTATTTTTCGGGAAAGCAACACGCTACAAGGTACAGACTGATTTAAACATGTTTGAAGAATTTCCGCCCCACCGCTTCAGCTGTTATTATAATGTTTAAGAAACTCTGCGGTGTCAACCTCTGGAAAACGTAACAAAGGAAGCACTTACAAAGCCTAACATCTCCTTAAATCCCATAATTATTCCAGGATACATTATGTACCTGAGCCCGGGTGTCTGATCTTCTCCAAAGGGATTCCACATTCCTACAATCAGCTTACACAGACAGATCTCATGATTGCCTAATAACCTGGATTGGTAAATCGAGTGCTTAGCGGAAGATTCTTATAGTATCCCATTGACAGTCTCCATTGTTCGCCATATTCTGTTTCTCTAATGCATTGTGCCCTAATAAAATGGATTTCTACAGTACAGATGTCAATAGGCTAAGACAATTTTATTTCTCCTGTATTTCATACAAAGTTTCCTTTTTCAAAGCCATCCTTTCATTCGCCGTCTCCAGGCACCTAATACGAGATTATTGTCCCCCATAGTAACCCTGGCATCCCTCAACCAAGCCTCTCCGTGCCCCTCCTTGCCCCCAGACTTTAATCTCTCCACTCCAGCATCACTGCAAAATTAAGCTGTGAGGGAGCTGAGAGTTTTAACCTCGCTCGCTCTCAAAGGCCCCAATACTATTGAAGAAACTCTTGGAGCAGTCAAATCTTTTTTTTTTCACCGCATCTCCCTTTAATGTCTGTTTTTCCTCCATCCATCGCACCTGAGAATAAAACGGAGGGATTTTTACATGTAGCTGTACATCTAAGAGATAAGTGGAGACCTGTTAACAGGTTTCTCGAGACATCTAGCTTCCTCATGGTCTGAAACGCAGCACAGGGATAATGGGCGTTCTATGCCGAGATACATACGTAAACCTTCTTTTCGGCTTATAACTAGCGTGAGGCCTTGGTGTAGAGTCTAATACACAAAGACAATTTTTCGAGATAATAGCCTATCACGCGGGGTACATTTTAAATTAAAAAACGCAATTTTCACCTCGAAATGAACAACTGATTACATTTTCTATACAAATTAAGGCATTCAGGCGGCGCCTCGGTTCACAGCCCAGGCCATAAAACCTGACATAATCACCATGAAATACATTCGCAAATATTTGTATTTCGTCCATGGCTTTGAGACGCACAGGTTTTCTGATCTCACCTTCTAGAGCCAACGCGGAAAAAAAAAGATAAAAAGCCAGTCGACGGGAAAGATAAAAAAAGGACGGGGGAGAATAAAACAAACAGTAAATTGCTGCCGTTCAGCCTGACAGCCCCTGGAGTTATCTCTAAAAGGCATATTACAGAGTCTTATCGGGAAAATCATATCTAATGGATATCTGCTCAGATGTTTCGCTGCCTCCGCTCCCTTTCTGCATTTATTTATGATTAGGAATATCTTTAGAAGAAAAGATGTTAACTTGTGCATTTGTTTCAGAAAGTTACGCTGAATCGCAGGTGGAACAAAAGAAATGGCGTGTAATTTTGAGGCGCGCGGGCCGCTGAGCCTGATGGGATGCATGCCAATGACTGGGTGGCATCTATATGCAAATGCTGACTCGGGCAACGTCTCTGGTATCTTTAAGTGTAGAATTTTGATGCAAATATTATTTACAACAGGCAAAGACATACTAAAGTATTCTGTGAACAAATTGAAACATATACAACAGCATCTGGCCTCCTTGACCTTACATCTCCTCCTTGATAGCTCCAATATGATGTGCAGTATCTCCCACACTTCTGAATATCACAGAAGGCACTTGTCTGGCTGAAATGGCAGAGGATGTGATGGATTTGTTCCCTCTCTTCCTCACCCGATGAAGCTTATAGCAATGCCGGGAGAGAACTTGCAAAGACTTTCCCCGGCCATACCTCCCCACCCACTCCTCCATCTATCTCCATGCGCCGTCCGCCTGAAAGGCGCACATCAGATTTCAGCACTTGACCTCATAATGCTGGGGGTCAGCGCCACACCAGCAGCAATTTCACACACAAGATGAAAGGGAAATTAACAGAGGAGTTGTTTGAGGCTGCGGCTCTGGGCTCCGGCGGCAGTCGGCTAACCCCGACACACTGGGAGCTACAAAGAGGGCGAGCGAAGACCAGGGCTGCTGGAAGCTGGAGGAATGTAGACGTCCTCCCGTTGAAAGCTTAAGCCCCTGACCACCTCAACTCAAGGACCAGAAGGCTGAAGAAACCGGAGGAGAACGAGGCTCAGCGGCATATCTGAAACAAGGTATTAAAAACAGGGTGAGGCTCTGTGACCTTCAGTTTTCAACAGTCACGTTTTGATGGTTTCATTTTTCCAAGTTAGATGTGTTCTTATAGTATGTTTGGGCACAATAGAAAAACAAGTTAAATGGATGTAAATCACATGAAAAGATAAAGTGATAGTTTCCCCTAAAATGAAAATTTTGTCCTGGATTTGTTCTAAATCCATTTTTTTTTGTTCGGCTGGAGACAGGGAAAGATATTTGGAAGAATGCTTTTAATCAAAGTTTTGGTTACCATTGACTACCAAATAGGCAAGAAAAGTAGTCCATTAGAACCCGCTGAATTTTTTTCATGACCTGCATTCTTCAAAATATCTTATTTTGAGTTTAAAAGATAAAAATGTATTTGGTTATTAAACTAGCGTTCGACCAGTTAAATTTCTATGTGTTCATCAGAAAAAATAAATGAATACAGATTTTGGAAAACTGGAAGGTGAGTAAGTGATGACATAGCTTTCATTTTCGGGAGAATTATCCCTTTAAGGTTTTGTATGGTCTTAACTGTCCGTAAGAATCATAAGAAATTATTTTTATTACTGATATTAAAAAATGAATGATAGAAACCCTTGCACATGAATTCATATTTTCACCTTCTTGAGTCGTTAAATTCCATTACATTACAAGATGTAATGTGTACATACTTCACCCCCCTCCTTACCCAACAGTGTACAGTTCTGTTGCCCCTATGTTCCTCCAAGACCAAAGCACATTCTGTCACATCCTATGGATGAATGAATGAATCTCCAATATAACGTCATGTAGGAATCATTAGTTGCATTTCACATTGCCTTCACATTGCACAAATAAAAACAGCCAATGGTAATGTAATAATCTCGAAAAACCTTCCATATATTGCAATAAGTTTGATTTCAGGCAGTGCAATAAAATGATAGGGAAACCTGCAATTGAAACACATTTGTCACAGTCATGTGGTGTACACAAAAGTCACATGATCTGTCTGTTTATGTTTGTACTGAATATTTGACATCATGAGGATTTGCATTTTTGAAAAGGAATTCAGTCTAAGGATGTATAACGAACAGTAGGTTAATATAAAAATTCATTTATATTTCTTTTATATTTGTCAATCATCACGGTAGGTTAAATGAACGTCGGTTCGCAGCCATAAAACCTAAAGAGGTTTGGCCAAAATGATAAGAATTCAAAACATTGTTTCAATAGAATTAGTCATTTTGTCATGTTTTTTAAGCATTACCAAACATCGCTTGAGTTTTGCAGAAATTTCTCAATGTTTGTTGTCAATGGAATCTTTATCTCTCATGAGTTTCTCTATGTAGTAATTTCCAATCTCAATTCAATATCCCACATATTTTGGGATGAACTCATCATTTAATTTAAATGTAATAACTTTAATTTTTGGAATTCTAGGCATTTTGCTTTTGTTGAAATAAATGACAGATTTCTCAAAATGTTCAGTTATAAGCAGGCGCTCTTCCAATTATTATCCGCCAGCAAAATATGAAAAGGAAATATGATCAACTATTAACACACCACTGAGAAAAAGCAAGGAAAGCAGTCTATTTAAGTTAATATTTCCAAAACACATAATTGTATAATATTCTTATCTTTATTGAATGTTGTATTGAATTAAAACAGCATTCCCAGCGGCCTTAAAATAATGAATCGGGCATTTGTTTATCCAATATGTCCGCGCGTTTGACTGATGTTCTGCCCTATTTGTTTTGTTATTCCAGTGCTGTGCCCACTTTGTTATTTATTGAGCTCTTTTTGGCCGTCATTTTGCTCCTTCTAATTCCCTTATAGGAAGACGGGCCTCCATTCAGATCCGGGTCATTAATAATGACGGTAATAAAAGGTGCTTGTTTTGTGCCAGTAAGTCTCGGCCAGCGCGAGGAATCTTTCTCTACGTCTTTGCTCGAGGGCTTGTTTTTATTAGCATTCACGCTGGAGGGACGGCATTGTGTGCCCCACCAACAGGCTCTTGGACTTTGGGGTCTTCCAGCTTTAGTGTGTTTCTTTTAGAATAAGTTTGAATAGAAGGAAGAGTATTTGTGATGAGGGATCCCTTATGTCTTGTAATGCCTCTGGTGTTGAGAGATGAAGAGTTTTAAGTATGTTTTTTCAGTGTGGATCTTTTTCCCGAATTTTGGTTGAGTCACATTGTTCTGACTTTCTTGTAAGCTTTGATTTTGTAAGTATTGAGACTTACAAGTAATATTAAGGAATAATTCCCCCACACACATGAATAATAATAGGAGTTCTTGTTCCTAGGTTAAAGGCCTGATGATTGTTTATGAATTGAATATTGGACAAAGCAACACTCCCAATGTAGTTTATGTGCGAGTTAAAAATGAAAACATATTCAAAATGGTTTGCGGGACGGTCCCTCACCGTTTAAAAATATGATAATCCTTGAGACGGGAAATCAGCTGCAGTCTGTCTCCTATGCTTAACACCTGTATTAAATCTATTATACTCTCTGTAGTCTCATTGGGATGAAAATCAGAAATCCGCCTTTCATTGTGCCTGCATGCAGTCGGGGGAATATTGAACATCTGAAGCAGACGTATGTTTGGGAAAGACCAATTACAAATGAATTTAACATCTCAACGAGAGCGGGATTACAAGGCCTTATATCAGTTATAGAATTCTCCACCCTCATTACAATCGCACACTTGGGCAATTTGGTGCCGATCTGAGAATAGCAGAGAAGGGGGAGAACATTTTAATTTGAAGGATTACAGCCACACAGATCGGCGAGATTGTACATGATGCTGTCAAAGGTTTCAGAAACACAATGGGATTATGGAGATATTGCTTTTTAGGAGAAGTTATATATTACAAAAGACAGTTCGGTTGATTCTTGAAGAACTTTTCCACTTCATTTAAAAGAGCTTGAACAATATGTTAATGTATTGATAGATATGTATACTGCAGAA
This sequence comes from Triplophysa yarkandensis, assembly GCA_033220385.1. Taxonomy (NCBI): domain Eukaryota; kingdom Metazoa; phylum Chordata; class Actinopteri; order Cypriniformes; family Nemacheilidae; genus Triplophysa; species Triplophysa yarkandensis. The sequence goes on along the minus strand of CM065671.1, from coordinate 12,284,185 downwards.
ACATTGTGGTTGTGTGTATGTGTATGTATATGTATATGTATTCATATCCACACATACATATGTATGGCATGAATATAATATATTCCAACTCTTCATACTTTGGAAAGTATAGACACTTAGTTCCACATAGAATGAAATATTAAAATATATGAAATACTATCTAACAATTTGCAAATCATTATCTATTTTAAAATATTCGCACTTGGTTCCAAATATATATAAACATAATATACAGAATAAAAAATAACAATACATGGAATGATATTTAAAGAATTGCAACATTTTATATGTTAGAAAATATAGACACTTGTTTCAAATATACAGAATATAAAAATACACTTAAGGGAATGATTTTGAAAGAATTGCAACGCTTTATTGGTTGGATAACGTAGTCAGTTGGTTTCAAATATCTATATTCCTAATATATAGAATAAAATATTACAATATATATTATTAACATCTTAAGAATTGTAACTCTTGGTGCATTTGAAAATGAAGGCTCTTGGTTCCAGGAACATAAATACATATTATAATATATGAAACAACGTCTTAATAATTGCAACTCTTCATATTAGAAAATATAGGCACTTGTTTTCAAATAAATAGAAACACAAAATACAGAATAAAATATTACAATATATGGACTGATATCTTAAGAATGGCAACTCTAATTATATTGGAAAATATAGGCACTTGGTTACGAATATATAGAAATGTACTTCATACATTGCATTAGATTTGTGTTTGTCAGATGCTTTTATACAAAGTGACTTTAATGCTTTGCCTTATATTAAACATAAACCATATATTAGCTTCTGAGTACATGCAAACCCTGGGATCGTCCACATGACTTTGGCGTTGAGAGCCATGCTCTAACCACGGATCAGAAGATATTAATATTAATTATATACACTTCCAGGGAGTAGAGACCTCAAGAAGAGAGATAAAATGCCAAGGGTATGTTTAAAATATGTTTAAATAGGTTCACTTATATTCTATAATGTTTAAGAAATAAAGAATAGGAGTAAGTGATCCTAAACTTTTGCCCAGTAGTGTTTGCATTTCCATATTTGGACAGCAGACCGAAACAATATTTTACTTTCATAAAATCAACATGAAATATTTCCATCCCTCCTTTTTTTGGTACAGTACATTCTGGTGTAGGCCTAGTGCTGACAAAATGTGTACAGCTGTAGCTTCCATCAAACAGATCAAGGTGGGATCAACATCACAACTCAAAGCAGAACTCACAATCAATCACATTTAAAGGGATCTTGTGCCATGGTATAAATGTAGCTCTAAGCCCTTCAGTACCTCTCTCTGTTCTCTCACTGAGTCTTACTTAAAATCACGATCAGAGGCAAGGCCTCAGGTTACAGGGGCATCAAAACACAAGGGGGAAGGGGAGAAAGAAAGAGGGAGAGGAACATTGGAGAAAGTAAGAAGAGAGAACACTTTCCCAGGGTTCTGACAACTAGAACAGCTGAGATTCTTTCCTCCCCCATCCTTTAGGTCAGAGACAGCTCATTGTGCCCACAGATGTGAATAAGGGAGAGAAGGTTGTGATGTTGTGCCAGAGCCGGGAAAGTTGTGTAATGAGAAAAGTGGGGAGAATGCCCATTTCTGCTTAATGTTTTTTCTCCCACATGCATAAAAAGAGATCGGCAGAACAGCTGCGTCTCTTTCCATGCGTCGATTCGGGTACCCAAACCGCCGGGCTTGAGGGACGGTTGCATCTTTTGGTTTGACTGGCGACGGAGTATCATTTCAAACTCATGGTTCATCTTCATGGTGTTAGTGATTTTCTTTTTGATTGCTATGCTAATGTTGTTGGCAGCGTAAGAGGAATGATTGACTTTGATGACATGTCAGAATCATTTCATTCTCGTTTCATGTCTCGATTGGGTTCTATAAAAAGGCCCAGGACTGCTTGTATTAGCGGGGCAGGGATGGCATTTTTTTTAGAGGGGCACCTGTGGCTCTTTGACTCATTTAGGATCATGGGTGAGATTAGATGAGTAAGAAATGAATTTGATGCTTCTTTACATGAAAAATGTGACAGCCTACTGACATTGTGTATATTAGAGTACAGCATTGTTGAAACGTGATAGTTCGCCTGAAACTGAACATTCTGTCAATGTTTAATCACCCTCTCGTCATGTCTGTATCACTTTTTCTCTGAAGAACACAAAAGATATTTTGAAGAAAGGTGTAACCAGCGGCAACACCCATTTAGCTTTATTGGGCATGAAACCAATGCAAGTGAATGGGTCCTGGTTACAAACTTTCTTCAACATATCTTCTTTTGTGATTTATTGAAGAAAGAAAGTCATATGGTTTTGAAATGACAAGAGGGTGAGTATTGCAAATAATGATAGAATTTTCTTTTTGGGTAAACTGTAACTTTAATCTAACAGATTCTTTCAGTGACTGGTTTCACGAATTTAATTTACATTAAATCAGCATTATTTATCCATGTTTATGTTGATAAGTTTTATATAGAACTTTCAGGCTTTTATTTAACTCAAGAATTTTAGGGTTATGTGATTTACTTTTTTAATATAATTTCCAGGATATATAGTTAATAGAATTCAGCGAGATAGTTATATAATTTATGTACTAATTTCTATTAGAATTTTACAACTAATATTATAATTATTATAATTATAATTCAAAATCAATCAAACACACAAAAAACTTATTTTCTCTATTGTGAATTTCCCCAAAAGGCTTCATTTGAACAATTTCTGAAAAATGTAACCAAGGAATTTAAACTTTTTAAATTCCATTTTAGGATGCATCATGAGAACAAAGTTAATACCATCCAAAAAATTCATGGGACGGGGAAAGCTGGAGGGTGGTTTCCCGCATATGTAGTACTGTCTGAAAGCTCTATTATGATTGAAATACTAAGAGCAGATGTCAACAGTGTTCTTGGCCCTGCAACTGGAGGTGGGCAGAGAAAGTGGTGGTAGTTATTGGAGGCCCCACAAAAGCCAACATATGCTCATATCACCATCCGTACTGCAGCTGGAAGGGTGTGTGATGTCATCCGAGGGCAGCTGCCCCCCTACAGACAACCCACTGAGAGTGTGCGAGCGTGAGAGCAGGAGAGAGAGTTGAATGATAGGTAAGTTGAAGTGGATTTAAAAGTGAAATCTCAAAGTACATCTAAAAATCCAACTTTGAAATTCATTAAACCTCATGTTCCACAAAACCTTTATATGACTCGTCCTTCTGTAAAATGCAAAAGAAGATATTTTAAGAAACGTCTTGAAAGACAATGGGGTCCAATGAAAGTCAATGGGGACTCTTTTATTTGGTTACTTGTTATTTGGTTACTGACATTGTTCAAAATATCTTGTTTTGTGTGTGAGGTCATCAGAGGGAAGCTGGCACCCACTAGACGCCACACTGAGAGTGTGCGAGCGTAGGAGCAGGAGAGAGTTGGTAGGTAGATTAGTTGACATGGATTAAGAAGGGACATTTTTAAAGGAATAGTACAGCTTAGAGTCAAACTTTAAAATTGATTCACCCTCATGTTGTACAAAACATGTATATGACTCTTCCTTCTGTAAAACACAAATGAGGATATTTTGAGAAATGTTTAGCGGTTTTGTGTCAAATGAAGGTTTGGGGACCTGTGTTGTTTGGTTACTGCCATTCTTCAAATTATCTTCTTTTGTGTTCTGCATACAAAAAAAATCAAAGTTACAACCTAAGGACCCATAATCATACAAGTTCCCTATATCAGAAACAAGGGGGCTTTAAAGCAAATTCCGGAAATTGAGAAAGCTCGCCGATCTATATCATACATTTGTGAGGAGATGAATAGGTCTGATAGGACGCCACTGTGATGTGAGTGTTTATGAAGGGCCCTTCTGTTGAAGAGAGACTCTGAGACTTCGTTATGGAGCTTAGCTCACCGCCCATGCTAATACAAACCACGAAAAGAAAACATATCTCTATCCGGGCCTGTGTGTATAGACCACGCTGAGGCACCTCATGGACCCCCTTTAAAAGGTGATGCATTACAAAGCATCCTCATGAGACTGAAAACCATCCTTCAGTCTTAAAGTGAAAATTGTGACATTTACTCACCTTTTCAAACTTTCTTTCTCCTGCAGAACGCAAAAGAAGATATTTTGAAGAAAGTTAGGTATTGAACAATGAAGGCATCTGCATTCACTTCTATTGCATGGAAGGAAATTGTAAATGCATGTGGTGAAAGACTCCAACATTCTTCAAATGTATAAACCGAGTGAACCAACCCTTTAAAAAATGTCTCTACTTTCAATTAGAGATAATACAAGGAAGATTTGTTGTGTCACAACAAGTCACAACAAGTCTTTTAGTCTTATTTTTTACAACAAGTTGTACGTTACTCCTATCTACATGACTTCCAACATGTCAGAAACACTAAAGTTGGATTAAAAGTGAGTCAGAGTGCATATTTTCACTTGTTGCCAAAATGTTCTGTTTGCCTGAAGAGTTAGGCATCCAACAGTTTTATACTTATTTCATTTAAATCCATCACAAATCTAAGCAAACTGTTTTACAATTTACTTTTATTGCAATTGAAACTAAAGTATAATTGACTGAATTTACTGTGGATTGAACTGTCACTCAAATGTTGAAGAGATAGTTCACCCCCAAATCAAAATTCTGGCATCATGTACTCACCCCTTGGCATTTCAAACCTGATTGGCACCACAAGATAGGATATTTAGAAAAATGTTGGTCCTAATTTACTTGGTTTTGTGTCTATACAATATGAGTCAATGGGCATCAACAGTTTATCAACATTCTTCAAAATATCTTTTTCTGAGTTGTACATACAAAAGAAAGTCACGCTGTTTTTGATAAGAAGGTGAGGATATGATAGAATTTCCTCTTGGCATTTCAAACATTAATAGTTTTCTTTCTTACGCAGAACACAAAAGAAGATATTTACAAAACGTTGGTCCTCACTTACTTGGATTGGTTTTGAATCCATACAATAGAAGTAAACGTGAATAAACCCCTTTTTATTGTATAGACATTTTTAAATAATTTTGTTTTGTGTTTTAAACATCAAAGAAAGTCATACAGGTTTAAAAAAAGTGCTTGCGTAATTGATGACAGAATTCACTGTTGACATTTCAAATCTGAATAGCTTTCTTTCTTTTGCAGGACACAAGAGAAGGTATTTTAAAAAATTTTGGTCCACACTGACTTGTATTGGTTAAGTCTCAAAACAATATAAGTCAATTGGAATCAACAGTTTTGGTTGATCTACATTCTTCAAAATATCTTCTTTTGTTTTTCGAACATGAAAGAAAGTCATAAAGTTTTAAAAAGACGAGAGGGTGAGTAAATGATGACAGAATTCCCTCTTGACCTTTTTAAACCTGAAGGTCTTTCTTTCTTACGCAGGACACAAAAGATATTTAGAAAATGTTGGTCCCCATTGACTTGCGTTGGTATGTGTCCACACAATAGAAGTTAATGGGGATCAAAAGTTATTGTTTATCAACAAAATAAAGTGTTTTGTACAGAAAGGGCTTGCTTTTTGATGCATTACACAAAAGAAGATATTTGGAAAAAAGTCAGTCCCTACTAACTTGCATTGCTTTTGTGTCCACACACTAAAAGTCAACATACTGACATGCAAAATATTTTCTTTTTACTTTGCATACAGTGAAAAATAATTATATATTAACCTACAATATCATTTTCATTTTGAGGTGAATTATCGCTTTAAGAGAAGCTCAACTTCGGGTCAACCTAACCGCATACAGTACATACACTTGCAAACTCCCTTCAGCTGATGTTTTGGACCGATTTGTCTGTAAACACATTACCCCCATCTATTTATGTCCCGAAATGATTTTACATGACCTTGCTCACATGCCCGTCTCTCCAAACTACCGCTCAAAACATGCCATCTCATCTCAAGTCTCAAAACAAGTTGTTGTATCTATAATAGGACTAGTGCTTTGTGGCAGACGGCTCTTGCCTCCGGAGATATTTTCCCTTTGGACAGTGGGCTCACAAAAGCAGCCAGTGTGCTGCGGCAATTCCCCATAATCTTCAGTATCCTCTTATACAACCTCCTCCTCCCCGCCATCTTTCTCTCCTTCATCTTCTCCATCAATATAATAAGTCTACAGTGCTTATAATTTGGTGTCATGTCTCTGACCTCTGGCTCGAGAACAGCCAAAGTGAGGCCCATGCTGATAAGCAGAGGGAACCATTTTTCGGCATTGGATTTGGCTAATAAAGATAGACAAGCGGCTTGTCGGCAGTCCTCCTCTCGGAAAAGCCTCACTGGGTATTTGCGCGGATGGCTGGGGATGTGTGACAGTTTGTTTCGCTCGGGAGGGTGTGAAGCATATTCTCATGGTACAATATCAACAAAATTTACGGTGCGATTCGTCCAAACACCTGCTTGACGTGCAGCTGTTTCAAGCAGTCCTGGAGTTGTAAAATCCCTGTGATCACCCAGTTACATATTTATGTGCACCACACATGTATTTTGTAAAATACGCAGGACGAGTCAGTGTCCAGCTGGACTTTTGAGGGAAGCGGTGGAGAGATAAGTCGGTAGGCATTTTACAGTTTGGAAAACACATGAACATGGAACCGCTTTGAACTAGCAAAGACAGGATGTTTTAAACACTATAGGATGTTAACAATTCTGGCTGATCATATTTGGGTCAAATGTGTGCTTGTATGTGTCAATGGAGACTGCAATAATTGATAATGGTGCCCTCTGTTGACCTTTTGGTGCATTACAAATGTTTCATTCTGCAATCTAGCTACCACATAATATCGAAAGGATAGCTTGCACAAAATGAAAATTCTGTCATGAATTTCTCACCCTCATGTTGTTCCGGACCTGTTTACATTTCTTTATTCTGATTAACACAGGGAAAGATATTTCGAAGAATGCGAGCAACTGAGATTATTGTGGCACCATTGACTATGATCGTCTAAAGAAATTTGTTGTCAAAGATGGCCTTCAACTGTTTGTTTTTTATACATTTTTCTAAATAACCTATTTTGTGTGCTTTAGAACAAAAATTTTACCATAATAATGCTATAAAAAATGGTCAAGGGTGCCCCAGAAATCTAATTTGCTGATTTTCTTCTAAATATCTTTCTTTGTGTTCAATGTATGCATGTTTGGAAAATATTTTGGTAAACTGGTCTATACGTTTCATTTTTACACTACGCAATTGCCTTTAGTGAATATGTACAGGCTTAATAATAACTTAAGGATAAACGTTTTGGGACACACAAATTAAATGTTTCTCAGTATTATATTTCATTTTATCTGAAGGCGTATGAACAGATATCAGAATTTATTAGACTACATTTAATCAAGTATATATAAAACTTTAATTTTCATGACAAAACGTAATAATAACATACATTTTAATAAAAAAATAAATACAAATTTAACGAAATATGTTTATTTAAAAATACACATTGTTACCCAATAAGAGCTCAGAATAAATGTAAACTTCTTTAAAATTGTTTTAAAAGATATATAAATAGAGCTTTAATAGCTGCTTGATAAAATGTCATTAAAACATTTATACAAATTGTAGTGGAGATGACTGCACTGAACATGATTTGTATCTGTTTAATTATGATTTATTTAATTATACAGAATTTTTGTCATTACAAAATTTCCACTGTATTATATAATATTGATGAGTTTAAAATATGAATCCATAAGTGAATGTAAATAAGTTTCCATAGATTGACATCAGGAACTAACCAAATAAATAAACTCAATAAGCTTCAATATAAGCAAATATCATCATCACTGTAATAACTTTCATCACATCCTGCCTCTGGAGCATTGACACACAAACAATGTGCAAATGTCTTTACTCGTCAATTGGCTGAAACATCAATTATTCACCCTTTTAAGAGGGACGTATAGCCATTGAAATATAAAACTAAATCAGCGTGGAGTGTTTTTTGGAAGCTAAGTGCAGTATGATTCCATAAAAATTCATTTTCAAGAAGATAAAGACATTGAGCTGTTGATATTTGACGTTTGCTGAATATCTGAATGTACGTCTGAATAAACGTTTGCAGTCTGAATAAATGTACAATCCAAAATAAACATAAAAAAGAAGAACAGTAATGGCAGCCATTCACTTCTACTACATGGGAACAAAACCAATGCAAGTGAAAAGGGGGCATCTACCAACATTCTTCAAAATATCTTATTTTGTGTTATGCAGATTAAAAACCTATACAGATATGCAGATAAAACCTATTTTTAAAGTGGGTAAATGATGACAACATTTTCATTTTTGGGTAAGCTTCCAATAAAGAACTTTGAGTCTTTTCTATAAAGTATGTAGGTTTCCCATTTAGAAATAGAAAATTGCATTTTTTGGATCAGGCCACTGACATCCATCTTCATGATGACATTCATTCTAAAGATAAATGTTTGTGTTCAGCTCTCTGTAATTGTGAGTGACTCGCTGCAGACAGAGATTTGACACAGTTCACTTGCCCAATGACATGTAGGACAATATAGAGACTAAAGAATGATGTACAGTAGATGAGAAAACCATGTTCTTTAACTGTTCTCTCACCATATGGAAAAACTGTTCTCAGTGCACATTTGTTTTGAATTAATTGGTCTTCAGTAAAGGAAGAGAGAAATGAGAAATGTGGTTGGGATTGGTGTGATCTCTTGATCAGTTTATTTTAAAAGGTTGGATGTCCTATTAAAATATTTCATAATGTAAGCACACTTCGAAGCATTTTTCTCATGTCTTTATTTTATGATTTGTTTTGTTTTACGGTTATCATAGCCTACATTTGTGTAAAGCTGCTTTGCAACAATGCAACATTATTTTGAAAATTGTGAAAGTGCTATATAAATAAAGCTGGTAAACTGGGTTTAAATGTCATTTCAAAATGAAAGCAAATGTGACATTTGAAACCCAGACAACTGAAATTACATTGAACAAACATACATGCAAAATGTTAAAGCCTATATTACCCTCACAAATTCAGATTCATCCGTGATGGATATTAATCCTTATTGATTTTGTGCATGCAATTTCATCTATAAGTTTTCCAGGCTGATTTTTCTTGAGCCCCTCCGAAAATGTCCATCTATCAATTTAAAAGTGAATAGATAAATAGCCCATCATGTTGTTGAACCAACCAGTTTTTATGAAATCTTTATTTAGATCATAGGCATGCACATATTTAAATTATTTTATTTTATTTTATTCCAAGAATGCCTTTTTTATGAATCCAAATAGAAGAATACTCTATACACACTGAGATACACATTGAAATACAACAACAAAAGAGTGTTAAGTTGTTGTGTATCTAAAGTTGTCTGACACATTGGAAGTAGTACTGTATAATAAGAGAGTGTCATGTTGATGTGTGTTTTTTAACTTAGACAGTAAGAACTGTCTTTAGATCAGGACCTCTCACTGTTTGCTAATCAGGTGTGAACAAACATGTAAACCAAGCCAAGTTTTACCTGAAAAAATCCTCTGTTCTTCATTTCCAGTGTTATGTGAATCCATAGTACCGTGACCAACAGCCCAAATGAAAACATGTTGGGAGAGAGAGACATGAGAGAGAGAGAAAGAGAGAGAGAAAGAGAGAGATAGACAGAGAGAGAGAGAGAGAGAGAGAGAGAGAGAGAGAGAGAGAGACAGAGAGAGAGAGAGAGAGAGAGAGAGAGAGAGAGAGAGAGAGAGAGAGAGAAGAGGGAGGGAGGGAGGGAGGGAGGGAGGGAGGGAGGGAGGGAGAGAGAGAGAGAGAGAGGGAGAGGGAGAGGGAGAGGGAGAGAGAGAGAGAGAGAGAGAGAGGGGAGAGGGGAGAGGGTGAGAGAGAGGGAGAGGGAGAGGGAGAGGGAGAGGGAGAGGGAGAGGGAGAGGGTGAGAGAGAGAGAGAGAGAGAGAGAGAGAGAGAGAGAGAGAGAGAGAGAGAGAGAGAGAGAGAGAGGGAGAGGGAGAGGAGAGAGATAGACAGAGAGAGAGAGAGAGAGAGAGAGAGAGAGAGAGGCAGAGAGAGAGAGAGAGGGAGAGGGAGAGGAGAGAGATAGACAGAGAGAGAGAGAGAGAGAGAGAGAGAGAGAGAGGCAGAGAGAGAGAGAGAGAGAGAGAGAGAGAGAGAGAGAGAGAGAGAGAGAGAGAGAGAGAGATTTTGGGTTTAAATCTCCCGTGTTTAAGGGGATTTCACTAAATTGACGGAGTCCATATGTTGATGGTGGTCCGGGTATTCTATAAGGGACATCACAAAACCAGCTACCAGATGAAACAACCCGCACAATGGCTTCTGTTTAAAATAAGAGAAGACAAGGATGCTGACCTGATGTCTTGACATGGCAGCATCATCGTCTGGAGTCTCAGATGTAATAGCAGTACTATGATGTTCATCTTTTGGCTAATTTGGTTGTACATGATCCACCAACCAGAAGTATAAAAATATCCACATCTCTGGTATGACACGATGTCCTGTTGCTTTACTAATTCAAACTGTCTCCCACCATCTAAATGATACACTTTTATCCAGACTTCCTCTCTAGCTCCTCTTTTTCTCCATTAAAGAGAACCGCAGTCTGCAACATTTCATCACCATGACCTCATAAAGACATCAGTCTCTCCCATGATGGTGAGGAGAAGGACACTGTGAGCAGAAAGGCTGTGTCATTGCGTTAATCCCTGTGTCTTTATCACATCGTACGGCAGCATTTCCTACAGCTGTGCGCTGTGGCGGGATCAGTTGTCTCCTCCGTGCCGTAATGCAGGCCGAGGGCAGCTATAGCTGAAGGTGCTGATTTGATGTTAGCTGAGAGTGATACAAGGCACGTGGGAACGGTCGGACAAAATGGGAAAGAACTAGAAAATCCTGACAGGCCTACATGTCATGCATATTGTGTATTACTGACGTTGAAAGGTTTGTGAAAACAGTGGTTTCTGTTGATCTATGAAAGACAGAAGTGTGAATATTAAAGTGTGTTATTTATTTGCCAGAGTTTATAAAGGTCAAAGCATCCATTACATTAGTTGGGTGGATCAGAATGGTGGATCCGAATACATACTGTATTGTGCAAATATCCAAGGCGCGTTCACATTAACACCCTGATAAATGTTTTTAAGTAAGATATTTATAACTTAGAGTAGTGTGTGCTTGGGCTCACATTTTTGCATGCACAAAATGTGTGACAATAACAGTTGATCTAGCGTCATCATCCTTTTAATCCATTATTACATGATACACTACATGATTATTTAAAAAGACTAAATCCAGAAGAGCTGTGTCAATAGCTTCAAGACACTTCAAGACACATATTGTAAATATACAGTACTGTCTCTTCAAAGCACTGCATAATACATGTTATATAAAACACACATATAAAAAACATGTTATAGAAATTTTATATAAAACAGTGCTGCAAATATATTAAATACTATCCATGAACCAAAGAAAGTACTGACGCGGTACTTTTGCACTGTAATGTAAGGACACGGTACCAAATGACATCATTTAGATTTCAAAACAACTTGTGTTGGTCTTTTGCTGTTTTAGTTGGATTGATAAGACCTTTCTAAACCTCAGAAACAACTTTATGTATTTTCAAATAAAGACAAAGTTTGAGACTTGCTGCATAATGGACTACATGGAATTGTTCATTTTTGCTGTGTAGGCAAAGTCAGATTTAGAACAAATCGGAATTAATGATAAAAAATATGTTTTTTGTTCGCAAGAGGAAAAAGAATAGCTTAGAATGTAATTAGTTGACAAAAGCCTTTTTGTTTCTTCCCTCTTTGCGTCTGGAGCGGCTTTTCCCTGCTTTATGACAACAAAGCAGACTGGGAAAGAAAGTTGGATGTTTAGTTAATGCCATGCTATGCCTGATTTAAGTTTGCAGCGTTACACAGATGGCCCTGTGGGTGTATTGCATTGTTAGTGTTTCTCAATCTAATCCGCATTCTTCTACGGTTACCTAGTATACAAGTATTCTAAGTTCTCCATAAGTGTGTTCAAATTCATTTATAAGATTAGAAAAACATACAGATCCGCTGCTGGGAAAAGTGAAGTTTAAGCCATCAAAATACATCATTTGTGAAGGTGCATTCTTGTGTTATATGTTTGTCTATGCAATGTACTGTAACAAAACAACATAAAATTATCTGATCGTTATATAGTGGGATACACATTTTCTTTCCAAACTAAAAACATGAAAATTGAAAGAAATTGTTTTCAGACCCAAATATGATAAGAACCTTGGTTTCTTACTTTCCGTTCATTATTTTATATTCTTTAATATATAGAGTTACACTATATTGTAGTAAGTATTCTCTCACCTGCACGAACTAACATATAAACTTAGTTGACATCCTATTCCTATTCCATATGGTTGAATATGATGTCAGCCCACCCTATAGCTGCTTCAACTCTTCTGGGAAGGCCGTCCACAAGGTTTAGGAGTGTGTTTATGGGAATTTTTCACCATTCTTCCAGAAGAACATTTGTGAGGTCACTGATGTTGGATGAGAAGGCCTGGATCTCAATCTCTGCTCTAATGCATCTCAAAGATCTTCTATCGGGTCGAGGTCAGACCAATCAAGTTCATCCACACCAGACTCTGTCATCCATGTCTTCATGGATCTTACTTTGTGCACTCATGTCATGTTAGAAGAGGAATCAGATCCAAACTTTTCACACAAAGTTGGGAGCATGGAATTGTCCAAAACATCTCTGTTGCTGAAGCATTCAGGGAGAGAGTGAAACACCTGATTTGGATTTTTGGGATGGGTGAGAAAATACTGTTGGCAATATAGTGTATTATATATTAAAAAGGCACACACACACACACACACACACACACACACACACACACACACACACACACACACACACACACACACACACACACACACACACACACACACACACACACACACACACACACACACACACACACACACACAGACACACACTTAAAATCTAAACATTCCAAAATAATAAAACAATAGAACACAATAATGTTTTTAACTACATGACAGTTTTACTATAAATAACAATTTAAAGATGCTTTAAGTGTTCTCTCTATTTTTTATAGTTAATGTTGTCATCAGGTATTAAATGAATAACATTGACTGATGAAGTTTAATGTTAAACAGGTATATTCCCCCATCTAGTGGCAAAGTTTAGACCTACAAGTGAATTAAATTTAATAGTTTCAACATTTCTAACTACAATGTCACTTACACAGGCATTCTTTACATGGTTTAACATTCAATCATTTCAAAAATTATCAAAATTATAATTTCTTTCTGATTAATTATGACATTTATGCGAAACAATTGCAGTGCAACCTTCAAAAAACATAAATGCTAAACCATTTTTCTAATTTATTTTATTTTTAATGCTTTCATGGAAATATTTTATGAATGAAATATTTGAGTTATTAAAGTATTTTGGGTTTATCACCAAGCACATCTAAACTGAGAAGCTCTATTAAACCTGAGCCCAAGTGTGACGTCATATCACGTGCGCACCACCTAGACAGCTGTTCTGACCAATGACGTCATTCACAGCGACACGCCTTCTTTTTACTCCTGACGCCTCAAACAGCTGCTAATGCTCCCAACTTTGTGTCAACAGTTTGGATCTGACTTCCTCTTCTAACATGACATCAGTGCACAAAGATCCACAAAGACATGGATGACAGAATCTGGTGTGGATGAACTTGATTGGTCTGACCTCGACCCGATAGAAGATCTTTGAGATGCATTAGAGAGGAGATTGAGATCCAGGCCTTCTCATCCAACATCAGTGACCTCACAAATGCTCTTCTGGAGGAATGGTGAAAACATCCCATAATCACACTCCTACACCTTGTGGACGGCCTTCCCAGTTGAAGCTGTTGTAGGGTGGGCCGACATCATATTGAACCCTATGGATTAGAGGATGTCACTTAAGTTCATATGCCGGTCAATGCAGGGGAGCGATTACTTTTGGCAATATAGTTTATATTTGATGCAATATTATCTGCAAAAATTGTGTGCTCAACTGCAATACTTCTTCCAGACGTGCCGCTGCTAGATCATAAACATCTTACAAGCATCTTCTAGAGGTCTGACAGCAGACGTCTTAGAGATGTATTGCAGACGAGAAAACAATGTCTGCTAGATGTCTTTCAGATGAAAATGCAGACATCAGATGTCTATTTCTTCCTTGTTTAATAATTTCATGTTTCCATGCCTTGAATTTGTTTAATGGATGAAATGGTATATATTTATGCAATATGGCTCGAGTAGGAGTGTGATGGTGCTCTATATCAGCATGGCTGAGGCCTCGTGCCGAAGACAATCACTCCCGCAGATATAGGGCACCATCACACGAATACAAGTGCCATATTGCATTTATACAACAGTTCATTATCGCAATTTTGTAGATTTATCACAAACAACATAAGCGTGTCTTTAAAACCCTACGATGATTCAAGGAACTTAGGGACTACTTCGCAACTAACTAGTTCAGGTGTTTAATGCCACTTTGTTAAGTGTTGTAAGAATTTCTGTTATGTAAAGACCGTCCGGATCTTCATTCAATGCTTGTGTGTCTGTGTTAAAGTGATGATTGGCGGAGTAACAGGAACAATGAAGCGCTTCCTGTGATGGCTCATGGCTCTCAGCCAATCTGATTCGAGAACCAGAAAGAACTCTTGTTTGAAATGGAATACTATTAAGCATCAGATTCTCACAAGTATCTCCAACTGAAATTCAACCTGCAATGGCAGGCCGCACTTGAAAATATATCAACCGTCATTGTATCCCCGCCACTCTTGACCTCGGTAAAGAGACACTTGTTTAAAACATGCTTCAGAGAAAACCGATGTAATCAGTTGATCATTCGGCACCTCGTATTATTTGATGCCCAAGCTTAAGCATTATGGCCTCCTCCTTGGCCAGTAGGAGTTTGCTCATATTAGTGTGGAAAATAGGAAACCTTTCAGTATATGTCCAAATCCTATGAAGAGGTAATGATCTGAACATTTAGTGGAACTTTTTTCAGCTCGAAAGAATTGTTGTTGACACATTCTGCATGACGTAAGTGCCGTCACATGAAAGACTCCGACTGCTTCCAGCAAGTCTATCACCGCAGATCAGTGCGAGTCAAAGTGACAGAGAGAAGTGAGACGTTCCTGTCTCTGTACTTCAAGGACAGGGCCTTCAGCTCAGTCTGCCATCACCTTTTGCAGCTATCACCTCTATTTCAAGTGATGCTCTTTGAGCCTTGGGTGCGAGTTTCAGGAAAGTGTTGAATGTTTAGTTGGATGGAACAAACCCTGCAATGCTGCGTCACTTTAGACAGAGCAGACAGAAACAAGAGCTTATCTATAGAAAGTGTTCCTTCACCTCTGTGTCCCTGCGGCAAAGTGATAGTTTAGCCTGGTGGAACCTGTAAGATGATTCATGTTTGCGCGCACACGATTTACTGTACCTTCTCCTTGGAATACAGTTAAAAGCTCACTTAAATCTCTGGGTTTTTGTAGGTTAACAGACCTAACAGTTTTTAACACTTTTATTATCGTAGGTGATGTTAATAATTAACAAAAATATAAAATATTATCTTATGTTGTATTATCCCTCACAAGTAATATTTTTATTGTATTATATCTGCATATTGGTCAATTAAAACACAGATTTAATTTCCAGTCTGTATCTGCAGCTGCCACAAACGACAGTTGCGTTCATTTTAAAATACTTAAAAAGTTTGAGTTTTTATAAATATTGACACAAACAATATTGTTCTAAATAAATATTTAACAATTAATAATGTTTTTTATTTCTTAAAAAATTTAATGGAGAATAAAAGTCATTTATGTCTAAATATATAAATATGTATTTCACATTTTTATATTTAGTCTCATTTGTTTAGAGCGATCCAAAAGTGTGTAATTAATTATGTAATATATGTATTAAATACAATTAAAGTAAAATTTGGCAATAAGAATTTGAAATAAGCAACTAAGGACTGGCCATAAGATATAAAAGGGATTTAAATAAACTGAAGATTGCATTTATATAATAGACAAATTGACAACAGTTGTTTGATAGTATGATTTTTGGCCAATCCAACATTTTAATGGATCTTGTTTCCGCATCAGTTTTGCACATCAACTTTGTTTGTCATGTTTCGGTGCATTTCACCCTCAGTTGCACCCCGAGTTGATAATCTGCATAGCCAGGGTAGAGAGCCTGGAGAGGAATACATTACTGCAAGCCAAATCAGCGGCAACATCCTGAGCACACTCCTCCCTTTCATTTTTTTCCCTGTCTGTCTCTTCCGTTCCCTCTTACACCTTTCAGAGAGGATTCTGCTCTGCCCATCTGCGTTTCTACAGCCCAGCTGGAGTTATCAGACAGCAAGACACAGTGTTCTGCAAGACACCGGTGAGTGCAGAACTGCATGTCTTCACATATCCTCTATTCTACATCTAAATGCTGTTTGTGTGCCTTTTGGCATGTCTGAAGCTGAATTCTTTACTGACGTTTTAATGAACCCTTGCATTCTAGGATGCTCCAGGTGACGTATGTTAAAATCGTGTGCTGTTCTGTGGGAAGCCCTCTTGGCCATGTGTGATAAAAAGATGTATTTTTAAGTTTGATGCATTTCTCAAATGTAGGATAAGAAATCATATGTTAGTTTACTTTCACAAAGTTTTGGCTTCGGTTCAAACTCTGTGCTGTAACTGGCTTACTGCGGTTACAAGGTTAAGGGATATTTTACTTTATATTATTGAGTTATAAAGTTTTTTCTGAAAGTGAGATCACCCTTTCATTTTAGAAACTGTCTGAATTGATAAAATGCAAAATTGAAACTAAGTTTCTGTGGATAGAGGTAAACTTCTAGTACACCTTGACCACTTGCATACTATATTCATTTGCCGGTCCATTATGTTTTTAAAGTACAGACTCAGCTGTGGGTTCAGCTCTTTGTTTATGAGTTAAAAGCATTACAGTTGAAACGCATCCAAATTTCAAATACCTAGGTGTTGGAAAGCATGTACAGTTTTTCATGCCACGTCAGTTATAAAGTTTGAGTTTTTCTCAACTTTCTATACTGTCTGACACATTTATTAGGAGTTGGCTTGACCTCAGAGTGTGTTCAAGTATATCTCATACAAACTTTTTTAAATATAGCTACAATCAATGATTCTAATTCTAATGGAAAGTTTTCTTATGAAGGATTGAAAGTGCCTGGTGACATGTCAAGTCTTTTAAGTATAAAGGCATTTTTTAAAGAGAGAGTTCACTGCCACAAAAGAAACGTTTTCACTGTTGTCTGATTCCAAATTTTATGACCTTTTTTTAGCAAAACACATATTTTGAAGGATGACGGTAACTGAAGAATTTCAGGCCACTTTGACTCCCTTTCCACTGGCACAAAACTAAGACAACTATCCGTTTAAAACTCGTTTCCCATTTTAAGCATGATAATCTAAAACTAATTCTAGAATGCTTTATTGGCCATTTTGCCCAATTATTGTATGCACACAATATTTTCCCATGTCTTCTGCAGCTGCCCTTAAAAGCCCCTGGGGAAGTGAATCTGTACTGTAGACAATTACCACCCCTAACTCAGAGGCAGAAGCAAGTGTAGCCGAGTGATAGGCATACTGCTGGAAGAGGGAGAGGGAGAGAGAGAGAGAGAGAGAGAGAGAGCGAGAGAGAGAGAGAGAGAGAGAGAGAGAGAGAGAGAGAGAGAGAGAGAGAGAGAGACCAGAGAGAGAGACCAGAGAGAGAGAGAGGGAGAGAGAGCATGCTGACAATGCAGTTCAATGCCAAGAATCCTGATGAGGCCACAGTGAGACTTCACCGCATTATGATATGAAGCTCTCTCTCACACTCTCACACTCTATCTCTCGCTCTTTCGCTCGCTCTCTCACATACACCCTGTCTCTCTCTTACACACACACGCACGCACGCACGCACGCACGCACGCACGCACGCACGCACGCACACACACACACACACACACACACACACACACACACACGCACGCACTCTCTCTAACTCTATCACTGGCAAACGTTACATACTGGGAAAATTTAGCATGTACATTCCTTATAGAATACATCATGTTGGAAGCATGGTTTGCATTGACATTTTAGAAATGACATGCATTAGTTTGTATGTGTTTGTTCATGTTTAAATTTTATTGCCAATACAACTTCCCCTCTCCCCGTACAGTGCAACCTTTAGCTGCATGAGACAGCAAAAATGTATATATTTCGACCGTTTTTCCCATGCACTTTAGGTTATTTTCAGGGGATTAAAAACTGCTGTCGTGGGAACCCCAAGAGGGTCTCCAAAAAGTTCTGGAAGTCCCCCAGAAAATCAGACTCAAGACATTATAAATGTGTATACACATTTTTATATGTTTTCTACTTTTCTAGTAAGTTTTTCTCACTTTAGTAACTTTTAATAATAAGATTAATAAGATGAATATTGCAACAGAATAAGTAAATTTGGCATTTTTCTCTTCAGGACCACAATCAATATTACTGATATTATAACAAATTATCAAAAATCATGTTTTTATTGTTTCTTAGCATATTCTCACATTTACTATTTATCTCACCTAGTTTAAACACTTCTTTATAATTCCAGACGCTGTATATAACATCAGTTGTAAATATGTATTTTAGAAAGGTCCATAATATTGGTTGTCCTGGCACCAAAAGTTTTAAAACGAACCTATCCGATTACAGATAAGTAGGCTTAGCTTAGGCAGACAAATCGAGGGCAAAATTGAATCTTTTGTCTCTTTGTCCTATGGTCATCTAAAACCACAAAGTTAACCATCAGACTTAACCTGAATTAGCAGAAACCGACTGGGATGGGATATAAGACCTCTGATACAAAGAGCCCACAGAGGTTTCAGGAGTTCGTTTAAGGTCCTTAAGGGTGTGATGCAGGATTTCACAGATTATTTTGCCACATCTGAAAATGATTCACCGGAAAAAAAGCATTGTTGGAATGACTCAATTGAAACATTGGTTCCACAGGATTTAAGTTTTATTAACAGATAAAATCTTTTTCAGATTTCAAAAGAAATTATGTTATGAAACGAGGGAAACCGATGTTGAAGATAAAGTTTGGTGATTCCAACAATATATACAGTATTGTTGCTACACATACCACTAAAACAGCAATATTGTAAAGTGAAGCATTTGTCCTTGTTGTCATTGCTTTGATTTAAAGCAAGTCTTTCTATATGGTTTATTTCTTGCATCATCTGTACTTTACCTGCCACATAGAGCCGTGTAAATTGTCCACCATCCACTTTCTCTCACTTCACCTTCCTGCAAGTTCAGCGCTGCGGTTTATAATGTACTGCTGGTAAAACTGTGCCAGCCTGAAGATGAGTTGCCAGCAGACAGCAGGTGGATCTCATCTGCCTTTCAACAGCAGAGTCATGCTTGTTTACTGATAATGGCAGTATGCTGGAAATAACACACGAGGATTACAGTTTGACACCTGGTGTTGCTGTTTGCCTATGATGTTTTGTAGTTATAGTCTGTTTGTTTTAAGCGCAGTTGATCATAGCAGTCAGATGAGAACGACAAGGGGTTAGCAGTCAGATTTTTAGGACTGAAATGGCACAAACTTGCACAGATAGATGATTCAAACATGAAGATGTGAATGAACACTACATGAGGTTATTTTGATTGTAAGTGTGGAATAGATAGTTGGCACCACCTACTGACCATACATTTATGAAGTTTTTAAGTGATATTTTAAAGAATGACACCCATTTGCAACACCAATGCAGGTGAATGGGTGTCAGTCCCAACTTTCTTTAAAATATCTTCTTTTGTTTTCCGTAGAAGAAAGTCATTCAAGTTTGAAATTACAAGAGGGAGTACATTCATACTCAAAAATTTAAAGTTATCTTCCACTATAATTCATGAATGCACATTTTATTTTGAGTCAGAAGTCAGGTTTGATGATCTTTCATCCTGTACAGAAGCTGAGAGTCTGAGTGAGGTCGGTCAGCTGGTCTCGTCAACCCCAACGGCTCCATGTACCCTGAAACCAACACGGATTCTCCTGCCCGTCTCTCCACCCGGCAGACCGGCTCTCCGGGCATCAACTACACGTGAGCACGGTCCATTCACAAAGCTTTAGAGGGTGTGCTTACTACTTTATTAATCTTTTATTTTAAAAAGTTTTTATGTTTTTAAAATGTTCTTAACGTTTGTTCTTAGGGGCACAAAAGGTTACATTTTTAAGAGGATTGTCTTAAGAGGATCTCTATTTTTATACAGTGCATCCAGAGGATGCAAAATCGGTCCATTTGATCCTTTTCTATTTAACTTAAGAATAACTGCACACCTATTTAAGATAAGATGAGCTTAACAAAATATTACTATCCTTATTATAACCACATTCACTTTACAAACATACATTAGGTCAAAATTTTATTGCGCATCTCTACATTTATATTACCATTCTTTATCTTCGTTATCATGATCATTTTTATCTCTTCATGTCTTCTTTAGGGCTCGATATGGCAGTCCAAAGAGGCAGCTGCAGTTTTATAGGTACTCTATACAAGCTATTCCTGTTGGTGTGTGTGTACAAACACCTCTCCGAAGTACATCCACAGCACTAAACTGTACACTTAACTCAGGGAACATCCCTATGAGGAATCTGGAGTGAAGTGGATTGATGGAGCCGAATTGTGATATCATTTACTCTTCAGATACATGCTTAGGTCATGATGCTTTAAATACATCACATTGGTTATAAGTTGTCATATTAAACTTGTGGAACATTGACACAGACCTGTAAAACGTGGCTGGAGATTTATTCAGAGAGGGTTTTCTTACCAGGGAAGGCATGATATTGACCATGGTGTAGTGTTTAGCAATATGTCGACATTGACTTCTGCCGATTGTAGTTACCAAAGAACTTATTCCAAAACTCGATTTAAAAATTCCATAGTTTCACGGTTATGCCGATGCCAGTGATGTTAAGCTTAGGGGTGGCGTTATGGGAGGGGCTTCAGGACGACTTACATCGTATCAACCACTTTGTAAAATACAGTAGCTACCAATTCCCTAGGGATCAGGCTTTTCCTTCAATATTCATCAGATACGGTCCGCACACGTCATTTTCCTCTGGAATAGCAATACTTTGGCTATTCCTGTCTTTTAGATTTTGTGAAATTATTTTGAAAAACACATGTTTAAAATAGACTGCAGGGGAGCCATTTCTTAATGATTTCTGCTTACTCATTTCGGTTACATGAAACATTGTTTCCATTTTAAAAAAGAAAACATTTTCATGATGGGGAATGAATCGAGTTATATAATAAGAGTGGATGTGACTTCATGGGGAAACAGTCCACCCTAAATAATAGATGCTACTGTTTTAAAGGCAAGCCTAAAGCCCTAAATAAACAAATAAGAGCAATGGATACAAAACTCACTGTAATTAGGACAAAAGATGGGAATCTATTTAAGGAAGAGTTCTTGCTAAATAAAAATTCAGTCATTTACTCACCTTTCTTTGTTCTGATGAACACAGAGAAAGATATTTGGAAGAATGCTTGTAACTTAACAGTAAACGGACCCCACTGACTATCATAGTAGTAACAGTGCATTATCCTTTTTTGTTCTGTAAAACACAAAATAAGATATTTTGAAGAATGTAGGAGAGCAAAAAGATTTGGGGTGACTTGACTACCATTTTTATTTCTCCTACTATGGTAGTAAATGGGGCCCAATAATGGTTTGGTTACAAGCATTTGATCAAATACCCCTTTCTGTGTTCAACAGAACAAAGATATTTACACAGGTTTGGAACTAGAGCATAAGTAATTTATGACATTTTTGGGTAAAATATCTCTTTCAAAGTCTTTGTATTCTGTATACTCTGTGTATACTTCTTTTCATTTTCATATTTTGTATTTGTTAGATACTAGGTACATTTTCTCCAAACGTATAATGTGGTAGAGTACAGCGCATCTTGTAAGACGTCTCTGTCCCATGTTCACTCCCGCTTGGTTGTATTTTTAAAATTTTATACTTGCACAAAACACTGGAGAAAAGAAGGGCTTTTAGTTGCTACAACTTCAAAGGCTTTTAGAGCACAAGCTGTCCTGAATAATTCATGTTCGCTGGGCATTTTTTCACCGTGATAGGTTCAGAAAACATTCGCCAAAAGTGGGTGGCGTTTGGTTTTGTTAAGAGGTGGAGCTTGTTGTCATTTAGAACAAGGCATCTCAGTTTTGTGAAAAACTCAAGTCTTCAGTTGTGTGCCAACAACCTTGAAGTTTTCAGATGAGCAGCATAGTGCAAAATCCGTATGTCACTCGCCCTCCAAGGAACCGGGTGAGTAAAGCCTGCTTGAGGATGTTGCATGTTGGTTTTACTCACATCCACAGGCCTCTCCTGGGTTACAGGCATCAGCATGGCAGAAGAGCGGATATAAGCAAAGACCGGTGTGCTGCTGTGTGATGGTTTAGTTAAGGTGGTTAGGTAGGACTTTATAACCTTCAGGAGAGGTAGAGCTTGATGCTTTTTTATTGGAAAGTGAAGTCTGCCTTATATTGACCTTGTGCTGCATTTTTATGGCTCAATAGTTTCAGTGATGCATTAAAGAGGGCGTATGGTGCGGTTCATTTTTTTCTGTTTCTTTGGTGTGTTGCCTATGCATGTATTAGACACACAAAATTACAAAATCAAACTATTATAAAAAAAGATATGACATCTCAAAGCAAAGGCTCAGCCGGTTTCAGAAATGTGTCCAGGAGGTGCTTTAAATGGTGGTTTAAATTTTTGGTATATTTTAAATAATTACAGCTTCATTTGAGAAAGACAGCTGTGAAACACGCACTGAAAAGAACTTTGCGGTGATCTGTCAAAAACAAAGTTTTGTAAAATGTACAAAAGTAGTGATTAAATGAAAGTAGATCTAAAAAAAATACAGAAGATGTAACACAGTGGTTTATATTAAAGGGATAGTTAACTCAAAAATGAAAATTCTGTCATGAATTACTCAAACCCATGATTTTCAAACATGTATACATTTCTTTTTTCGGTTGAACTCAAAAGTAGATATTTAGAAGAATGTTAGCTACTGAGATTTCTGGGGCGCCATTGTCTACAATATAGAAAGAATTATAAAAATGTTTGTTTTCCTAAGTTCTTTTAAATATATTTTTGGTCAACCTGAAAAAAGAACTGTTTACAGGTTTAGAACAACTATAGGTTTATTTAATCATGACAGAACTTAAATTTTTGCTGAACCATCTGTTTAACAAAGTCACAGCTTGGCTCATAAATTTTACCTTAATGTTCAAAAACACTGTATTACCTAGTGTCCTTTCATGATAATTTGTGAGTAAATGCTTTAAGATACTCATTACAAACGTATTATTTATTAGTATTGTCTCATGATAAGTTAAATGCTTTTGAACTTAAAAGACATAGAATCCAGAAAAAATTTAAGTTTAAATAAACCAAATATAATCTTGTTTTCAACCAAACTAAGAAAGATGTTTAAATAATGTTGGATTTTAAACGAGCAGACATGCTCATTTTATTACATTTTTTATCCGTTTTTGACAGTTTCTGCAGTGATCATTTACTGAATTCTTTTAGTTGCTTTAGATTCTTCTAAAAACTTTACAATTAAAAGTATATACAGCCTTTAAACACTGCTGCATGGATGTTAGGTTATGCATAAAATATTTAAAAATTTTTCCGATGTTATACACGGTTTGTTGTTGCGAATAAATATCGTTCAGTTTAGTTTGTTTGGACTGTGTATTTTAGTGGCCTTTAGACAATAGGAGATTCTAGACAGCCTCTGATCAGTTAACTGATCGAAAGATAGTTTTTCCATGTTTTCTTATAAGAATTTATACATTTCAACAATATAACACTTCAAACCTATGACCTTTCGGTTGCTGGTGTTATGTTCCACCATTTGAGCTACAAGAATATATATCTGACCTCTCACGTCTTATTATTATAAGTGTAAGCACATCCTGTCTTATTTCCAGCCTTTGTTGGGGTCAGTGCCAATCTATTTTTTGACTACTTGTTGATTTACCCTACTGGATACAGAATAGATCTGCTCCTCAAATCCTCCACATGGAATAATCTTCAAATCATTCCATGTGCATGCCTGAACGTCTACTCCCTTTTATTGCTTGAGCCCGCATGCATACAGAAAAACAAAATTCTAGTTTGCCCTCCATTAAGAGTGCACAAATGCATTCTGTTGTGTTTGGGTCACACATGGAAAAGATGGGGGGGTGGGTCGTGCAAGCTCTGATTACAATGCATGGACGTGTGAGTTGCGTGTTGATTGTCAAGGGAGACGGTGCTATTTAAAGCAAGACCACTGACCTGCACGTGTCTGCTGGTCCCTGTCATCCTTCACTCTACGCTTGTTGGAAACACTCGTAGTTTCTTAGTTCAGTGTTGGGCACCGGGTCAACTGGGCGCAGGGCATGTTTGCCACTCATAGGAGCAGTCTGACTGATGTGCGGGTCGTGCACGGCACACACGTCTCGCACAGTGGTCGAGGTCCCAGCCGCCAACAGAGTGTGCCTTCCGAACAGATCCCCAAAAATGGACCACCGGGTAACACGGTACGAAGGAGCAGCAGCATCAGCAGTGGCAAGATGCTGTCCCTGTCCTTCAGCGAAAGCATGCGGAGCGACATCGACCGCTACCTGTCCGATCAGGGCCTGTGCCCTTTGCGGCAGGGCGGGGGGGAATTGGGCGAGATTAGGAGCCTGAGAGAGGTGCGGGCAGCCGCCCAGCTTAAAAACCTGGAGGATTTCCTGCGAACCAATGGAGTATCACTTCAAGAAACTATCTCCTTCCAGACTGGCATGAGGTATAGGTAAGTGTCTGATGGAAAGCGTGGGATGGAATTGGGAGGGAAAAGTGAGGTCTTGCGTTCTTGATTTCCATTTTGCCATTCCCCTATTATTGTTACTTTTAAAATGTCATGGAGTTTCATTTGGTTGTGTATCTGACTCATCCAGAGAATATAGCCAGTCTTAAACACCGACCAGCTGTTGGGTCTGGATTAAGTGTTTCGCTTTAATGACAATACATGCTAGAAATGACAGATACTTTTGACAGGTACTCATGGTCCTTGTAAACTGTTTTGGAATTGGAGAGACTGGTGGACCTTGCACTGGTGAGCAAGAACAGTTGATTGGTGTTTTGACAGAAGTGGTGTAGAGTGTCAACAGTTTGTGTTCAGTTCTATCCATAACAGTGATCGAATTACTAAGATAGCACATCTTATGACAATGGCTTTAACTACACAAACGATGCACATGTCACATGTCCACTCAGTCACATGGTGAAACAGTTATAGTACCATTGCGTTGTTTACAGCGCTCATGTTATGGATAGCCACTGGGAAAAGCTGTATTCTGTCAGATCATGCCGGATCATAATGTCAACCTTTTTTAACTTCCCGTTTGAATGAATGTGTATTTAAATTATTTGTATTGCAATGTCTGATTCTTTAACTATCCATGCATTTCCCAGGTATAGACAGTGCCCATTACAGATTTTGGGTTTTGTGCAAAATGTTATAGGTGCTACCCACCGAGTCATCTTGTTTTTGACATACTTTTGTTCCTATGGTCAAATGTGAGCTCTATTTACAGTATATATATGATGAAGTAAGGAAAAAAATATTTTTTAAAATTCTGATTCATATATATCATGACTTCCTAATCATACACATTCACATTGGGTCTTTAAAGACTGTGTTTTAACCTCACCAAAAATGCATCCATATATCATGATAATAGTTTTTGACCACAAAAACAAATAACTTTTGATCACAATGACCACAAATTAAAAATCTGACACCGTAAAAGCTCTAGTAGAAATATTAACATGACTAATACACACCCATAAGCTTATGATTAAACCATCAGGATTAAAGACTATTTATCGTTTTATCACATTGACCTAAACAATGAGGAGGTGAAGCAAATTATCACAAGATGGCAGTGCACACACATCATTTGGGCATTGTGTCCAGCAAAGTTCATTTCTGTCCAGGATTTGAGTTCTTCGTCCGTCATGTGAAGTGATCCATTTATAACCTTTCCGTGTATTAGATTTTGATGGATTTAAGACATTCAGTCGCCCATCCTGTGATGTCACAGGGTCCTTCTGTGGTCCTAAAACACAATGCGATTAACTGTCACGGCAAGACTTTAGATTTTAATCCATTAACTGTATAACAGTAATGATTAATAAGTCATCCTGTGCCGTAAAAGGACTGCCTCTATAGCTGCGGTCAGGTCGTTCTGTATCCAAGCACATCTCTTTTCTGCTCTATTTCCTCTTTAATTAAATGCTGCTGATGTTCTTTCTGTCTCTTTGTTTTTCCTTCTATGTTTCCATTTTTTATGCTGTGTTTGTCCCATGGGCATAAACCATGGATTAAATGTGGTTAAAATCTAGGGGAAGACTTGCAGCCTGAATTATAAGTAAATACTCATACAGTAGCATACAGATTTCTGCAGTCATGCTTAATATATCACATTAAATGAGATTTTCAATCTTATATTGGAAATTGACTTTCTGCAGGCAGCTCAAATGGACCATAAAACATGGTTTCTATACTTACATAAGGCAGGACAATAAAACCTAACTAAACAATTGGGTTGCCATCACATCTTTGTCAAAAAAGTGTGTGTGTGTGTGTGTGTGTGTGTGTGTGTGTGTGTGTGTGTGTGTGTGTGTATGCGTGTGCGTGTGCGTATACGTGTGTGTGTGTATGTGTATATATGTATATGTATGTATATGTACGGCAGCTTATGACATTTTAAAGCAACACACAAACATTTTGACCTTTTGAGTGTATTAAATACTTTCTGCTCGCTATGAAAAAAACCTTGAATTCAAGGCAGCATTTGAAATTGTAAAAAGGTTGCCATGGATGTCCAAAATGTGCAATGCATTCCAAGGATGTATAGAAGCATTCAGGTTCATGAAATCTGCTATTAAATGCACGCGTAACATTTAAACATTTATCTTGTTATAACTGCAAGCAATGTTCTTTTTCTTCTGCCTGTTTGCGATGCGTGTAAGTCATAGCATCATTTCTCTGAAGATATGGAGAGTCAGCAGATAAGAGAGCATGAGTGAGGTCAAATGCTGATGTTGACCTTGTCTTCAGATTCATTTCTATGTTGTTACAAAAGGTCCATAGCAAAGTTAGCTTTACTGTACTTTTATCTGATATAGCCCAGCTGTACAGTATGTACAGTAGGGACTTTATAATCAGGAGGGATGCCAGACCTTTGCAGACCTGCACAGATTTTTATCCTTATTCTGCTTTTAATTGCGCTTTGTACACATTATTAGAGGAAAAAAGCTTAGGGATTTGTGTTTATTGCAACATATTCATTTAAATTTGTTGATCATTCACATTGCCTAACAACTCAGATTGATCAGCAGGTAAATGTAGATGTATTAGCTGTCAGTGATTTATTGCAGTCAACCTGCCGGGATGCACATTTCTTTACATTTACATGTGATGTATACTACATTTCACAGCAGTTCTTTTGGTTCTCGTATTTGATTGGTTGAGAGCGATATTTGACCAGATACATAACGTGAAGTGCTTCACTGTTTGAATTAAACCGCTACTCAGAATTTTAAAACACAGATCCCCAACAAGGGAAAGAGTTTCCAGACGTGCTTTACATAACATACAAGGTGTAAGTACACACCTGAACAAGTTGCAATCCTTCATATTAAAAGATGAGAAACAGAACAAGACGTTCTGTAAACATGCGCAATGGCATAAAAACAATAGAATGTGAAAATGCATTCTCTCGTGTAGGGTTTTAAATTCAATCCGATGCGGGTTTTGATTTGTCTAACATTTATTTTTTTTGCTGTCGAACTGTAGAATAAATGCAATATGGCACTCTTAGTCGTGGGATGGTGCTCTCTCTCTCTCTCTCTCTCTCTCTCTCTCTCTCTCTCTCTCTCTCTCTCTCTCTCTCTCTCTCTCTCTCTCTCTCTCTCTCTCTCTCTCTCTCTCTCTCTCTCTCTCTCTCTCTCTCTCTCTCTCTCTCTCTCTCTCTCTCTCTCTCTCTCTCTCTCTCTCTCTCTCTCCCTCTCGTTATAAATGAGTTTAATAGACAAAAAAAGAATTTAGCTTTGTTTTTTCATCACAAAACTTAGCATTTCATGGTGAGGCCTTAAAGGCAGGGTTTATGATTTCTGGTAGTCAATGTTGACTACCTCGTCTAATCTTCCTCTCAACATCAGAAAACGACACACCCCTTACTGCTGATTGGCTGCACAATGTTTTTTTGGACTTGGACCCCCTCTAAATGCTTTCTAAAGCCTTTTTGAAAAAGAATGCCTTTAAGTTGTTAATGACACAAAAAACTTTTCTGCAAATTGTAATCAAATGGTGACTAGACTGAAGATGATGAAATATAACATTTTTATGTCAAAATGTAAAAAATTCTAAATGCGAAAGTGAGACATTCCCCAAAACTTTTGGCCAATACACCATTAAAATATAATTTGGTTTGGTAAATATCACAAAAATAAATAGATATATAAACTTATAATCTTTTGAAAACGTGAATAGTGATGTTAAGATTATTCTGTAAAAATCCAACTGTTCATTACTCTGAAATATGCAAATATTTTATTATTCAACTAATAAACAATATTTTTCTAATATATACCAACACATTTGTTGAATTGTAATAGAAGAGGAATATTTAATAAGGATCCCTTGGATTTTTACTTACATATTCACAGAAATGTAACAGTATATTTAATTAATTTCAACGCTTTTAAATGAACTCTTCATTTGAATTGTTTCATGTTAAAACACAGTAAATTTTGTAAAAATGTTTTGTATATGTATGTTTATTCTTATATATTTTTTCTACCCATTCTTTAATTTAATGTATTTATCACATTCTAAAGCACTTCATAAATCAGCTTTAATAAGTAGCTGGAGTGCTTGACATTCAGAGGTGAAGCGGCTGTCTTCTGCTGCAGAGTTCGATTTTGCATTAGAAATCTCTCGGGTTCAGCTTAGGGAGCGTTGGAATGTTACAGTCTAATGAGATATACTGTATTTGCAGAAAATGACTTGAATACATTTATTTCTGGATTAAGCTCTGACTTGTGGTGTTTATGAACAGACATATTTCTGAGATGGCTGTAGTGTGTGGATGTGAGTGAGTGTGTGTGTGTGTGTGTGTGTGCCTGCAGCGCTTGATGCTTTAAGTCTGTTTAATATCATCTGGACTGTAAAGCTTAAGGATACATCTTTTACAGGAACCCCCCAGGGCTTTGCCAAAGTTTGCAAAATATGCATTAGCAGTTACTGTACATATGCACGTTTAATTTTTAATTTAAAACTGGTTCAGAAATTCAAAGAACAGTTATCAACCAGGATCAATCTTGATTTATTTTAGTGTTTAAGAGGAATTGAGTGTTACTAAATTGAGATCTACTTTTGCGCATTTTATTTGCTTCTTAAATCACTGAATAGTAACTAATGGTGTTTAAATAATTTTAGATGGAGTGTAGTGGGTTGTGCTGCATAAAATCTCCATTTTATTTAACTATTCAAACTATTTTACTTTAATCTGATTTATTGTCTTTAAAAATCTTGAAAATCTAGAAAAAACTTAAAATAAAGTTTGCTGCTTTATTCTTTGTCTGTACAATATGTGTAATCCAAAAGTTCTTATTGGTTCCTGCTGAGACGCCTTAAGATCAAGCTGATATTTTGTTTCGTTCTGTTTCCGTCTCAGAATTGTCCAAAATGTCTTGGCAGCTGGAACATTCAGAGTAAGAGAGATTGAAACACTTGATTTTGATTATTTGAATGGATGAGCAAATACTTTTGGCAATATAGTGTATGTATAAATGTCATTTATGAAACGTTTTTGATTTCATGTCATTTAAAAGGGTAGAAGAGGTAGTATTTGTGCAGATGTTTGTTTGGGATGAGCGCAGGAGCTCCTGCAGTGAAGCTCACTGGACAGG
Organism: Triplophysa yarkandensis; assembly: GCA_033220385.1. NCBI lineage: Eukaryota > Metazoa > Chordata > Actinopteri > Cypriniformes > Nemacheilidae > Triplophysa > Triplophysa yarkandensis. The sequence continues at coordinate 12,254,091 of CM065671.1, read as the reverse complement.
GACTTAGCTTTTCTTTAAAGACTGATGATTGAGAGACTCCAGAGGATTTTTCCGAGCTTAGCTGACTGTGGATAAGTCCGTAGTTCGGCTTTCAATCAGAGTCATGTCAAGACAGGAATGATTTGATGGTGTTTGAAAGTGTCTTTTTTTGTTGCATATTGACTTTAGAAAGGCCTTCACATGGTATACTTCATCTGAAACTGTTTTATAATATTATGTATACATATTTTACACTTTTTTTTCTTTTAAAAATATGAGAATGTACTGAAATGTCTCTTGGCATTGTTTCAGGTAACTTCTTAAGGTATCACCTGACAATGATTTTAACCAAAAATATTATATTATATTATCTATATGTTATAGTATATTATATTACATCATATCATATTTTATACCATATTATTTGATATTATATTATATTGGATTATATTAAGAAGAATATTTTCATTTCATTGTTTTATTCAATTTTTTGATCAGACAATATGCAGCCATTTACAAAATTATATATCATGCCAAACTTTTATTTAGTCATCATTTCTGGATGTATTGTGTTAATTTCAGTTTAGTTTAGTTTTGAATTTCAACAAAATCAAACCTCAGGAAGGACCAAGTAATCAGATAGCAACTTGAAAGTGTGACAGTCTGACAAGAAACATAATTTTTTTATCTGTTATTAGATAAAAATGTATTTTTAATATTTTATTTTCTATAATGAATATATGAAATTTGGCAAAATATTGTTAGTAGTTCACACAATAAATCAAAATGTATAATTGTAGCCAAACACAAACCTATAAAGGTCACTTTAAATCCAAAGCAATTTTAATTGATTAAATTGTGTAAACAATGTACACTGGAATTTCTCATATCATTTCCTACAAATTCTGGCATTAATGGCCGAAAGATTAATGTTATGGCTCTGACTTTCTTTATGTCACTCCATCTGTTTTTTCTAAGAAGGGTTTTGTTCATCCCCGATGTCTCTAGGCCCTTAGCCCTTAACGCAGAGCCATCCTCCAGTTCATAAATGTTCCCCTCCCCTCCCCCAAATACACCCTGCATGCCCTCCTCTCATTAGAAGGGTCAAGTCTCCTGGTGAGAGGCCAGCATTAAGTCTTAAACTCAACCGTTCGATACATAATGTGCTATGGCTCAAGTTTCCATTCACTAATCATTATTCAAGTACGGTGTGTGCATTTACTGCACTGACATTAAAAACTACTCCGTTTTAAATCTAATGTCCTAACTATCTGTTACCTGTACCAGTGATGACGGATTGGATTTACAACAGCTGACGGAGTTGGAAACAACAAGCAGGTGCTGTTGTCTAAATGTAAATCTTGTCAATTCCGGGTTAATCCCAGCACAGGGTCAGGGTAACACACAAATACATTTGTGTTTATGATTAAGTTTTGATTGTTCTCACTTCCGTGGTGAGCTTTGTTTTTTTTTTTACAAGAGGATCACATTTCTGCAAATAACAAAAAGAGAATTTAAAAATTATTACAAATAAAATCATTAAAATGTAATTTATTAAAATGAATTAGTTAATAAATCCAACAGTCTATTTATTTACAATTTACTAATATTTTTTAAGTTTATTTAATGGAAAATTGTATTTATTTAAAAATATTTTTATAAAACAAACCAGTATTTGGACGAATTCTAACAGAAGTCTTTAAATTATCAGATTCACTTTTTTACTCACATAAACACACAATTTAAAGAGTATTTTATGTAAAAATACAGTATTTTTTAGTGTATGCAAAGAAGTTTTTCCCATTTTCTCGTGTTTGTGGATCATGGAAGCTTTCGTACATCATACAGCGCAGTGCAAAATAAGGAACAACATGTGCATATACGACAGACTGAACCCATGATGCACTCTTGATTCTAGATCCGCTGCGGCAGAACGGATGAAGATATGATACCCACTTTTCCTCTCTAGCAATGATTTCCTGTCACTTCTTTCTCTTTAAACACTGCATCATGTCAGATGCCCGAGTCTAGTATTTTCTTGTGTCTGCCTGGCTGATTTTAATGGACCGCTGCTTTGAGGGCCGAATCACACAAGCCTGCTGTCAGAGTCTTTGTGTCCTGAGGCAGGTTCGTCTTGACGTGCCATTCAGAGAGTGCTGTACGTTCACTTAAGCCGCCTGTCCACTTCCTTTAATCTGGAGGTGGAATGACATATATTCGGCTAATCCCGAGGGGATGAAAACTGGTCGGTCGCTCCATCAGTCTGTGGTTTTATGAGGTGCTTTAGGGTGCAAGCCAGCAGTAATTTGCAGGAGGGATGGGTGTCATTTGCGTGTCAGATTATTAAAGAGCTTATCTCGGAATGTTTACATTCATGGGCATGTCTGCTGTATGCATTAGAACCACAGAAGTTAGCATACAGATATTTGACTTACAGCGCTGTCCTTTGATGCAGACATTCTGCTATTGTCCATGTGTTTTTTCCCTCTCTTTTCAGTCTGTTTGCATTCTCTCCAGCTACTAACCCTATATGAAAAATAAAGATTTTAGTGGTATTTGCACTTTAAAAAGAAGGTAATGGGAATTTTCGTGGAAATGAAAATATTAAAGGTTTTTGTAAACTTATAGAACAGATGTCAACATTTGGATGTAAATTTTTATTGGAAAACATTTAAAATTTCTTGTGCTGTATTATGATATTCTGTTTTAAAGGCTTAGTTATCCTGACAGCATTTACTCACACTAACACATGACTCTTCCTGCATAACACAGCAGAAGATATTTTGAAGAATGTTGGTAACTGGACATTTCTGTACTTATTGACTTGTTTTTTGTCTATACAATAGAAGTGGATAGGGGCCACGATTGTTTGGTCACACATTCTTAAAAATATCTTCTTTTGTGTGCTCCATAAGACGGAAAAAAGGACAAGAGGATAAGTGAAGAATGCCAGAAATCATATTGTTAGGTGAACCATACCTTAAATCAGAATACCATAGTGTAACATTAAAAATAAATGTCACATTTTCCCTTATCTCAAAGTCATTGTTTTGTGTGAGCTGCACCTGGAGACCTTACAATGTCCAAAGGCATTTTGAATAAACCCCAAAGTTGTGTATTAAAAACAAAATGCAAGCAAATAGAATGTTACTGTAGATCTTACTCTATGACAGATGTGATTCACTTCTTTCGCTCTCAGAGCAATTGCAGGCGGTGCAATGTGAAAATATTCGTATTGAAATGACATTTAACATTTGTGCTGGCAAATGTGACAAACATTAGTTCTGAAAAAATTTCCTAGTAGTTTAGTTTTCTTCTTGGTAGGATGATGTATTAGGAGCATGTGTGTTTTATACACTGGCTCATGCCAGATTTGTGCTTCGTCCTTGGACATTCTGTCACGCGTAGGCAGTGTGGAATATCAGGTACGAGCTGATCTAACACAACATGGCATGAGTTTGGACCTTCCCACTTTCCTTTCCAATATTCTCTCGCTCTCTCTCTCCCGCTCTCTCTTTCACTCTCACACACAGTCATGCCACGCTCTTTTATAAACTCTCTCTATCTCGCATTCTCGCCTTTCATTTATGCATGTGCTCACTACACAGTGGGCCACAGTTGAAGATATAAATCTTAATAGGACGCCCTGTATATAAACTCAACCAGCTTGGAATGACTCGCTGCTGAAAGATCGCTGGAGAAAGTGGGGGTAAAAAAGACAAGAAACTCATTCTGGACTGATGTGACGTGGATGGATGTGGAATTTCCCCCCTGTGCTTTGTGTTGATGTGATTGGTTCCCCGGGATCACCGCTTCACGGCTGCTGCTGGGATTCACACATACTAACACAGCCACACACACACGGAGTCGCCTATTATACGCACATACAGGCGGCACATGGACAGATCCAAGCTCTACAAGCCACATTTAATCAACATAACATCTCACCTCCAGATCCAAAGAACTAGAAGAAACAAGACTTCAGAGGTTTGAGGTTACAACACTGGTGCCTGCCGGTAGATTTTAGTTGCTCTTCTTATAGTCTAAATCCTCAGTGTGGTAGGGGTGTCTGCAGGGGATCGCCGTCAGCATGCAGGTGTCATTTGTGTGCACGGACCACCGAGCAGTAAACCGGAGCACGGAAGACAGACTGAACCGACAGAACACTAACAGCCCAAACTTGGGGACCAAAAGCAAGTTCAGGGCCGTGGCCATGGTGGCACGGAGCCTGGGTCAGCTGTCTGTGCAAAATATGCCCTCCTCTGGAGACCACTGCTTGAGAACTGGCATGAAGTATCGGTAGGTCTCTGTATTTTGGGTTTATGTTTAGTAAAAATGGATTTAAAATTGTGAGTTATTGGGCTTGCAAACTAAGTTAGGTAAGCTGGTGGTTATTTTATTGTTGTTTCAGACAGTCTTAATAAAAAATAATAATCGAATAATAAGACGTCATCCCGGTATGTCTCCTCCTAATGTTGAAATTTGCATTTTATGTATTATATGGGTTAACTACCTCCAAAGTTAAAATAAAGATATTTCATTGGTTGAACCGATTGAGTTTGTGTAAACACATGGTCAGCTGGTCTTAATTCAGATTTTCTAACATAAGAATCAGAATGCCCATCAAAACTATATGTTTATCGAGTTCCACTGCTCAGCATTGTTGAAACACATCTGTCTCTTACTTTTAGCACTTATGTGACCCATGGTCTACTGTCACTACATCCTATATACTACTTTGGTGGTAGTGTACTGTATTGCTCTGTTCCTAAAGTAACCCAAGCACTCTTCTAATTTGTCCATTCTGTAATTTGCATAACTCTACATCGAAGGCACTTTGTAGCCGTGCATCTTCCACTTCCTGATTAATCTACTGTAATGTGCAACTCTATCCTGTACCTGAGAAGTGCTGCCATCAGCCTTCTGGTGTCTTAAAGCTGATTCTCTTGCCGTCATTGGGGCTAAGAAATGTAAATCTGGTCATATAATACTTAAGAGGTCTGTGTGTATTTGACAGAAATATGAGTGAACGTTCATGGTTTTGTATTTCAGGATCTGTGTACCGCAATTGTACTGTACCTGGGCATTGCTTTACATTCAGAGGGAATTATTTTAAGGACATTGTTGTAAAAAATATGATGGATCTTTTTACATACTTAAATTATTGAATTTGTCGAGTGGAATTCACAACTGTGAAGATTCATAGTGTATAATATTGAGCATTCTTTTATTCTTTCATTCTCTACGAATGTCAAAATGAAGTATTAAGATTGCAAATATATAAGCATAATTCTACTTATAATTTATTCAGTATTAAAGATATGTCTTTGTAGCAGTTATTAATGTTTTTATTCTAATCTTATTTTTCTGCCCTGGAGTTTTACATGATTACTGCTGTATTTTTTAGAAAGTTGTTTGGAATTGTTCGATTCATTTTCACACTGAAAAAAATCTTGGATTAACAGATACACTTTTTTTACATTGGTTGCACATAATAAAATTTTGTTTAGTCTGTATAATTTATTTATAGTTGACCAATTTGTGTTTGTGAAACAAAAAGGATTTTTATATGTTTATGATTTATATTTTAATTTAACACCCTTAACATAAATATGTTGTTTATATGGCATTCATTGTGAATTGTCTTCAACAAAAAGAAAACTAGAAAACTGTCCTGAACATTAAATTCAACATTTTAACAAAAAAAATTTTTATTCTTACTTTTTAAAATTAAGCATTTAAATTTAGATACTTTGTTAGTGGTTATGGTTCTTAAAAATGACAGAAATTCCTTTTTGTTGTTCATCTACTGCATACATACTACATAAATAAACTCTATATATAGTGATGTTGGTAAGTAAATCTGTGTCTGGCACCACCCAAGTTCATGTAACATGATAAGCAGGTAATGGAAGACTTATTGCTCAAAACGCTGAAGACATCATCTAAATAACAAATATGATAAATCATCCTAAATTAAACACACATTTGAGTGTTTTCATTGTCTTTTTACATGCTGAAAGACCTTTGCGCAATTTTCCTTGTAGTCCTTGTACGGCACAAGTCAACTCAAACTCCTTTGCATTTAAAAAAATTTCAATTTCTACTGCCAATCTCCTTCTGTATACCAACAATTGTCTCCTTTGTATCTCCATCAGGTCCATTTAGTCCATTAAGTCCTCCATTAAGTCTCCTGAGCTTTAAAAGAGCAACGTCTGAGCAGTAAAATTTCCTCTGGGCCATATTGAGTTTCATGTGGTTGTCTTGTTTAGTTGTGTGAGTGAGTCGGAGAGATTGAAGAGGGTTTTGTTGAGGCATTGTGTAACGTGTGCCTCTCTGGGATGGCCAGAAAGAAAACTGAAGTGGAGATTACATAAATGTACGAATTGGCCCGCAGTTTCTGCCTGCTGTTCCCCGGGCTGTAAACAGCGGGAGCGCTTCAGTTTGGCCAGCCAGTTATGCAAGCTACCCTTTATTTATCTGGGATAAGTCCACTGGATCCAGTGTGCACCTATTACTGGAAGAATCCCAGAGTGGAAAGGCGGAATAAGTGAGATAACTTGTATTAGTGTATGTGGCTTACTGTATATAAGAGACAATATGAAATTTTGAGGAAACTTGCATTTTTCATATGCATCATTCTAAATATGCAGGAACATATCATATCCATAGGATGTATTTTTAAGACATGGTCATCAAAAGGAATCATAAATATTATTTTTAAAGTAAACAGTGACATTTTGAATGTTCAAATGCCCCTGTTTGGTTCGTAAGAAGAGTTTATAACACATAAAACTGTTTTAAGTCAAATTTTTTGCTTAGTCCAATAGGTCATTTAAACCAGTGGTTATCAAAGTTTTTTGGTTGTGCCCCCCTTTAAACCTTTATAATATCACGCGTCAAACCAACGAAAGTCACTCTAACTCTCCTTAAACCAAATATTTTCACCACACTTTAAGAAAAAAAAAACTTGCAGTGAAAAATCTCCTGCATCACTTAGAAAATGTATATATGTCCTGCCTAGGTCTGTTTGACTTCAGTGGCTTTTCTCTTTCTTTGACAAACCAATCCATATTTTCCTGTCTTAAAGCAAAGAAATAACTTAAAAAATATTTTATTTCATAGTTATGCCTTCAGCAAGATTCACTTATCAAGACATTTTGGTGTTCTTCAAAAATATTGTGATGTTTCGTATTTTTTGTTACTCTGAGAAACAACTGTCAACCCTATTACACGTTGGATAAACCTCTTTCAGTCTCACATAATTGGCATAAAGTGATGATATAAAAGTGTATGATTAAAAGACCAGGGATATGTTCTCTCGCTTTTTCTAAATATAAGATAAAATGGCAAACATGTGTCAAGAATGGAATAATTAACTATTATAAATGACTGTTAACATAAGCACCAATTAACAGATTATTTCTAATAATCAGAGTAAGGACTTTATCACTGTAACATGTTTACATGACAGGAGAACACTTCCTCAATCCGGTTTACATTAATGTTTTATTTGTCTGATTATTTGATTTAAAGCACATGATGATACAGTGGTTATGAGTTACTGGCTATTTCTAATATATATTTGGGTCAAATGCAAAACACCGATTTGTGGACCTGGTTTATGATTATATGATGTTGTGATGTATATAAAAATAGATGGAAAACTTTGCAACGTTACACTGTTATTACATTTGTGTTGTTTCTGTTTGAAGGTAAGAGACTGTTGAAACCGAGTTGTGTGGACGATAAGACATCAAATGGACATGTTTTTTATAACTTTGCGCTTACGATGCATGAGAGAAGCGTATGGGCACTTTGGTCGTGGGCAGCATAAACAGTAAAGATAAGATGCCCATACTTCCCACTAGTGATCCATAGACGCCCTCTCTAGTGAATCTACTTTCCCTCATGGTTCACTTTTTTATCGCCTATCCAATCACCACAACCTGTGCCTCTGACGTTTATCATGCTAGGACATTACTATACGGTCTGTTCCTGAAATTCCTCAAAAAATTGTGGAAAACCCGCCAGAGAAACAACACAGCTATAATTCTTGAGATCCTGGCGACTCAATGTTCAAAATGCATGTGGGGTCACATACTGTAACTGTTGGGAACTGTTTGTGATCTCTGTTCTCAAACCCGAAACCTTGGGGTGGTCATCTGCCATTTTAATGAGTTTTGAAATGTGTGCATGTGTGTGTGTTCTCTAATTAAGACATCTGCCGTGTGTGCCAGCCAAAGGCCAGGAGGGAATATCCAGCTAGTTTTCTGTCTCATCAGTTCCCGGCTGGGCCAAACAGTGCCTGACTGTGTAGTTCATGGCATGAACATGCTGGAAAATCTGTCATGAATAATCAGTAATCATAAACAATACAAATGAGCTACAGGAAGTGCCTTCTCTCAATATGGCATTATCTAGTTACCTCTGACAGCTGTAGATGCGGCAGATAGAGACCCAATTTGATCTGTGGGACTCCTCACCAAGTGCACTTGTCTGGAGAGATCCTGCATGCAGGATGTTTCTTTAGGATCTTTTAAACGATGCCGACTGCTTGTCAAAGTTGCCTGTGCATCAGTGTTATGTGTACAGCGTGAGAAGAATCACACATCAGAATCAGAATGAGCTCTATTGCAAGGTGTGCTTACACACACAAGGAATATGTCTTGGTTACAGAAGTTTCCATTAGATGTAATGTACACAGTTATTTGCTATAAGACATATTTGTGACGCTCATTCATTATGATGATAAAGGCTCCTCGGTGACCTAATGGTTGTTTATAACCATCCGCTCTACTGTCCTATCAATGAGAACCCACAGTTAGTCTAACATCAGCATTTTACCACAATAAATGTTCTAAGGATATTTATATCACTTATAAAATAAGAGTTTACAATTCGAAACATTAATTTTTGCATATTTTGAGAATAAATCCAGAAGATCTGTGTTGATGTCTTCAAGACACCTACCTGCAAAGGTATTGTAAAAGTCTCTACACGGTTCTGCATAATTAAATTCTCATTTGATTGTTACAAATAATTACACAATAAACTTTTAAAAATGAAAACTCATATTTCCTAATGACACACTGCTTCAAATAATGTTAATACTCAATACCACTGAACCCAAGAAAGCTCTGATGCAAGACTTGCACAGTACTGTAAGTCTGACAGTGAATGCGAGTTTGTTCTTATTCTTTTCATGCCGTAGTTCATAAATGTGAAATTACAATTGAATTTTAAAATTGAACTTTTAGTCAGATATGGTTTCCCATATCCGAAATGTGACCCCTGCATTTAACCCATCCAGTGAGTGAACACACACACGGAACAGTCGGAAGCTATCACTACAGTTCCCGAGGAGTGAACCGGGGTTAGGTGCCCTGCTCAAGGGCACGTCAGTCGTTACCTGTCGGCCCTGGGAATCGAACCAGCAGCCTTGTGATCACAAGATCAACTCATTTACCACTAGGCCACCACTGCCCCAAATTGCATTGTATAGTTATTTAAACTGGTCCCAATCAAACCAGTAAACGCCTGAAACCTCTGGTAAACTTTTAAGTAATATTTCCAGTGGTGTAGCTCCATACTGTCTGTGCAGACAGTGTGCCAGTGATTCATCTTAAAGATAGCTGGACATTAAGGCATGATAAGTTATTACAGTACTCTTTAATCACATTACACATCACATTACATCAAGAATCTCAATGTTATTAAGGGTAAAAGGTTTGTAAGAGAGAAGTTTTGTAATTGGTGCACTTTAGGATAGCACATGGTCGTGAATCGATAAGTAGGCCTTTAGGAGGTAATTGCTTTTTAAGAAGCTAAAAGGCAAGACAATGTTTTTTTATAAATGAAGACATTTATCTATGCCACAAGGCCAGCGTTGCTGTCGGAAAGGTTTGCCAGTATCTCATTTTAGAAGAGTTCTGAGTCAGACCTGAAGACCAGTTAAGATCAGTTAAAACTGCCTTTACTCCCCTAGTGACTGACGGACAGTGGGATGATATCAATTGTGTAGCGTAAGAGGGGAGGTCACACAGAATACTTACCACTTTAGCCTGTTTTACGTTGTTTTTTTATACTGTTTAAATTTTTTCATTATTTTTCGTATTCTAAAAAAGAAAAAATTTGCTCACTCAAACACACATCTAACGTCGGCCTTATACTTTTTATTATGACTTTCTTTCCACCGACAAACACAAAAAAGATATTTTGAAGAAAGTTGTTAGCCGAACAGCAGTGGCACCCACTTTTTTATTGTGTGTAAACCAGTCCAATGCAGGTGAATGGGTTACCAACATTCTTCCAAATACCGTCTTTCTGTACGGTGGAAGAAAGAAATTCAGGTTTGGAATAAAGAGTATTCTCAGTCCCATTTTGTTTGCATGTTTTGGGATTCGCAATCCTAAGAATTCGCCATGCACAGTAACCTTGCCAAAAAATTTGCAAAAGGATCAAAGCAGCGAGGATGTCGCCCTCTTTTTGGAGCACATGTTCACTTGTACAACAGGCCCTGACTTGTCAAAAACACCTCTGTAAATGCTCTTCAAGGGTGCGCAAAAAAAGTCCAACCTGATCCGATTTTTTTTTGATGGAATACAAATTTGGAGGAGGTGTGCAAATGTGATTGACTTCACACAAGATCAGTTTTTTTATTTTTTTTATTTGAGGGCAAACTATCTCTTTACGTGTCTTTAGTTGTATAACCATAAAGAGGGACATGTTCTCTTAGGCAGATTTTGTCAACAGTTTGCTGCGTTTCATAATTAAATAAGGGCAAAGATGTGTTTAACTCTATCTGTCTGTTCTCCGGTTGCAGCCACTATATCTTCAGCTTCGTAAAGGACGAGCAGCCATCGGCCCACTGAACTGGTGTTTGGTGGTGATCTAAAACTTTAAGTCAATTTTTGTTTTTATTTTATTTTGGTCAAAAAATTTGTGGATTATACATAATCTCAAAGTCCCATAATTAATAGCATATGTGCCATTTTTCCTTATTTTGATTCTGATTGACCTTTGAACACAGCAATCTTGTAGATCGGTAGTCATTGGTCTGTACTAGTTTCTTTAGAAGTGTACGGTGGCTTACAGACCGAAAGACTGTGAAAGGGAAATTGAAAATGGATTCTGGGCTCTACACATCACTTTCAGCAGGTGTACGGTTCACCTTCACTAGTCGGTCAATGGATCTCTCTTTCTGTAACTCTACCACCATCGCAGCAGTTAAAAATTCATCACTGGTTTTCAGAGCCTCCATGCTGACTGATCATTTGATTTAAGTTGATAAGTTCCCTGGTGATGTTCAAAGCTATTAAAGCTGACATCGCTGCTTACATGTAATGGATACAATGCATCTGCTTAATAAGCTGTATTCATTTTAACATTCAATTTATATATTCTAGAATGTTTCACCTGACTCTTTTACCTTTTGGTGAATGTTAAACGTTGTGATTTCACATCTTCTCGTAGTCCACTTTATTATCCATACAAATAAGCAGTGAAAATGTGATAAATAAGTTGCTACCAACATGCCTTAGAACCTTATCAAGTATAAAATTGTGGCCGTTTCATCTGGGAAATGTTTAAAAAAATATACAAATTTAAGCATCATATTCCTTTCCTGCTACGGTTGATCATGAATTGCTTCTGGTTCTCAAAATAATAACCACAAATTTACAGAATAGACATGAAGTCAGAATGTGTCCTTGACTAGGTGGTTGTAGTTAATGCAAAGCACGGTAGCCTTGGCTCTTTGAAAACCTGTAAAACGCAGAAGAAAAGACCAAAGCGGCTCTCTGATTGGTTCATCTGGGCTTAGTGAAGCTGTCTCCAGGCTAGAATTATTGCCTCCTTTGCTTTGGTCTATACACAAACCTATAAAAATAAGATTCATTTCACATATATCCACGACCACAGCACATGCATTTGCATACTCATGTGAGATGAAAAAAAGTCTGTATTTGACCATGTTGACATATTCAGTTATTGAATATATTGTAAAGTGTTTGATAGATGTTCTCTATGCGTTGCAGGAATCTTGGCAAATCTGGATTAAGGGTATCGTGTCTTGGGCTGGGTGAGTGGAAATGAAGATTTAATTTTACACCAGAAACTTGACCAAAGATTCACAATCAGTGATGAAAAAATTTTATAATTTTGTTGTATTATGGTTTAACATCATTAGCACAGCTTGTCTCAACTCTGACTCTTCTTTTGCATCTCTTCAGGCACTTGGGTGACCTTTGGTGGACAGATTCCAGATGAGGTGGGGTGAAATCTTTCTCAGTGCAAATAATATTTTTAGCAGTGAACAACTAGACAACAAATAGGGCTTCTATATATGATAAATACTAAATGTAAGGAGGACATTACAAGAGGAATTATATGTGTAGAGATCTTGAAATAAGATTTTGAATCTCAAAATGAGAAGGCCCTTATAAGTGCTTAAAAGGTTTAAAAAATAATTAGAATGGTATGATTATTAGATCAAATTACTTTAAAACAAACTTCCTACAGCTAAAAAAATAAAGTCAAATATACTGAATAAGCAAATAATTATTTTAGTTTTTTAATGTATTCTTAAAGTTATCAAGTTAAGGCTTTAGAATGAGAAAAAGAATAACTCTACAGTAAGCCAAACAATACACTGTAGTAGTAAAGAAAGATTAAGGATTATTCTTATATCAAGTAAATTTAAGTTGTTACTGAATCTAAAAAATATATATATTTTTGACCTAGGGCTAGAACTAAAATGAACCTATTTAACGTTAATTCACTCAGTTTTAACATTACCTGACCAGTTAAGTCAAAAAGAAAATGCACTGGATACATTTAAGATTATGTCATTTATGTAACAAAATAAGTTATTAATAACGATATCATTTATCTATGCTGCCTAAATTTAAAATTAAAAATCTTGAAAAGTGCTAAACTTTATTTTCTTAGTAGTCTGTACTAAGGCATGATGCTCCAAAACCACAGGTGGATCGGCTGGCATAATAAAACAAAAAAGATATTAAAACCAGTTGTCTGATTTTAAAATATTTCATTCTACACTGTCTGTTATCTCTGTCCGATCTCTGTGTTTCTCTCTTCTTAGGTAGCCGAGCAGCTAATGACGCTCGCATATGAAAACGGCATCAATCTGTTTGACACCGCCGAAGTTTATGCGGCAGGGAAGTGAGTACATAACTCAACAAATCCCATTATTTCAAAGAGAGGGATAGGCTCCTTTAATACCCTACAAATAGAAATATTTGTAGGGTATTAAAGTAATAGTTCATTCAAATATGAAAAAAACCTATCATAATTTACTCATTTTAAACCTGTATGACTTTCATTCTAATGCAAACAGAAAAGAGGATATTTTGAAGAAAGTTGGTAACCGAGTGAATAAGCACCAGTTCACAACGTTCTTCTTTTGTGGTCTGCGAAAAAAATCCATACAATAATTAAAGAGGGTAGCTTAATAATGACATCATTTTGGGGGGGGGGGTTGAACTAATACTGTTCTTTAAATCTTGTTCTAAAAACATAATGTTGGACCATATACATTTGATTGCACTTTCATTATGTTTTTAAAAGCATCCCAGACAAAAAGAAATTAAACATGTATTCTCAAATGTATTCCATTACACATACAGTACCCTATTTCTTAAAAAGAAGAATGGATTCATCTTGGAAACAAATATTCGGATGTATTTTTTTGTAGAAGTTTATAATTTCGTGCTAAAACTTGGATCTTTAGTGTCAAAGATGAAGATGATTTGATATGACGTTGAGTGTTGTACTTACGCCTGGCCGGCATTGACATCACTCATTATTAATACTTTAGCTGATACTTTTATCCAACGCGACTTATAAGTGATGTGAACAAGATGCAATGACTACAAGAGGTAACATACGTAGGTGAAATAATACTAGGCCTAGTTAGATAGTCAAGTGCAGTCAAGGACAGAATTTTATTTTAGTTTTTGATGGAAAGAGTGAAGATATAAAGAAAGAGATTTTAGAGTGGGTCAGGTGATGCTCACATAATATTACACAGCCAATATTTGAATCATTCGTATACAGTTATTACATTTTAATATCACTTTTAATGTGTGAAGGACAATGATACATTTACTGTTACTGTACTTTAATACCTATACATGAACACAACCGACTTCATGAGACAATTTTGTCGTCTGCAAGCGTGGTGGTTTCACTTGAGTAGTAAAAAAACCCCAGTAAGGTGAGTTGCCAAAAAACTGCCGTCTCGCAGTAAATTTAGCAGCGCGCGTGTTTTTCTGCAAAGCTGTGGAAATGTACCGTGGGAGAATTGCTGATTAAGTTTAGGGGTGAATCTCCTGACTCTGTAAAAATCCATCTGACGATCCAAAACGCTATTTTATCGAAACCAAGTTAAAGGCACAAACCCACACATTTGTCCTGCTCATGTGTGTACCTACTGCATTTTCCATCAGGTCAAGCTGGCCGTGAGGCTTTGGTTCAGAGCGATGATAGCTAATGAAGAATAATAAACACATCACCGCGGATAAACAATCCGTCCCTTATCGCTGGTACCCGAATACAGGCCTCTGTCAGCACGGTCGCTGTAGACTATCTATCCTCACAAACAGTTTTAATCATCTACTGCATAAAAGAAGGATTCTGATGAAATTTGCGAGAAGGTCTGGGGACATCTGCTGCCCTCTGGAGCCTGCATCCCCAATGCACTTCGGTTGTAACAAGCTGTCAGGAAGACTCTCATTCTTGCATAGGGGGGACGGGGAAACCGTTCATGAAGAACATATCGGTCCTGAGGGCAGAATTGTAACATCTGTCACGAGGTGTTCTCCCTCCCGTTTTATAACAGGAAAAAACAAGTTCCTGTGAAGTCAAGTGTTCAGACGTTTAATTCTCCAGGAGGTGAGAACAGGGAATCCCATGCATGGGAAGATGATGATTTGGCTAAAGGAATATCCTGATAACTCATTCTGTTTTTCTAACAGGGCTGAAATGGTCCTCGGCAGTATCATCAAGAAGAAAGGATGGAGGTATATAAAGATTCGATTCGTTCTGCCATGTATGTGTGCGGCCTTGTGTTACACAGGCATTTGGAGATCTGCTTACATCATCTCAATGGGAAGAAGCTTGCCGTACCTTGCAGCTTCTATTAGTTTGTGAATGACTAATGTGGAACCGCACATAAAGCAGACATCAGCTTTTATTCATCCTACGATTCACTGTACTGTGTGCGAGCAATGAAGCGAAACCTTTCCTCGGGGGAAGATGTCTAATTTTGGCCTCTAGTACGGCATGTTAATGGAATGACTGCGATTTCAGTGATTCTCTTGAGATTTTACCGGAAATATTTTTCTACAAATGCCCTCAATTTGGATCCCTTTCTGCCGGGAATGCAATTCACCAAAAAAGGTCAACTGTGCAGAAAATGTGAAGCTTACAGATAAAAGAAATAGTTCACACAAATATTCATACTTGGCATCATTTGTTTACCCTCCACTCAAGTCATTTTGGGTCATCATTGACTCCCATTGTAGGACAGAATGGCGACCCAAAATAGCTTTCCAACTTCCATTGAGATATCTTTATTTATTTATTTACTTAAATATAATAGAAATGTTGTAACAAGTTGTATTAATGATGGTGAGGAAATTTGTATTTTTGTGAATTATTCTATTAATGTTTTACAGGAAACATATAATTTGGTAGCAATAAATCTGGATAAAATTAATTAAAAACAATGTAATATAATGCATTCATTATTTGTCTAATTAAACATCCATCGAAAACTCATGTCGTGTAACCGAATAAACCCACTGACATTTCCTGAATCCTAAACTCACACGTGTGTTTACCCAACACTCATTGTGAAATCAAGCATGTCCTTGTCTTTGTTCTGCTGTCATTCACAGACGTTCCAGTCTGGTCATCACCACCAAAATATACTGGGGTGGAAAGTAAGTAAATGCATGTGTCTGTGTGCGCTTGTGTGTGTCAGAAAGAGGTTTATGATTTATAGGTTTCACCCTGTAGTGAGAGCAACGGGGGAAGAAGGGTAATGATGCTCTCTTTTACATGTGTGTGTGTGTGTGTGTGTGTGTGTGTGTGTGTGTGTGTGTGTGTGTGTGTGTGTGTGTGTGTGTGTGTGTAGTATATAGTAGTAATGGGCGTCCTGCAGACCCTCACTTCAGACAAGCAGACAGCTGTAATTGTTTCCCATCTGCGATCCAGGTCAAATCCCTCTCATCCCCTCCTGAGCTGCTCTTTCACTCAGAGCAAATTAAAGGCCAAGGGCGAGATCTGATGTGAGGTCACCATCAAACATTAATGGCTTGAAATTGCTGGGTTGCTCACACATCGCTGCTTCTTCAGTCGTCAGAGGCTTAGACTGAGACCTCATTATAATTTAGTGCCAGTGTTAGGCCGTGGGTGGTTTAGTAGATATTTTGTAAAATGGTTTACTTTAGGTCTGACAAGTAATAAACTAATAGTGCTAGCAAGTGTAATCAATACATAAGTTTGGCTTTGTTAAGCCAATGAGTGTGATTTTTGTGTCTGTTTCAGAGCAGAAACAGAAAGAGGCTTGTCTAGAAAACACATAATAGAAGGTAAGTCGTCATTTTAAAGGAATATTGCCTTTAGGTTATTCCAAACCAGTAATAATTTCCATCTTGAACACAAAGAGATATTTGGGGGTTATCCGGGCACGATTGACTACATCATTAGGAAGAATATTGGGCTATTCCATAAAAATGATAACCCTAAATTAACGGAAATCGAGGTTTTTAGTATACTAATAAACAGATATCAGCATTTGGTGCTTGAAATCCCCATTTGAGATCTTTCTTTGAGTATTTAAAGCATTCGATTTATTTCAAATGGATTTTTAATTGACAAGTAAGGGCTATTTTTTAGGATCGTCACATCAATAACGCTTCATATTCTTCATAAATAGACATAGAAAAATGAAAACTATTTTATGTTCTTGCTTCTGGTTTGTGCATTTTAATTTACAGAAATGATACAAAGTTTGTCATCTCCCAAAATCCTTTTTTTGTCACGTCCATAACGTAAATTTAAAACAGACCAATTTTGCATAATATAATATTTGTCTGATGTTAAGGCTCAATAAAAAGCTGGTGTACAAATTGTAAGTAATTGTAGATTGTGAGCAAATACATGTTCTGGATGTTTTTAAGTCACATCAATAACGCAAAATTACACGTCCATAACTATGGAATTGATAAATTGTATCCCTTTTCCTAAAGACAAAAGAAGATATTTTGAAAAATTGAAGAAAAACAAACTAATAACAATTATAAGGACTTCCTTTATCATTTGTCTACTATGGAAGTCACTGACATTCTTCAAAATATCCTTCACTATGCTGAACTGAACAAATACATTTAAAACAGGTTTGGAACAACCAGATGTCGGGCACTGTTTTTCATAACAGAGTTTGCATTTCTGGGTGATCTTGTTTCTCACCGTGCAGGTCTAAGAGCATCACTGGAGAGGCTACAGTTGGAGTATGTGGATGTAGTATTTGCTAACAGACCCGACCCCAACACACCGATGGAAGGTAGATGTATTTTCTGGAATGCATTGACTCCTCTGTAAGCTTAAATCTTTGTCTGCACTTGAATGGCTCACTTACCTGGCTTTGTTCTAAAGCACGATATTAAAATCAGTCGTGCACCTTTCAGCACACTATTAACATGAATTTACCTGTCACAAATAAATACTCAAGACTTGAAGTTCATCTTTAGCACGGGCTTAATTGGCTTAATTATTTTGGTTGCATATATATATTCCAGTCCATTAAAATGTCTCATTTCATCATTATATGTTTAGTTGGTATGTGTTTAATATGTGTATATAGATTTCTTATGGATTCTTATTTGTAGGTTTTCTACACCTCCAAACCCCCAATTCGATCCCTGAGCTCCAAGTTTATAATAATAATTCTACGTGTTTGATCATTTCATTATTTGGAAGCTACGACAACTATAAGCTACAAAATGATTTATGGAAAGTCATAAAGGATAACCGATTCTCTTGTTAAGAACATTGAATAGTGAATAAAGCATGACATGTCATGAAAATTATCATTATTTTTATGCTGAACACAAAAGAAGATATATTGAAGAATGTTACAGCGTTTGTCCATAACTCGTCTGCTGTTTGGTTCCCAAAATATATTCTTTTTTTGTTCTGCATAAGACGGAAGTGACGGAAATTTAATTTTTGGGTGGACCATCACATTGAACACATTGAATCCGTTACATTATGCAGTCAATGGATACAGTGATCGTTTATGAACTGAGGAGTGCCTGCTCTTGCTTTTTACAAAAACAGAATAAAATAGCACAGCTTAGATGTAGTGCTGTCAAATATAACGTATCGTTTTTGAAAATGCAAATTTGATTATAGGGGGCATGACTGAAATACTATATTCACAGCACTACAGCATGGTGGTTCTGGGATATACTTTAACACACCAATATAAGTTTGTCATCACACTTATCTGAAATACTGGTTGCTGCCAAAGCCCTTCCAACTGAGAATTTTGGGATATTACAGCTGTGAGAATCTGCTCAAGTCCTTTCCCCCATCGATATTTCATTCCATTTGCTGTTTGCTACACCACTTCACATTCTTTTGTTTGTTTGTTTATCACCAGGAGATCCATTTAACACTTCAAAATCAAGAACATTCATCATAGAAGGTACATGGTACCCAAGTGAGAGTTTTGACCTGTCACCGATAAGCATTTTATGGCTGTGATTTGTGATAGTCTGCCCTTTTTCCTGGTGTGAGAATCCTGACCATGTCCATAAAATGCTGAAGATTTCCAGAAATTCCTCTTAAATCTGGTATGCAGTAGAATTGATTCCTTCGAGTTTCCTGTCCATCTTGCAAGTGAATTTTGGGGAAGGTCATTGCATCTTACTGACCCGTGATTACTGTTTTTGTTTGTCCTGCATTTCCATGTAACCTCATTTTTTTAAATCATCTTAAGAAATGCACTTGTCATGTGGATGCTGGGAAGAGGTTTTTAGCCTCCATTTTTTAAAGACAAATATATATGACGTATTAAGGCATTTTTATCAATTTGCACTTATGAAAAGGGATTTAAACAATGTTTTTAAATAGGCATTAATTTTTTTCTACAAGATGATTGGCTGCAGTAAGATTCTTTGCATTCCTGCATGTGCAAGTTTTATTAATGGAACCTTTAGTTGTTCTCTCACCTTCCACTGCATGTATTTTTTGCTTTGTGTTTTTAAATGTTGTGTTTAATATTTGTTGCTTGTCTTACCATAATATGGCTGTATTTTCCCGAATATGTGATGACCTGGACATAAGTCTTGTCTTATATAAAAACTGCTTTTATCACAAAACAGTTCATATGGTGAATTATATTGTATATTCATTGGATACATGTTTTTTGTTGACTGCTTAAATAAATATAAACAATCAAATAAATTGCTAAGAAAATAGTAATGTCATGTATAAATGATCAAAATTAAATGATCAAAAAACAATCTATTAATGAGACTTTAGACTAACAATCTTAATGTGAAAACCTACCAGAATTTAATTTACATAGAAGTGAAATTGTGGTTCGATTTTCACTT
The DNA here is from genome assembly GCA_033220385.1 of Triplophysa yarkandensis. NCBI lineage: Eukaryota > Metazoa > Chordata > Actinopteri > Cypriniformes > Nemacheilidae > Triplophysa > Triplophysa yarkandensis. The sequence continues at coordinate 12,234,460 of CM065671.1, read as the reverse complement.
TATTAAGAAGTATTACCAAGATAAAACATATTCAGGACAATATGGTAATCATAAATCCTGCGAAAGACAAAATCAACAGTATCTGAATACCAGAAATGGTTGTTCAGTGGTATGCTAACATATAGTATATACAGATTAATATTTGTCCGTCTATCATACATACATACAAATGTGAGTGCTGTTTTTTCATACCTGCCATATTTACCATGCAATTATGAATGCGTATGTATTTTTTATAATTATTAAAACATTCAGCTGTAGGATTTCTCTCTCCGTCCTATTTATTTATTTTTTCAACACAGGCGTGAATAACAGTTATATTATCATGTAGTGGGATGTAAGCTTGACCATTGAAAATTGCTCCTTTGTTTAATGTCAATGATATGCAGCCCTGTGGGAATGTCACACGCTTATTTATTTTGCACCCACTGAACAACACGTACTATCGGATGCATAACCCCCAGGAACAATTTGAATGCATTGTCAGAGTATAAGATAAATGGCCTTTCTTTCTCGTAGCCCAAAACTTTTTGTGCTTCACTTTAATCTTATAGTCTTATGGTTTTAAATGCCAGGTGTATAACAGTCTGTGCATCAGCCTCTCTCTCCCGACTTTTCTTTCCCTTCAGTGTATAAATCTGTTGTTCAGACTCTTACTATGAATGTTTCATTGGCAGAGACGGTTCGAGCGATGACCCATGTCATCAACCAGGGAATGGCAATGTACTGGGGAACTTCCCGCTGGAGCTCAATGGAGATTATGGTGAGTGAATTCTGTCTGCATTAAAAATTGTAAAGGATATATAGAACAAGCCATTTTGAGATTACTTTTAAAATGTGTTTGGATGTTTTTAAGGAGGCGTATTCAGTAGCGCGACAGTTTAACTTGATCCCACCTGTCTGTGAGCAAGCTGAATATCACATGTTCCAGAGAGAGAAGGTGGAAGTACAGTTGCCTGAACTCTTCCATAAGATAGGTTTGTGTGTGCTGAATACAAAACCAGCAATAAAAGATATTAAAAATGATTTAACTTATGCACGATAAATAAAATAAAAACAAAAATTTAATTCTAAATGAATCTAAATTAGTAAATGAATTATTTTGGGGGGGAATATGCCTTAACAATAGTATTCCAGTTTATAAATATACGAAATATAATTAATATTAAAGCAATTTTATTAAAGTCATTGAGAATTCCAATTAAAAAATAAAAATTTAATTGTTTGTTTGTTTAAAGTTGTTACAACTCTCCGTTTTAAACTAGAAGGGCCCTAGTTGTCATACATAATCTTTAAAGGATGGATGTCAATTTACAAACCACCTGAAATTGGCCAAATAGGAATCTGAAGTTAGGATGATCTGCAGCTCAGTGCATGAGAAGTGCCTGTATCATGTGATTCTGATGTCACAGGTGTTGGCGCCATGACCTGGTCTCCTCTGGCGTGTGGGATCATCTCAGGGAAGTATGACAGCGGTGTGCCTCCAAACTCTCGAGCATCTCTCAAGGTAAATTCCGGTCACAGTCTATCTGTGAGGACAATGGCGCTTTTGTTTTTGACCGACTCAACATTGACAGTAAATATAGTTGACTATGCCTTGTCCTGAAACGGCTGAACCACATGACCCCTCCCACCCCAGCACGCTGTCCCTTCAGCACCCCATCATAAAACGTGTGTGCAGATATCATCCATTCCATCAATGCTTCACAAACACAAACCATTTCCCTCCGGCTGTTGCTTTTGGCTGTTTCCGCGGGCCGTTGGCGCGAGGCTCTGAGCAGGTGTGCTGTGTTTGAAACAGGGCTACCAGTGGATGAAGGACAAGATCCTGAGTGAGGAAGGCCGCCGTCAGCAGGCGAAGCTGAAAGAGCTGCAGGCCATTGCGGAGCGGCTGGGTTGCACGCTGCCCCAGCTGGCCATCGGTAATACAGCCCGGACTCTGCTGCTCTCTCTCTTTCCGTCTGTCTGTCTGTTTGCCTGCCTGGAGCTCAGGGCAGGCTCTCTCTGGACCTGTCTAAAGCTTCTGTCCTGTGTTATGTTGTCTGTGAAGTTTGCTGGTGGACAGTGTCGTGTTTGTTGAATGTTCTTGAGAAAAAAAATTATTATCAAAGATTGTCAGTTTTAATAGTTAGAATGTCTTAGTTTGAAGTTCATGGTCGTTATGCTGAGAGGTGATCCAAAAAGGACATTGTTTGGATGATACTGTAGAAAATTTCACATTTAGGATGGTGGAGAGTGTCGATAGAATTTCAAGCAAAAATAAGAAGTAAATTAATACCATAACAAGAGTTATGACACAATTTTTGAAATAAATAAATGTTATAAATTAATAAATGTTGTTATACCAATATTGACATAACTATATAGATAAATCCATAATTGTGAAAATTAATGCAAAAAAAAAAATACAATAATATGTCAATGAAAAGTATAAAATATATTATGGCTGTCAAGTTATTGCTCGGTTTTAGATGCATCCAGAAAAATATTTATATCATTGTTTACACGAGATATCGATAAATACATTATGACCCCCTTTAATACACAATTTTTTCTTAACATTTTTATTAAAGTTAAATTTTATTTGTCTATGTACAACGCATATTAATGTTAATTTCTAGACATATACATAAATGCATTTATTAAAGAAAATAATAAAATATTCAAAGAAGTCTGGCATGTATAATTTAAAATATTGGTAATCATGAATAAATAAATGTACATATTTTCTAAGTATATTTTGTGTATGTGTGTGTTTATAAATACAAAGATATTATGCAAAGTGCTTGGACATATACTGTGTTATATAAACACAAACTTTTATTCTGGATGTGATTAATTACGAATATTAATTTGGCAGCCCTTAAAATATATGTATTTATATTTTCTTTATTTATAAAATGGTCAGATTTGTGCAAAGCATGTTTAACAATCAAGGATCAAGAAATGAAACGTGTCGGATTGGTTTGACCTACTGTACATTCATTTTTAAAAAGAAAATAGTTTGTTTGTGTGTATTGGCTGACACGACATCCCAGTATCAGGATTTAATTTATACGGCTTATAACCTTTTCTAATTAGAGCAGTGAAGGTCAGGAGAACCACAGGAGATGTTCTGTGAGTTCAGTAGGTTTGTGTTGTGTGATTATTAATACATTTTCAGAAAACCACAATCAGGAAACTTGCTGGTTGTCTTTGGTTTGATGGCTCTCTGTGTTATATGTTTTAATGCTTTGTCTCTGGATTTGTAACAATGAAGTCAAACTAAAGAGATCTTCTATTTGTTACATGTTATTGTGTTTTTTAGAAACGTACTGTCCTTGAGTTGTCTTCTGAAGTACAACACATTTAAGCGAAACGTTAACAGATTGAAATGGTGTCTCTCACTAGCCTGGTGTCTGAGGAATGAAGGGGTGAGCTGTGTGCTGCTGGGAGCCTCCAGCACGGATCAACTGATAGAGAATATCGGAGCTATTCAGGTGAGTGTATAACTGTAAAAAAGAAGATATTTTGAAGAATGTTGGTAGCCAAACACTGCTTTTCCATTGTTGTTCCAAAGCCACTGAGACATTTCTCAAAGTATCTTTCAAAAATGACAAATATAAAAGCATAAAAGAATCCCTCTTCCAGGTCCTTCCGAAGTTATCATCATCTATAATACATGAAGTGGACAGTATCCTAGGCAACAAACCCTACAGTAAAAAGGACTACAGGTCCTAAAAGAAGAGCGAATGACTGTCGGCTCGCTTCTCACTCTGAGCTTTGACTGAATTAAACATTGGCACGCGGGACCAGCACCGGCACAGGTCCCGCGGGAAATGGCAGCCCGCGACATACATGGAGTCTACCGATATATGACCGAGAGAGGCAAAGAAGAGCACGAGCAGGCCGGAAGCATGCTCACGAACAAACCAGCTCGTCCGGCACAATAAGAACGCCACCCCTGCCACTTCAAGAAACCACTCCTCTGCTTCCATCCCTTCGTAGTAAACACTAAAGAAGTGCATTTTTCTAATTGCATGAAATCCACTGAACATGTGCATGTGCTTTTTCCAACAATCTGGAAAGAAAATACATTGACATAAATATCCCTAAACTTCTTCTTAACTCCAATGAAGCACTTTACTGATATACGAACGTGACATTACTGGACAATAAAAACCATGTCATTCATCTCTGTCATATTCACCTGTTTATATATCCAGCTACGGCTACTTTAAAGTTAAAAAAGGAAGATAAAGGGGGTCGTCGTAGAGTACATGTGTAGTGTTGGGAAGTGAGACTTTTGGAAATATTACACACACAAGTACAGGCCTACACAAATGTGCAATATATAAATGTTATTGAATGTTTTAATATGATGTTTGTGTACGGCGTCTGATTCTGAAACCAAAGAATTGCGTGTGTTCTCAATAGCTGTCGTCATCCAAGCAATCGAAGAAAGGCTGGGACGTGTAGTTTGTCATGTTTCAGCTGAACTGTGAGTTTGACTTCATATTTAAAGGTTTGTGTGTTTGTGTGTGTGTGTGTGTGTGTGTGTGTGTGTGTGTGTGTGTGTGTGTGTGTGTGTGTGTGTGTGTGTGTGTGTGTGTGTGTGTGTGTGTGGGGGGGGGGGGGGGTTGGACTTACTTTTGTTCTTGTCTAATGGCTCCATCTGCTGATCAAGATGCTGTCTGAACTATAAAATGGGCCTACATCTGGTTTTTATTATATTCTTGCAATCAAAGCAGTGAAAGAACATTCATGAAACTAACAAAACAATGAATTACTAGATAACAGAAATATTTAATCCTTACTCTAAACACTCTGACATTATTTTAGCATGTGTTTCATCCGTACAAACAAAATGTATGTAAATATGTCACTTTTCTATCGTACACAACCGGTCAAGTTTTTTTGTTCATTTTTTAGATTAAAAATAAACTCATCCAAATGATAAAGAATTGAAATGAAGTCCCCATCTATTCTGTGCTCCGATTGGCATTTTTCTTATGAAAAGTGATATTTTGTCTATTAAACTGATTCTGGTTCGGACATTTGGAAATACATCTTCAGATCAGAAGTTATTTAAAAGAATGAGAAACATTTGTATCCCAAAACTTTTGACCGGTTGTGTATTGTTCAACATCTTTACAGAGTTGAAACAAGTCTCAAAACATGTTGCATAGATGTAGAATAAACGTGGCCCAGCGTTGGATAACAAAAAAACAAAAAAGTTTTGGTTGTGGTTGATTGAATGTAATAATTTTTGATTGTGGAATGAACATGTACAGTATTAAAATAGAACAGACCCCAGTATAAGGAAGTAAGACTGTAACCATTGGATTACACAAGCGAACATAGAAATAAGTTGAGACTTGATGGAAAGTCTATGTTCTTATATTTGTTATTTCTACATTAAGTCAAGCTGCCTGCATGTCTTAGTCTTTTGGGATTTTAGTACATCAAGTTGGCATTATGTTTGTATCTTGTGATGGGCTTTTTTATGAGCTGCTGTAGTTTTAATATTTGCTCATGCTTTTGAAGTCAGCTTTTTATTAGAAGTTAATAAAACTGACATCTTATTGTTATTGTCATTAAAGTGGAGGATAGGCCTCATTAAATGAGAAACTGTTGGTGTGTAAAGTGTAAAGCTTTAAAAACAAAACAAGTGTTGTTATAAGGACAAATATTGCTGTGGAATAAAATAGGAATGACTGTAAGTACATGATATTAATTTAATTAGGTTTTTGGATTTTATGAGAATATACACTGTTTTTATTCGTTATGCTATACTTTTATTTTATATACTGCTTTCTTTTTATTCATACAGTTCTGTTACATTGCTCATTAATGTTATATATAATGTAAGGCTTTCTGTATATACACAAGTAGATGAATAATGCAGGGTTCTGTAGATATATAATGGAATGGTTTGATAATCTGTATATATTCAGAATCTATATAAACATTTTACTGATTTAAATAACTATTATCACATAAGATTTCCTTTATTTTTTCATTGGGAACTATTGCTCATGACATTGCTTGAAGAAAATGTACAGCATCAAACCTATGAAAATAAAATAAATGATTCTAAAATTCTTTATTTTTTGTGGAACATATTTACTTTTTTTTAACTTTTAACTGTCAAAAATGAACATTATTCTACAAATTACATTGATAAACAGCAGGGGCAGATTTATTTAAAAACTGCATACATAACTGTGGTAATATTAAAACATATTTCCTTTAGAGGTATAAAATCTGTAAATGAGGATCACATTAAACGAATGTGATATGCATTGTAAAGCTGTACATTTTGTTTTGTAGTTAAATTCCTTCAAGACAAAAATGAACTCAGAAATCTCAGTATTTATAAACTTGACAATACTTAATAAAAACATATATATACAGGTTAGAAGGAAAACTCAGTTTGATTTTGTGTAGAACTCAACAACTGGTAAAGGGAATGCTTAAGAAATGGCAACGGCAGCAATGTCAACACACAATTAATGATGGGTAAATCCAGAGACGTGGATCGACTGCTTGTGGTTGTTTTGAGTTGAAGCAAAACTCAACAGGAAGATGTTTCTCCCTGAGCAGAACTTATACTCAAAACACTTGAAAAAGCTGCATGTGTCCTCATCCAGGAGAATCCAGCTCTAATATAAAAAGTCTTCCTTATGTTGTATTGTAAGTCCAAAGTCTTCTCACAAATCCAATTCCACTCCACTTATCAACAGCGACAGCATCCATTTCTGTTATCTCAACAGTTTTTGTGGCACTATCACATAGAGTTTAGGCTGAAATTGATGTGAAAGTGTAAGATCACTTTATCTAGACACGAGCCCTGGTGTGAAAGATTTGTTGAAATGTTATTGTTGTGAATCACCGAAATATGCATTAAAAATGTTATGATGATTTACTGTCTTTGAAAATGACCTTCATGGCAGCTTGTTCCGACCCAACCATTCAAACAAGTGCAGCGTCCATTGCGTGGATCGCATTGACCTCCGTTGTGACAATCGCATCTCTCTGTGCAGTCTGGGCCAAACTGGTTCACTCCACAGTCTGGTGTGAACAAGAAATATTTGACTGAATGAGTAAAGCACACAGCATTGGAAATTTCAGTAACAATAATAAAGCTTGCATATGGATAAAGAAATCACCTATATCACATCGAGATCCCATCTTCCCTGGTGCACACAAACACCTGCCGCTGACAGGGTCACATGGTGAATCTCTGTCGCAGTCACAGGTCTGAGCACAGTTTGATCCAAATCTGCCAAGCTCACACTCTAAAAAAAGAAGATTATTAACTGAAAAACCATAGAACATCCAGTACAGCTTACAATATAAGTCAAAGTTTTGGGACACATGAGTGAAATGTTTCTCATTATTTAAAACGTTAGATTTTTTTATGCCTAAATGTTTGAAACAAGATCAATAGACAAAAATATAATTCTCAAACATACATATTTTTTAGGACAAAATAATTTTGTATGACCGAATATTGAATAATGAACAGCCAATAAGAGCACAGAATAAACAGGGACTCTTTAAAAAGCATTTCTGGGAGAGACCTTAAGAAGCTGCTTGAGAAAATGACATGAAAACATTTCTATTCTTGCCAAAAGACAACTATACTGAAGATGACCAAATATAACATGTTTATTTCTTCATTTGTTACTTATAACATAGTTCCCATTGTTCCTTTTTAATTCAGAAATTTGATGGGTTGATTATTACTATACATTTGAAAAAATATAAATTAAGTGTCCCGACATTTTTAACTGGTATTGTAGAAAAACATCACAAGTGTATTCTGTACCTCTCTCACAGCGGAGTCCCTGGTAACCTGGAGGACAGATGCAGCGGCCTGTGCTTGGGTCACATGGTGCGTTGCCATGGCAGCCGCATAGATGCTTGCAGTGATGTCCGTGGAAGCCGAGGGGGCACACTTTCGAAAGAAGTATTTGAGAAAAAATACAAATCTCGAGTTACTCTAACACATATTGACCGCAGTTGTACTGAGGATTCGAAAAGAGATGAAAAATGAGAGTTTTCTAACCATGTTCGCAGAGATGACCATAGTAGCCAGGAAGACAATGACACTCCCCGGTAACTCTGTCACAGGTAGCATCATTCTGACAGTCACACACTTTCTGGCAGCCAGCACCAAATCTGCCTCTGGGACACTCTAAACACAAAAAATATGATGCTGTGCCGAAGAAGATTTACACTACAGCTCAGACGTTTTGGGACACTATATATATTAATTTTATAATTATGATAATAAACTGATCACAACTATGAAATTAAACAAAGAGAAGTACAAAAAAAATGAATGTGTGTGTGTGTGTGTGTGTGTGTGTGTGTGTGTGTGTGTGTGCGTGCGTGCGTGCGTGCGTGCGTGCGTGCGTGCGTGTGTGCGTTTTATAGTTGATCATCTTTAGTGTTTAGTATTTAGAATTTACAAAAATATTTCCTTATCATAGTATTAAGCAGCATCTTAAGGTCTCACCATGAGATACGTTGTGTACCCTGCACTCTTATTGTGTCAAAAGGTCAAAAACATATTTATGTAATAAAATGTCATGAAGATGATAAGTTTTGTCATGAAAAAAAAACATGTATGTTTAGGCATGCACCTTTTGATCAAATATTTTACTCAGTTTACTCGTGAGTCTTCAAACGTCTGATGGTGTTGTAGAGACTACAAAATGTCAAAGTCTATCTCGTGAAAATTGACAACGAATATCCCTCAAAATACATAAATACATATTCCCATCCCTTTTCCGAAATGTTAAATAGGTTTACCTTTTTCACAGCTGTCGCCTATCCAGCCCAGTCCACATGTGCAGTTTCCTGTCACCGCATCACATGCTCCTCTATTACTGCAGTTACATCTCTGAGCACAGTCCTCTCCAAACCAGCCCTCAGCACAGCCTAACACACGCATACAGGTTTGTTTTACTATATCACTGAGGACATCCTACATATTTAACATTTAATACTGACCTTTCCGACAGCCCTCCCCTCTCAGGCCAGGTCTGCACAAACATCTGCCTGTGACTGGATCGCTTCTTGCTCCTTCACCACATAATGCTACTTGTGTACAGTCCTGACCAAACCTCCCTATTGGACAAGCTTCAGAGAGAGTATAACCTGGGTCATCTTTCTTATTTATTATTTTAAAATGACACAGGAACAGTTCAACTAACTGATGTTGCAGTTTGGTCCGATGTATCCTGGTGGGCAGGTACAGGTGCCGGTGGTGGTCTTGCACGTGCCGTTATTCAGACACTGGCACTTCTTCTCACAGTTTGGACCATAACGGCCTTCCTCACATTCTACGAGAGTCGAAACATGGCCTGTTACTTTCTTGCCAAATTACGCATCAGGTTGGGACACTTGAGTTAAATATTTCTCATTATTAAAAACAACATTCAATCTGAAGGTGTGTCTGAAATACAATTACAATATAATTTACCAAACATGCTTTTTTTGTGTGATAAATCTTATGTTTTATTTGATTTGATTAAAAAAGTTTTGTTAATTTGAGGACTATGACAGAATATTAAAGAAAGAACAGCCAATAAGAGAAAAGAATAGTTATAGCTCTTTAAAAAGCTTCTCCGGTTGAGAACTTAAAAAGCTGCTTGAGAAATTGACAAGAAGACATTTCTGCACATTAGGGCGAAAAGGTGACCACACTGAAGATGGTCAAAACCAATGTATTTTATTTTATTTTTTACTCTTCGCCATAGTTCCCTTTGTTTGAGGAGTCTATTATTATTCTAAATAAGTCTATTTTAAAGTGACATCAAGGCAAGGATGCTCTAAGGTAACAGTTTTTTAGGAGATTATAAAGAGCCCACCTGCATCACAGTCATTGCCATGGTAACCCGGGGCACAGTAGCAGACACCAGTGACAGGATGACAGAGCTGATTCACCTGTGAACACTGACACACCTGGTTACAGTTCAGTCCAAATGTGCCCGGGTGACACCCTGCAGAACACAGCAAGAACATCAATAAAGAAGAAGTGAATCTCAAACACAGTTTAAGGAAAATAAGAATAACACCTCACTTTGCTCGCAGCCGTATCCAGTAAAGCCCGGTGGACAACCACACTCCCCGGTCACATGGTTACAGGAAGCACCTCGAGGACAGAAGCAGCGCTGAGAGCATCGCCTCCCATACCAACCAGGCAGACAGACTATAAGAGCAAAAATTAGTTACACTGCTGCAGGTCTGCCAGCGGATGGCACTCAAAACTGTGAGTTTTTCCTGGTGAATAGTGTGTCCAGTGCACTGAAAATTACTTTTCTCACAGTGTGATCCCCTCCAACCTGCTGGACACTTGCAGCCGCCGGTGACGTGGTGACACGGGGCGTTATGATCACACCTGCATCGCCCATTACAGCCCGGGCCATACAAACCTGGCCCACATGCTTTGAGATATAAATAAATATTATTACATATTTTAAAAGCACCATCGTGATGACATCAGAGGAGGTTGTTCACCTCTCTCACAGCGAGACCCAATCCAGCCTGCAGGACACGAGCACCTGCCGCTCTGTCTGTCACACACGCCACCATTCTCACATTCACACTCGTGTTGGCACTCTTTTCCAAAGTATCCCGGAGCACATTCTGAAAACACAAAACATAAAGACACATTGAGTGACACAGGACAACAGGAATCTAACGCAGACCGGAGATGATTGATGAATAAAATGTTTTGAAAAAGTAAGTTTAGTATGTGTGATAAATAGAGGATGTTTGTTTTCACCCTGTTCACAGGCGACTCCAGTCCAGCCGCTCTGACACGTGCAGTGACCACTGAATCGGTCACATGACCCTCCGTTCTGACACAGACAGTGCTGATGGCACCCAACACCATAGAAGCCAGCTGGACATTCTGAAGAAAGCAAAATGACTTTTGTCATTCCAAACATGCACATCTTTTTCCTTTCCAAAAAGATGATATTTTGAAAAATCTGTTTCGTGTCCATACAATGTTAGTCAACAGGGGCCAATATTGTTCGGCTACCAACATTCTTTAAAATATCTTCTTTTGTGGACAGACAACATATAGAATGAATAAAACATGGCTGAATAAATCATGAAAGGTTTTCATTTTGTACTGTCCCTTCAACACACTGAAGGATGTACAATACCACCTTGTTCACAGCTGGGACCTCTCCAACCGGCTGTGCACACACATCGGCCATCAGTTGGGTCACAGGTGGCGTTATTTTGGCAGTCGCAGGTCAGATTGCAGCCGGGACCATAAGTGCCAACACCACACGCTGTGGCAAGACAGATAAACATACTTTTTTTTTATTGTTTTCATGGGCAATCGCGATGCAAACTGAAATACAATGCCACTGGGTTAAATCAAAGGCAGACGTGTAGTCCTACTCAACCTGAGATGTCTATGATATTACACATTTCTCTTTATCACTTCACTTAACATAAGTGACAGTGGGAATGCTTTGAACAAGCATCCTGTTTCTTTTTATTGAATGCATGATGACAGTAAAGGACTCACCGTTGTTACAGAGCGGCCCGGCCCAGCCAGATGCACACCGGCAGTCTCCGGTCATGGGGTGACAATGACCACCATTTAAACACGGGCACCTCTGCTGGCACTCCAGACCATAAAACCCCTCAGGACAGGCTGGTGTATACACAAACACACCCAGATTACTTTATAGTTCAGAGTCATGCAACCAGATGAATGGTGTGCAACCCTACGTTTTTCACAGTGTGTTCCAGTCCAGCCTGGTAAACAAGTGCAAGCGCCGCCAACATGCTCGCAAGCTGCATCGTTCTCACACTGGCATCTGTGACGGCAGGCTTGACCGAAGAAACCCTCAGGACACTCTTTACGACATGAAGAAAACAACACAATGATTTAATGAAGGCCTTGACATTGTAAAACCAAACACAAAATCATGTAAGAAGTGATGCGAAACATACTTTGATCACAGTGTGCTCCTGTATATCCCGCCTCACAATGGCACTGCCCATTCACCGGGTCACAGCTGCCAGCAGAGCTCCTGCACTCACAGAGGTTGGCACAGTTCGGCCCCCAGCGTCCTGCCTCACACGCTGTCACAGAACAAACCACAAAGAATTTAAAATAGTCTCCAAGTTCAAATATAGCTTAAAAACACATTTTTTTTGTGAAGTAACTAGATATTACATTAACATTTATTTATTTGGCAGGTGCTTTTATCCAAAGAAATTTACAAGGATTGTGCAGTGGGCAACTATCACTACAGAGCAAATAGGGGTAAGGTGCCTTGCTAAAGGACACTTCAGTCATTGTCTCCTTGCATTTTGGTTTGAGCCTACAACCTCCTGCTATCAAGACCAACTCTCTAACCATCAGACCAAAAGTGAATACAACAGTGCCAGGAGAATCATCACATAACATCCTCCTGTTCAAAACTATTCCAGACGCTGGAGCCGAAAAGACGAAGGCGGCCATCAAACAAGTTCCCGTCACACAACACAAACCGCTCTTACAACTACCGTGTTAATATTAAGGATAATTATTTATTTCATATTTTATTTGGAATATTTAAAAAGAACTATAAAATAAATTTGACTTGACTTCACATTACAACAAATAATTAATGCTTACTGTGAAGCTGATCACACTATTACATGTGATGGACATTTAGTGCTTGACGTATTAAGTGATATGTAGGGTTTTCGTTTCAGTTTTGGGTCTCAATAAATACAAAAAACAAAATAATCAGGTTAAAACAATTATTGCTAATTTGAATTTCCTTTTATTATTTAAATATATTATTTATTTTAACCAATTTTGGTCACTAATTTGTGATTGAGTTGAATATAAAGTTGGTTAATAATAATTTATCTATTTATTAACACATTTTTCGAACACTGTCTTATAACTTTCGACAGTACGCAAAATAATCTTGATAAAAAAACATTTTTAATTAAAATTAACAAAAACAAAACAATATTAAAAAAAATTTGCAATGGAAACTGGGTAATCCCATTTAAAGGTCCAGTTTAAAAAAAAATGCCGCTTACCCCTCCCTTTCAAAGAACAATGTAAGTTGTCAAGTTTTCACCTTTGCTGAAGGAGATGAAGTTTTTACAAAACACATTGTTGTGAGCAGTTTGTCCGTCCTGTGCTAATGTAAAAACATGGCGGTTAATTCAATATAATATGACCCACACTTTATAAAGATAGAAATAGCTCATTCTAAGGTACTAAAAACATAAAGGGATAATATGTAAAGTCTATGTCTTTATACATCTCTGAAGACATAGTTATGTATATTATATTGCATTTCTGTCAAAAGATCCTCCAAACGGGTACCAATTGTATCTTTACTGCATATGCATGAAAATCATAAAAATTAAGCTTCATTTTTGGTGAGCTCAAGTTCACAGGCGATGGGTGAGGTCCTCTGTAAAGTCCACACTGTAAAGTGAATAAGGAGTTGTTGGGTGGAGCTGTGATGTAGGACACCATGGAAATCTATTATTTAATTAGGCATGAAGAGGCAAGACTAATCCAGATCAATAAGGGTTAGTAGGTCTTACAGGATAATCTGGCATTGAGATATGTTAAGTGAGTTGATAGGTAACCGTCCCATAACTTAAACTAGTTTCTAGAGAGACTCTCTGAGATCCCAGAGCACTAACGGGACATGTACAGATCAGTTCATCATGAAAGGTGTTTTCACACAGTGAATAGAATTGGGTGGGGCAGGCGTTTAAATCCTTTAATGATATTCTCTTAAGCATGAAGTGATGGAAAGTGAAAATGAAGAATAAAAGTGGTTTCATTAGAAGCTTTACCTTTTCCGCAGTTGGCTCCCGTCCAGCCGTCCTGACAAACACAAAGACCCGTCACATGGTGGCAATGCCCGTTGTTTTCACAGGAGCAGTGCAACTGGCATCCAAGCCCAAAGTGTCCAGCTGGGCAAACTAAAATAGATAAAACAATATTTGTCATGTTTAATACAAATATATCTTTTTATTTTTCTGTTAATAGATGCATTCTAAAGAGATGTGACACTTATCTGACACTTTTAGTCACATTCAATGACTCATTTTCATTATCATAAAAGCACAATGATCTTACATTCAATACCAGAAATACACAAAATGTCTGACACTCCATTACAAACTTATGACAGCTGTTTTTAGTATAGATGAACTAAGATTACCAAACTAAAGATTAAAGTTTACCCCAAAATACCCAAAGAACGCTATAGAAGATATTTTGAAAAAGGGCACCCATATATTTCTACAGTTTGGATGCAAAAACAATGTCAATTACCAACATTATTCAAAGTATCTTCTGTGTTCTGCTGCAAAAATGAAGTCATACAAATTTACAAGTTAATGATTAAAAAGATTTTAGTTTTGGGTCAACTGTTACTTCAAGATTTAAAACCAAGCTCACCGATCTCACAGAGATTTCCCATGTATCCCGGGAGACAAACACACGATCCATTCCGTCTCTCACACATTCCACCATTGTCACATACAGGGCAAACACCTGCACATCCCAAACCCCATCGGCCCTGTTCACATTCTGAAAATAACAGTCAAACTTTAATCCAAATATATCATTTGTGAATTAGTCCTTATTTATTTATCATTATGTCATTTAAAACCTACAGAAGATATTATGAAGAACGCTATCCCTAACCCCTATGGACATTTCACAAAATGTCTTATTTTGTCCAAAAAGAGCATATAGGTTTTAAACAAGATAAGAGTGAAAAAATAATGGTCACTGTATATAAAATCAAAAGTGTCCACCTGGCTTTGAATCCGTACTAACAGGAGCCAATCACAACACACCTCATATATGAACACATGAACACGCACACATGCTTTAACTCAGCTGGAAGGCCCAGACTGTTCATAAACAACTAATAGCCCTCACTGACTTGTTAACCATCCTTTGCCGTGGCTCCGTTCCCGTCGTTCTGCGCTATGCTGTGTCTTGTTATGTTTTGACAAAGAATTTCTCAAAACGAGTGGCCCACGAGGACAGATACATTACCACATTCAAGTCTGTTACATTTGGCTAAGCAAACTGTGACTAATAATAGACCTCCACAGTAGTTTAAACTACATCGTTTGCTGCAAATCAAAACAGGATAAAATGTCATTAATGGAAAGAAAAAACACGGTAAGGGATAAGAAAAAAAACTGGACATTTTAGGAGCATTTGGATAAGTGTTCATGATGGTTCACATGCAAACAAACTCGATGACATGACTCTGGATTATGTTCGGCCGCAATTTACCTTTTTCGCAGCGTTCTCCCGTCTGCCCGGCGGGACATTGGCATTGTCCGGATACAGAGTCACATGGGGCTCCATTACATTGACAGGACTGTGAGCATCCAGGTCCAAATTGTCCCACGCTGCACTCTTATGTTAAATAAAAAATATTAGGGAAAGATCATTTTATTTTGGGTAGAACTTTATAGATATAAAGGCTAATAGAAGGGATTTTGCTCTAACAATAAATGGAAAGGTCAAAGAAAGGAAGAAACACAGAGGCAACAAACAACTTGCATAGACAAGCCAAAGTGATTCCCTATACAGCCTGCTGTTCCTAATCTATGGCAGACGCTGGACTCGTTTAATAGCTTCCAGGCTGTGATGTTTGACTGCCAGCTTACTGTTTCTGAAGAAATATTCCGGATATTTCCGTACCCCCTGCCAAGTCGAGTGGAATCAGGCATGGAGGAGCTGCTTGGGGTCTGGGCTGCTGTTTTGTTTCTGATGGACAAGTATTTTTATTTATGTAATAATTCTAGTTAAAAATGAGCCCACGTATTGTCCCAAATGTAAGACAATGTATTTTACTTGGATAAAAAATTAAATTAAATTAAATGAAGAAGTATAGTAAAATAAAGTAAAATAAATTTAAGTAAAGTACAGTTATGCAGAGCAAAGTAAAATAAAATAAAATACAAATAATAAAATAAAATGTGCATTTATTTAATGTATGCTATAAAGTTTTTAAAGAGTGATTGTTGGTACATTGTGTCCGTATTTTCCATATATATATATATATATATATATATATGTGTGTGTCTGGGTGTGTGTGTGTGTGTGTGTGTGTGTGTGTGTGTGTGTGTGTGTAGTAAGCTATATATTGACAAGAAGGATTAGGGTCATCTTATTCAAAAACAATAAAGTTTATACATATTATTTAAGTGATATAATTGACATCTTGTCCAGATAAGCATACTGTTTTCGCTTCATCGACGCTGTTTATATGCACATATCATTCCTATACCTTCACAAAAAAAAGGTCTCAAAGAAATGCAATGAGCATAAACCCACTGTCACGGAATCTTGAAATTTTCACCATATAATGTTACTGAATTCCATCTGGAACTTCACCTTTCTCACAGCTCTCCCCATGCAGACCAGCTGGGCATTGACGCTGACATTGCCCGCTCATGTGATGGCAGGAAACCCCTGATGGACAGTGGCATTTTGACTTACATCCTGGGCCGTAATAACCAGCATCACACACTAGAAAACCAAAACCAAAAAAACATTTGACCTTTTATTGTCTCTATAACTTTAAGTTTTCAAGTTTAATGAATAGTACTAGAGCTGACCTTGGTTGCAGGTCTTGCCCTGATAGCCAGGTTTGCACATACACGTTCCATGACGTCTGTGGCATTCAAGCGTGTTCTGCTGTATGCATTGACATTCTGACGAGCAGCCAGATCCATACGACCACTTTGGGCAAGCTAAAAACAATATTATAAGACAATTATTCTCTTGTTTAAAGATAACAAGATTTAGCCGAAGAGGACATTTTCTTGGATCAACATCTTCTTGAAACAAAAAATATTATTTGGAATATTCTAAGATAATGCAGGGATTGTTGAAGTCATAAAGATTACACAAACAGTCCACTGGGGAAAATTACATGTTGGAGTGTTTACAGTCACAGATGTAGACTGATAAACTCACATAAATGACAGAACCTGCCATAGAGCCCTGGATCACACAAACAGGCTCCATAGGTTCGGTGACATCGTCCGTTATTAGCACAGTTACATTTCTTGTTGCAGTGCTTTCCGTATAATCCCTTTGGACAGCCTGAAGATTACAAAAATAAAAATGCACATTTGATCCAAACATGCCACTGATGATATTATTTAAAAAGAAAATAATGAATGTGCCTTAATAAATATCACAAAAAAAAGTTATGTTGACTTAATGAAATCTATTCAAAACATTAAATAGATATTTTCAGTAAATTGAAAGAATCGATTAAAAATGTAGTGGTAAATTTATAATTTCCTCTCAGTTAAATATTTTTTTTAAAAACAATCATTGTTTATTTAACAAATATTATATAGGTAAAACACAGAAAATAGTTTTGCTAAGTTCTAATTAAAATATTTGAGTTGATCAGATTTGATATCCGATATTTTTTACACACATATACACACATTTTAAACAGAATTTTTAAATAATTTCCTAGCTTTAAATGTGTAAATTGTCAACAATTCCATAAACACTTTTAAATGCACTCACCTTCCTGACATAGGTCTCCAGTAACTCCAGGCGGGCAGCGGCATCTTCCACTCACCGGGTCACAGGTACCACCATTTTTACACTTACAAGTGAAGGAACAGTTCAGTCCGAATGTGCCCTCCGGACAGGCTGAAATAAGCACACTTAAAACATTATTCACAGACATGATGAGAATGATATGTTTCTGTATAATCTGATAATAAACATACTCTGATTACAGATGATCGCTGTCCAACCGTCAGGACACTCACATCCGCTTCTCTCCACGTTACACTGTGCTCCATTAGAACAGTCGTCACATGTCAGGCTGCAGTCGTGTCCGAACGTCCCATTCAGGCACACTGAGAAGAACACATAACATAGATACAAGGATTTTTTAATTCGGGACACATTAGTCTTTATCACTTACACTTGGTATGAGAAATCCTAATTGCATATTATGCTTGCCATATGAAGAGATTTTAACAACAAACCAAATTTTTCAGAAAGGGTGCTCTCTGCACGCAGTTCCCCAAAGCCGTCCTCCTCATAATCATTATAGCGCTCCAGGGATTGTGGGTAGTCCTGAAGAAGGGTAAGATGAATG
Organism: Triplophysa yarkandensis; assembly: GCA_033220385.1. NCBI lineage: Eukaryota > Metazoa > Chordata > Actinopteri > Cypriniformes > Nemacheilidae > Triplophysa > Triplophysa yarkandensis. Next base: position 12,216,305 of record CM065671.1, on the reverse strand, counting down.
AGAGGTCTCTCAACCACCAATGGACTAGACAATTCCTCAACAGCTCTTTCAAGAGCTGAAGATACAGAAACAGAAGAGAAATATTGACATGAAAAGTTGCTCCTTTTGTGACATCAGCAACACAAAAAAATATTTGGATCCACAAAGAACCATACGGTCAAACCATTTCTTCCCAACCTTTTTATAACCAGAGTAACACTTTTAATGTTCTTAATGAACTTTTAAAGTTCCAGTTAACTTAAGTTCTTAATCATTTTTATTTGGCATCGTGAAGAAATGTTTCCAAATCCATTAAATCTGAAATGGTAATCTGGGCACTTACGGATACAGGAGTGTCCATCCTCAGCCAGCCGGTTCCCAAAGCGACAGAAGCATTGATAAGAGCCGGCCGTGTTCTGACACGAGTGCTCACAGCCTCCGTTATCAGACACACACTCATCCACATCTACACGCCAGAGGAAAACATTTCACAATTTTTTACAAACTGTTTCGAATTTTATAGCAAATCTACCAAAGTAAACAGAATGTAGGAGTACTGCACCATCACATCCACATCCATCTGAGTTGAGTCTGTATCCCACCCTGCAGAAGCACTCATAACCTCCAGGATAGTTTGTGCAGTCCTGCTCACAGCATGAAGTGCCTTCTTCACACTCCTCTAGATCTATAAGACAAGATTCAATGAAATGACCTTCTTTAAGGTGAGGATTTACTAAGGGCATACAGTGCATACAGGGCAACCTGTATACCAAAGTCAATTTATAGAAGTCGGGTTATGTTGTTGTCATAGAAAGTCATGAGACCTATCTCTTTGAATGATAAAAGGCAGATATTTCTAAAATTACAATTATAAAGCCTATTTCCGATCAATGATAAAACTTGATATGGACTATCCAATAATCTTGGTATGCTAAGCACTCAATTCACATTAGAGTCGCTGCGCACTGAAAAAATGGGTTGTTGGAATGTTTTGGGGGAATACTGTTGGAATCTATTTTATGATGTACATTGGTTCCACATGATAAAATGTTATTTTTTAATTTCTCTGGAACTTTGAAGGAAAGTTATGGTGAAACAACTTCATTTAATTTTAATGATACATTTTAATGACAAAATTAAAAAATACCAACAACCCGTTCTTTTGTTACCATAAATTCAATAACTTCAATAATAATAAATGATGAATGATGAGCCTGACTACATTTTGCTAATAACCTCATTAAAAGGCACTTTGGTGAGGGATTTAGATTCATTTTCAATAAGAAAAACGACCCCACAAGCAGTTCCCCCCCTTTGACAGTGCCCCTCGATGGCACAAAAATGCATTCGAAATTCGTCCCATATGTTTAGTCCCGGTATAAGGAAGTGAGGCCACGAGCCATCGGTATGTACTGGACCTCTGGAGACTTTACTTACATATTTTCAGTTATAGTGAGGCGTAATTATTCATAGAAAACCTTCAATCAGAAGTACAAAAGTTCTAATAAAATGCTGTAAGATCCAGCTGGAAGACATTAGTTTTTACAGGAAGCAGCTGTTTATATTTGAGGAATGATGAATAATGGGTTTTATCAGTCCAGCTGGGATCACACTGAATCCAAGCATACAGTATACTGTATATAAACAGAAAAAATAGAAATAGATAAACACAAAATTGATATATTTTATTACAGTACTGACCCAGACAAGTTTTAAGATCTTCATGAAGCTGATAACCGTGATTACAGCTACAGACAGGTCCAGTTGTGCCATGTCGACACTGATGCGCACATCCTCCATTATCAGATTCACAACTGTTAACAATTTCCATTTCAATACCTGCAGGATAGATGTATACAGTGAAACATGCACTCTTTCAAGACGGGGTCTATGATTTCTGGTACTCAATGTTGTCATGCAAAATCCCTAAAACAGCACCCCTGCACCAAAAGGGTCTAGCTCCTTTTTTTTATAGCTCTACCCCTCACATAAATCATGTGTTCCTCATCCATCAAGAAAAGTCACAGCAGACTGCTGATTGGCTGCATATTTTGCATAGATTGTTTTTGGATTCAAACCCGAATGGATTTTTGGAAAATCATAGACCCCGCCTTTAACAAACATTATACAATACAAGCATGTTATCCGAGCTTATGCTTTAGAGACATTATTTGCAATATTTATTAGGATTCATTCATTTTCAGGCAATTTCAAAGCCGTAGGACGTTCTTTCTTTTGCAGAATCCAAAAGAAGATATTTTGAAAAATGTCAGTTGCCAAACATCAGCCCCCATTGATTTCCAGTGTATATTTCCTTATATAAATGTTATTTTTGTGTTTGTTATTTTTTCTTTATAAATCTTCTACTTTTCGTTTATGGTAAAATCTCACGGTAGCATTTCCGTCCATCAGAGCCCAGCTCATATCCTGGACTGCAGACACAGGAGAAGGAACCTGGAGTGTTCTGGCAACTGTGAGCGCATCCCGCCTGCCCGGTTTCACACTCATCCACATCTGCAACACACCCATTACGTGTTACTCATATGACAGTTATGATATACTTGAATTATTTTTGCATAGAAGTCTAATTTGAGACCACAATGAGTCATTTATAGTCATTTGAGAGAAGATTCATATTATCGCATGAATTAACCTCAATGATTGCAACGCCCACCCGAAAGTGTGTAAAGAGCAGAGTGGAAAGCTTTGTTCAGTGACTCTCACCAGCTCTGGCAAGTTTTGAAAAGACAAGCAATGTTCCACAGATCTTAGCTTACTCTTAATTTAAGACAGTGATTATACAGTACACCATGAGATTGAAAAGTAAGAAAAACAGGATGAGAAAGCGTACTTTCCATGAGAGTGAAACTGAACTCCACAGTAAAGATTTTTCCATAAGTATTTACCTTGACAGCTCTTCTGATCCAAGGCCAGAGTGAATCCTTGGTGACAACCACACAAAGCCGGTCTGCCGTCGCTGTGACATAAATGCATGCAGCCACCGTTCCTTTCCGCACATTGGTTCCTCACTGAAACAAATGTTAAGATATCTTTAACCATTACTGGCTCTCTGTCATGACAACATATACTATCAAATAACTCCTGCTGTTTGTGTTCATCTGACTTCTCAAAATTTCCTGGCCGACACTTTTCTGTACAACAGAGACAGTCTGAAAATGATGCCAAGGCACATTATAGTGGCGTCTGAAGCAAGGGCAAAACGTATCGCTGGATTTGGTTTTTAGGGAGGTTTTGTTTCCCAAAACATAAACGTTTGTTTGTCAAAATAGATTTTTGAAATAATGTTGAAGTTACTTTATTCCTTACTAATCTTTAACTGGCAAAACTACAAGAATGATCCTTGCATTTCTACTTTATGGCTCGAACTGCGGATTCATGTTGTCAAAGGAGTTGATGTGATTGGCTACACATTTTTGACGTTATTGAAAGAAGCAGTTTCATCTTTAGGAAAGAGTTTTATGTTTGAATTCTATGAAGAAAATACTTAGCAATGGTTTCAAATTATGAATTCGGATGGTTTGTCTTGAAGGATAAGCAACACAAAAACCAAACTTCACCACAGGATGTCTGTGAAAACAGATTTCGGTTTCACATTTCAGACCCAAGCACACCAACTGTATGTAGATTTAGTTAGAAATATAAATATAAATGTCCTATATTTAAAATATAATGTAAATGCTGTTACATTTTTATTAAATGCCAAACCAGTTCTGCACCTGGTCAAAAATATTACATTTACACAATGCAATGTTGAAGACAATAAAGTTGGCTTATAATTTGCAGTTTCTACCCGTATTATGTTCATTTTGATTAAATGTAGTGTAGGTATATAACTTGCAATTAACACAGCAGTCATAAACAGCCAGACCCTTTTCTTGTTAAAACATCACAAAGACATTAATATAAATGATACTAAAATGATCTCAAAACATTTGTTTTTTTCTTCACATCATTTGTATGGATCTTGCTGTGCTCTGACTATGGCTGAGGGTCATATAATCATCTTCTGTTTCTGGAATAAACCCTAGAACACAACAGTGTCCATTAGCGACAACTTGATTAAAGGAGAGGAATAGCTGGTGACAAAAAGCATTTCCCCCTTGATGTGAAAGCTTTGTTCGTCAGACATTTGTTCAGCTTTTCAGTTCGTCCGCAAGATGAATGGACCTTAAAGAAGTTGGAATGCATGAGATAGCATGACACCCCGGCTTTAAAAATGAAAATGGGTACAATGACTTTTGGACTCAAAGTAAACACAGAAATACAATGAATCTTATGATGTACGCCATCTGGCGGCATTAAATTTCCGATTTATAACAGCCATAAACACACCGCTCACTTGTGTGAGTAAACTGAGGTCTATATGATTTATAGTTTTAAATACTACTATTATAATTGTGTATTGTAAAGACATGTATTATTTGGTCCCATTTAAACTGATCCCGGTAAATCAATAAAATCACACAAATATCCATTAACGTCTTTACTTTAATATGTGTGTTACCATCTAAAAGACACTAGTTATACACATTTTTTTTTCTTTTCCACTTGTCTTCACCTAACACTGGTTACGCTTCACAGGGGAGCAATTGTATCTGGTGAGTGTCCGGTCATTGGATCTGTTGGCCAGGCCGAAGGGAATGTGAATTTTGGCAGGCACGCTGGAACTGCCAGTGGGTTTGCCAAGAAGATGATGCTGTCGTGTAAATAATGTAAGTGTAACTCATTGAAAACCATTTTTAAAACTGGCCAGAGTGAACATGAGTTTTAAATATTGATGCTGATGTGATTCAACACCAAACAAGATACAACATGCAACTCCAGTTTTAACCCATCATTAAAGAACATCATGTTTAACAAGTACACTAACCATAGTCAGATGTCCAAAGTTAAATAAAATGAGTAGAAAAGAAGGACTCACGTCTACAGCGCTTGCCATCGGCTGTGAGCTGGTAGCCCCGTCTACAGCGACACTGGAAGTGAACAGGGGAAATCTGAACACATTCATGCTCACATCCTCCATTATTCACTGAACATGAGAGGACAGCTGAAGGGAGGAAAAAGAAACGATGGGTATAAGTGTAAATAAACATATTAAGAGAGTTGAACACACTGAGTAATATTCAATACATTCAATATTTTAAGAAGTGCATTAATTAAATTTCACACATTCTGTTATTGTTCTTTAATAAGATCCAAACCAAAAATATTAAATTGCAATACAAATGTTTAATTTCTCTAAAAAGTCATTAAAACGTGCAGCTCTTTGTTTGTATAAGAGCACATACTTCATATAAAATTCATGGTAGCACTTTTGGCTTAAATTACATCAGTAATTCTGTTTGGACTGGACTCTATCAACCCCAAACATCTGGATTTTACGGTGTTATTCCACTTTTCAAATTGTGAAAGGTCCTCCAGTACAGACTCCAATGGTTAATTCACAGATTTGTTACAGCCTACTGTAGAACTGAAGCATGTCCTCGGAGTAGACCATTCCAGGACGTGTTTTCATTTAGATGTGTGCCTTGGATCATTGCTGTGCTGAATGGTCAGATTCTTTTATTATAGCTCTCAGAAAACGGTTTGCATTGAAACAAAAAACATATTTAGAGAACTTTATTTCCTCATGTCATAACCAGAGGTGCCGGTCCTGTGGAGGAGAAGCAGTGCATGGCTTTATTCAAGGCTTTATTTGATATAAACTAAAAGCACGATGTGGTAGTAGCTTGGTTTAATCTTAACATATTTATAACCTTAATTGAGTAACACTTTGGTAACAGTTGTCAACTGCGGGATATTATGATTATAATATTATGATTTAAGGTCAAGTTGTATATCAGAAAAAACAACAATCATGATAGAATTATTTAGTTTTAATATCCACTCAACATAAGTCTACATTGTGTAAAACTTCTGCAATGTTAAAACTTAAATAAGAAACACAACTGTTAAAATTCTAATTTAAATTGTTATTTTTTAAAATACAAAACAGTGCCTGACCTCAATGTGAATTCGGCTTTAATATCCGTTCGATCAGATCAGATCATGTTATTTTGTTATATCATGTTAGTTTTCATATCAGACTTTTGATATGGGATGCAAAGCAGGTTGTTACATTTGATTTACATCAAGACAAGAACAGGTAAATAGATCTTTTTAATATTATGTTATGACTTTTAATGTTTAACAGCTATTAAAATGGTGTGTATTATTAACCCCTTTGTAGATATTCTGAATAAGAAGCATACTGAAGAATTCTCTTTAAATAGTAAAAATGTTTTCCATTGTTCATGATAACCATCAACCAAGTACACATTTATAAAAACAGACTTAATTCACTTCAAATAGACCATCATTAGAAGACTAACATGAAGTTTAAATGGAAAATGCCTCATCTCAGTCTAGTGCTTGGATTGTGATGTTTGGCATCCTTATAGTTCTTCTGTTGTTCAAAGAGGATATCCATCGCAGGACAGAAACCAATCCCAATATCCACCAAAGAACTACTATATAGCTTTGTTCTGCATCATTAAACAGGAATTTGACATTTGGTGAGCACTCTAAAAATGATAGTATACAAACATTAGGTCAGAAAGAAATCCCATGGGTTATAATATAACCTGTTGGTTACTGTTGGGTCAAATACAAGCATCTACTAGGGTTAAATATATTCAAATACACTACATTTGACTATTTGACAAATGCTGGGTTAAATATTTTTATCAGAATTTACAGCGTACACTCTTATTATCACTATGGGCCTTTTCTGGGAACTTTCAATCACCTCTTTCATCAAACAGGGTCAGATAAAGTTTAACTCCAGGTAAATACAGAGTACAGTAAACAGACCATCACATGAGGATTTACTTTATAAATTCTCACTGTCACAGGGAGGATATTCCTTCATACAAATCTTATCGTTGGCAGCATAGCAGTTGGATATTAAAGTATAGACTATACACCAGTACGCAGCCTAAATATACATACTGACATATCAGCATATCAGTCAAATTTAATGTGGTCTTGCTTAACATCTGTCCAAAAAACCCGTGCGTACAGTATGCATGCACGTTTGAGCATATGATGACTACATAAAGATGATTCTAGTGTTTTTTGGAAGAAAGGTTAAAAGTAGGCTATCTGCTGGTCATTAACAGGCTTTTGGCATGGGAATTCAGTTGGATTACCAGCTCTAAAAATGACTTCTTACCAAAACCAAAAGATCCGGAATAAAGCTATCATTAATCAATCATCATCTGTTTTTGGTTTATCCTGGTACAGCTTCACGTTCCTTTCCATTCAAATTTGGTTGAGATTGAGGTTTTGTAGAAGAGTTAGCTTGGTTTTGGAAAACACTAAAGAATGAGCCTGGAGGCTGCGTAGACTTTTGGGAAGATAAATGATCTGATTCAGCTGAAATGTAGACCGAACTCATTGCTGTGCAGCTACTATATAAGTTTCTTGATGGAGTAAACAAATGATCAGGTTTTTAAGACACAAACTTTAAAAATACATTTTTGGTGGCTGGGAAACCAGTAAAATGCAAAAATATAACAGTTGTCTGATGTAAAATTACATGTTTATTTGCGGTCTGTTCCTTTTATTTAAATTTCTTACTGTATTTTAAAAATATAATTGTAATAAATCCAATAAAATATTCTGGTAGCTGAGGTACAAGTATATTAAAATAAAATATTTTTTCTCAAATAAAACTAAATTTTTGTAGTCAATTGTTGTCATTTAATTATTTTTGCAGAAATTTCAAAATTATATAAAACATCTGTTAAATCAGTAAAACTGCAACTAAAAAGATTTTGATTTACAGTACCTCATTAAAGAATTAAATAAAAAAATTAAAGAAATTAACTGTGCACTATTGAGAGAATACAAAAATATGCCACTTTGAAAAAATATTTTGCGTCACTACTGGTATCAACTGCCAGAATAAAAGCATATTTTTAAAAGTATTTTTTACAGTAAAATTAATTGCATATGTCATTGACATGGCCTGAAGCGGTAGTAAAAGGGATAAAAAATGCCACATTCAATGTCTAGATCATGGATCATGACCGTGATAGCAAAATTCCCTTTTTCCGAAAAACACAATTGCTCACCTGACACCTTCTACATTACATTCACCTTTGAAAAGATGATTGTGATACTTCAATAGTTAACAAGGCCTGGCAAGCGAACGCTTGAGTCCAGTAGACAGAGGCATTGGTCTATCTCAAAAGTCCATCACAAACTCACCCTTACAGTAGAAAAGTTGTAAAAATTCCACAACTACACAAACAAGGGACTCTTTGATTCTCAGAGCTGTCTGCTTTGAAGAGAACCCCATTCTGTGAGAGCAAACTTTTCTTAGGTTGCGATGATTACAGCCTATAAAGACTTGGAGGCGATCCAGTCTGTCAGCTTTGTAGGTGACCTCTCTTGACCTCTAAACGACTCACCTAGGCAGGTGCGTCCATCGACGTGAAGACGGAACCCTGGGTTACACTCGCAATAGTATGACCCTCTGGTGTTCATGCACCTATGCTGGCAACCTCCGTTGTGTATCTGGCACTCATCGATATCTGACGAGACAAAAGCAGACTTGAGATCAGGCTTTTTTACTAATCATTAAAACTTGGCAACACGCTTTACCTAACTTTAGGCGAACACAATATCAATTTCCCTTTGCTGTCTGAACAATCTAAATGAATGAAACTACTGGCACATGCGAAACCACTTAGTCGCAACACAGATTCTTTATGATTTAGGTCTTTAGCAACTTCCAAAATAAAGAGTCGGCACAGATATGAGACGTGGTTTATTTGCTGACTCAATAGTCGGCTCGCTTGGAAGCTTTAAGTGCACTTATATGGTTGATGCATCAACACAGTGAAAAAAAGCAATCAGCACTTCCTTAGGCTCTTTCTGTGAATAACTTCTTTGTGTTGTGTCTAGTGTAACCTTCCATGAGGCCAAGCCCATAGTGTTGCTGTCAGTCTGACCTTTAAAGTACTGTTGCCTGTACACAGCGCTTAAAGAGATTTTGCGTCATGTAAGTCCAAAACCCAATTGACTTTTTTTCTTCTGTGCAGCACAAAAGAAGATACTTGGAGAACTAGTCTCTGTTCCTACAGTGGAAAATAATGGAGCACAATGTTGTTGGGAGGCCAACATTCTTCAAAGTATCTTCTTTTGTGTTACTTTTTATCTGCTTTGCAAAAAAAAGACTTTTTGAGAAATGTTTATACAGTGAACAGAATTTTTTGGGGGGTTACCCACATTCTTATAAAATATCCTCTTTTGTGTTCTTCAAAAAAGATTTGAGATAAGTGAATGTTCATTTCCATGAATGTAACCAACACCAAACACAAAGATCCATAAGAGCAGTATTTGGTAAATGTATAGTACAGGTGTGGTGATGGTCTGTCTGAGAGAGATCTGTTTCATGTCTGTGAAGTCCTGCTGTGTGACAGACAGTAATAGCAGCAGAGTTCGGCCCGGGACTGTGTCAGACAATGAGTTATGTGCACAGTTGTGTGGGTTACTACATATGCACCACAAGGGACTCACACTTTTAAAGTGATATTATATGAAGAGAAATAGCTGGTGAACTCACATGCATTCATATGGAATTGATTAAGGGAGTAGATTACTGTTTCAATACCAAATCCTCTTCTTAGGTGACTTATGTTTGGAATCATTATTAATACGAATAATAGTATATGCATTAATATAGTCTACTCCCTTCACAGAGCTGCTTATCCTATACCGTTTTCAACTTTAAAGTAAATATTGGACCGAGAACCATAAGTAGAATGATCTTCTGCAGTATTTATCTAGTATACTTGGATGATGACTGCCTTTTTTTTTTCAACAAATGACTGCAGTGCCATATATTGTTATAAAGCATTATTTCCAGCTTAAAATATCTAACCGTGGCCAATATTCTGTAGGCAAGAGTTTTTATCAGTTTAAATGATACACCTTTACTTAAATATACTTGTTTAGAGTCTGAAAAACTTTTAGCTTTTGGAAGCAAAGCAAAATGGAAAAGTATGCATAACAATTTAAGGTAATGTGAATAAATAAAAGACAAATTTACAATTCACATTCAACCAACTACGCAGAGATCCAACAACAAATCATGCAATAAACAGCCCAGTCTAAAACAATGTCCTCTTAATATTAAATTAGCTCATATAAAAATAATATATTTGATTTTGGTGAACAATTTGGTCTGAATCATATGTGCCTGAATTCTTAATATACTAACATTAAGCCACTCAAAGGTTCAGTAGAAGGATCGACGGTATCTATGACAAGGATGTTGATGGTCCAGTTGACTGCAGATGATCTACTGATTCCTATAGTCTGACTAAAAAGAGTATATTTAAAGAAAACCTACACATTTGTACAAAAATTACTTTTTACGCTCAACAGGTATAGGTTTAAGGCATCTTATCGTCGAGAGTTCAAAATCATCGAATGATCATGGCTGATGTCTGTCAAGACATTCAAAAGAGAACTGTAAAATACAATGAATGTGTGGTCTGTGTAAAGATATGATAAGAAAAATATTGGGTATCATATCAGTCTGAATAATCGGCTGTCGTATAGGTTGAGAAATGTTGCATTGTTGCATCTCTATCTAATTCAAAACCTATTAGACATTTTTCGTCTGTTGAGCACAAAAGAAGATATTTTGTGAAATGTCTTAGTGGTTTCTATTCATACAATGGAAGTCCATGGGGAACATTGTGGTTGGCGTACCATTACAGTACATTCTTAAAAATATTTTCTGTTGTATTCTGCAGAGGAAACGCATACAGGTTGAGAACACACACTTCAATTTTTAATGCATCTATAAGAAGATATTTGAATAGAAATGTCAATTGTCCAAACTTGGACACATCATTTGGACTTCACTAGTGACTATATTGTATTAAATGTTGTTCAAAGTTGATTTATTTGTTAAAAAACAAAAGTATTTACATGCCAGTAGCAACATACTGGCTTAGACAAATATACATACTTCAATTCACAATTATTTCACAAGACTAAGCACTTTTGTTGACTACACCAGACCGCAAATGGAATGTACAAACAAGTCATCTGCCATAAGAAACAATAGAGTGATATAAACAGCACAAAGCAGTAACAGGCCTACTTGAAATAAGGCAGATACACTGTGTATCATTTAAATGGTAAAACACTTTTCTAATTTTGTAGACAGAAGTAAATCTTGCAGCGTAGCCTGACATGAATATAAACACTAGCTGTGTGTCCGACCATAACTATGAGATGGGCTTTTCATTTTGTTGGATCTGATTTTAGTGTTGAGGAATCTGATAAAATAGAAATACTTTCCAATCCCGCAAAATACCTGATCACTCATCTAAAGTTTGACTTTAGTTTTCATCATACTTGGGTGCACTTTAGAGTCATCACAGCATGGAAGGATAGTGAGGTCAGATCTGTCCAACAGCCAAAAACGCTGCGATGTGTGAGATGATCAGTTCTTTTGATAATAGAAACCACCTGTCCACAAGAGTCTGGGAGAATCTTAATTACAAAAGTGTTGTACACAGAGAGAAGAAATGAGGCTCATTCACAACATCAGGGTGTAAATAAACAGCCAGACTTGAAATGCAGGAATTCACCGGGGAGCTCAACTGCAGAGTCAGCAGCAGCCCGTGGGTCTCCACAATTGCCCACTGCAATTCATCACGCAGAATGTAGGAAAAATCGATCCACCATTTAATTTTGTGCTGACGGTTATCAGCCTTTAGGTAATAAAGAACAACACATTACACCCAAGGTTAGATTGGTTGATGCTCAAAGGTCTCTGGTTATGTGAAGTGTAGCTATGAATCGAATCGGATGGTAAAATCAATGGCAGATGTGAGCTTGAACCCATCAGGTTCTTCGGTTAGAAAAGCAACTGCCTCTTATCAAGATAGCAAAAAATCGACTCAGTGAAACTATATACACAAAAAAATTATAAATGAAAAGCTTTGAAATTTAGTTAATATTTGGTTTAAATTGGGTATATGTAAGTGAAAAATTTAGTTAATATCATTAATTCAATTTTTTCATTAAAGAATATTTGAATTTTTCTGCAAAATAACTGTTGGACTTTTAATCAATCATTTTAATATGTTCCACTGAAACAAGTCTATTTAATGTTTGTTTAAGCTTTTTAGGTTAATTTAACTGATTATTTTTGTGTTTTTTACTGAGCCACATGAATATTTTAGAGTGTAACCCATATTTTAAATGAGACACTGGATTGAGATCATCCACTTTTGCTTAGAAGATCTGGATTGATTTTAAACACAGAAGCTAAATATTGTAGATATTGAAGCAATATTGTTGATTTTTCATCTTGTATTCGTACTGTATTACACAGATCACATGCTCAGTCAAGATTACCAAGCATGCACTCGAAAAAACATGCCTGTAGTGCCAAAATCCAAATCTGTCCTCCAGATTTTTGGAGGGCACATCAATGCCATTCCAAAATGTTTGAATAAAAAGAATTGTGTAACAGAATCGAACAGACTTCTCTTTTAATCCAAATACTGAGTTACAGAAGATATCTCTAAAGAAGAACTACTGAACACTCAGGAAAAAAAACAAAAAGCTTTATGTAGTTGGAAAGAAGATCTCCAAAGGAAAATTGTATTCAATACAAACAACTATTTAAAAAAATAAAAAATAAAGTTTTTTACTGTTCACTGTACAACATATATTTTATGTAAAATTAACTCAACTTTAAAAATCTTTTGAAATCATTAAATATATTTTTTCAGGGGGAAATATTAAAAATACAACAGTTAATTTCTCAAAATTTTTTTACGGTTTGTGTAAGGAATTTTCTTTATATATATATATATACTTTATTAAAAGCTTTTTTTTATGAGTGGTAATTCTTTCATGTATAAACAGAGGCAAATATTTAATATAGTAGTTTGTATTTTAAAAAACATTTAAATAATATTATTATTTATATTATATCGCATTAATAATCATTTGCAATTTTATTCATTTTTAGAAATACCATTCCAGTCACCACTACATTCCCCATTTGAGTATGTCAAAGTCATATGTAGTTGTCTACATTGTCAACATGTCTTGTTTCTAATTTGATCATCTGATAAATATAAGATTAAATTTATAGTTATACTGATTCATTGAAAATCATTACCACTTTAGTGCGAACTTTCAAATCAAACATTTCTACTGAATACACTCTTACGGTCCAAGGATTAGGATTTAAAATCGCAATCCTATATGAGTAAAACAAATCATCCTAGATTTTTTAGTGTTATGTGGTCAAAATATTTCTTGGGTTCTGTACTTGAACTGCTCGCTCAAGAGTATCCACTTACAACATAGTCAAAACACAAGTAGTTTGCCTTTCATCCTGAGAGAGGCAGATTTTAAGATTAGAAAAGTTATGTTGTACACACGCCAGGAACTTCTCTCTCATAGCCATGTCAACACATTTAGAGAAAGTTAGAGGATTGTTGTAAAGTGTTCACCTGCTGTTTTAACAACAGTTTGTCCCTAAAGATGTAGACCTAATGACTGTCTACTGTTTTAACTCTAAAAGGAAGTATTCAACACAAGAGCTGTGTGTAAAAATGATTTTAATATTGTATTTAGAACAGTGTCAAAATCAGGTCTCTTATAGGGATAATTTACCCAAATTTAAAATCATATCATCAATGAATCACTCTCTAGTTGATCCCAACATTTATACACTTTTGTTATTTGGTTAAACACAAAGAAATATATTGGACAAACGCTTGTAACCAAACAGTTCTTGGTCCCCCTTGACTACCATTATAGGAAAAATTAAAATGTAATCAAAAACCGAGAATGTTTTAAAGTCCTACATTCTTTAAAATATCTAATTATGGGTTTCAACAGAACAAAATATCTACAAAGCATTTTCTTACTATAGTTATCAATTAGTTCCAAGAACAAGTTGAGTAAATGATGAGGATTTGTATTTTTCTACAATACCTTCAAAGTGAACGCAAATACGTGAGTTGTCAAAAAAGCATTTGGCAAACACTATCATAAGACCGCCGTATTTGTTTTATTGGTCTGTTACAAATCTGACATCTGTTCACAGTGGACAGAAGGCTATTATCTTCTCCAGTTCTTCACGGAGAATTACAAGTGCTGAATAAAGCTCCCTTACTTGCCAAAACCAAGACATTACCAAAGATCGGATCCTGTCTGACACATTAGAGGAATATGTTCCACCATATTCCAGTAAAAACCAAGCAGTTCTGTTCTGATACATCAACTATGTCAAAAGTCAACCAATGGATTTGTACTCACCTGGCCCCAGGTGTCCTGTGTTGTATCCGTGATATGCATTGAAACAGGTGTAACAGTTTCTGTGATAATATCTGTAACGTGAATTCCCAGCGCCGAAACTCAGGACCAGCTGAGTCCAGAAGGTAAATACCAGCAGCAACTTCTGCCAATCTGGCAACATTGTCAAAGTGCACTGTGTTATTGAGACCTCAACTTAACCAGAAAGACCAACACAACCAACACAAGACAAACACATCAGTCTGGTCATTTTGCAAGAGAAGAAAACAACTGTTCCTGAGGAATAAGTTTGCTACTTAGAAGTTCTTTCCTGGCTTCTATCAGAAACAAGGATCTCTCTCTCTCTCTCTCTCTCTCTCTCTCTCTCTCTCTCTCTCTCTCTCTCAACATTAAAAAACATATAGTTTCTCGTAGCTCTGTACCTCCCGTTGTGTCCCTCGACTCTTTAGACCTCTGCAGACCCACCTCTCTTCAAGCTCCTCCTCCCTAGGTACTGAAGCTGATCTGAACTACAAATAATGAGCCGTGATCTTTGAAAATCACAAGCATAGCTGGTCTTACAAAGCTCTCTTGAGATCACTTTATTTAAAAAGAAGCTTGAATTCTCATAGAGCCTCATCCATCATTTTTGGGGGATTTATGAGGTTCTGGTCATTATTGATCTTCATCTCAAACCTCCGAGTTTCAGTGGAGTGGATAAGCAGATACACTGTAAAAAAAAGGTTTCATGTGGCTCATAAAATATAACCGTTATATTTACTTAATAAAATCTTTAAAAACATTCATTCGATTTTTTTGTGGAAAATGTAAGTATATGTTATGAAAAAAGCATTTATTTAACATGAAAATCTTATATAAACCATTTGAGATAATGAGATTTAAATAAGTTTTACTTACATATACAAAAAGTTAAGCAGTACTAACTTGATTTTTATTGGAGTGTTATTTTTTTCGCGTAAAAACTAATGTCAAAGTGTACAATATCAAAAGGTTTAATGTGGCTTAGTAAACAGCAAAAAATAAACTATTGTGTTAACTTAATTAAATCCTTTAAAAAAATTTATATTAAATAATAGAGTAAATTCATAGAGTAAAATCCAGTCCATTTCTCAAAAAAATTCAAATATTAGAATTAATTATATGTATAGCCTTTACATTGTGTATGAATACAACCTTGGAAAAATAATTTGTGCTGAAGGATAAGCTTAACTCTAATGCATGGTATTCTTAAAACGTTAATGGAAAATAAGATTTTTGAGACTGACCAGTCCAAGTGTGGCAGGCATTTTTGCTTACAGGACGAGATGAGATCATACTCCAGCATCCCAACCGCACAGAAACCTATCCAAAAGCCAAAGACATGTACATAAGTGCAAACACCCTTAGATACACTTTATACTGAGTGGAAACACGCTACATTCGTTTTCTTCTCAGAAGGTTTTAAAAGTACAGCTGGATATGTTTTCATTGCAAATCAGATGAAAAGAAGGTTGCCGAGTCTTACTGTTTGTGCAGATGCCTTTGTTTTAAGGCAAAGGCTAAAGCAAAGCCAGGTGCGAGTAAAAACTCATCTTTAACTGTTTGATTTAAATGAATCAAGTCAAAGAGCATGGCTCTGTCTTTTGTCTCTTTGTCTGTGAGGTTTGCCTGTATTACAGCAGATCATTCAGATATACATAGAATTGACAGATAGAAAACACTTCTTATCCTGTTGTGTATTTTGGAACGGATTCTTTCTGTTTGAAATATATATTTTTTCTCATATGTCTTCACTAATGTTCAATAGACAGACACACACTTTAAAAAATTCATGCGGCTTAGTATATATTATAAAAATAAAGAGTTATTTTAACATATTAAAATCTTTTAAAAGCTTTTGATGGATTTTTAGTACGTAAAAATAATTGGTTAAAATGCAACAGTTAATTTCTCTAAAATTTAAAAAGATATGTATCGAAATATCTTTCAATATGTTCTGGGTGGGTAAATGATTTTTATAGAATTTTTATTTTGGGGAGAACACTTACTTTTTCAAACAGATATCCATTCTTCATAATGAATATCTGAAGAGCTGACAGTGGCGAAGCATTTTACTCTCTAGTGGTTGATGTATAACAATGTTTTGTGAGACAAGTTGATTTTGCCAGGTTTACACAATGTGCTCTCGTTTTTATAGATCTGGCAACCCTGAATAGTATTCAACAAGACCAGGAAACATCTGAAAAATCCATTATTCACAAAGTTGTACTCAGATTGTGAAATCATCAAAGGTAGCTTTGCTTCAATTTTGCCACATGTGTAACAAATTCACGAAATACACCTGCCTGTTCATTTCAAATTTGCTTGCTAGAATCATTTCCTAAAAATCCCATCAAACTAAACTGGGCATAAAATCAGTTCCATTAATTTGTAGTCTGCTCTACTGTTTTGAGCTGGAAGGAGTAGGAGTACATCTGTCTTGATTCTCTTCCAAAGATCTAATCTCAAAGCGTCCACATGCCACATCTGCTCTGCCTGTCTTTAGACATTCAGGATCAGCATCCAGTAGAATCAGAGACCTGATGCTATACAGGACGCTGCTATGAATCCGCAGAAGTTGAATGGTCAGTGTGGTTACAAGAGCAGAATTGGTCAAGGTTTTACAGGAGTAAACTCTAAGATGTCTTTAAGAATTTTTATAATATAATGAACGCAATGATGTGTCAAATATGTATATGATAAAATTTTGAACATCATTAGGTTTTTTCTATGGAAAGTAAATTGCATCACTTAAAACGACCAAACACAACAGAAGATATTTCGAAGAAAGCTGGTAACTGAACAGCAGTGGCACCAAGTTAGTATTATGAACAATGTAAGTGACGTCATGTCAGGAAAATGGCTTCCAGTTCCCTACATTCTTAAAAATATCTTCTAACATTTCGTACGGGTTTTGAAATGTCAAGAGCCTGAGATCATTTTCTGATCAATTTCTATTATATTAAGGCTTCAACATAGGAGTATTATTGTAAATGATTTTTTTTTAATAGCCATTAAGACAACAAATTGAGTTAAACTGAACCATGTGTCTGTGACACTTACTCTTACTATTCTCTTAAATATTCGAACATAAATCATTGGGATACACGTCTCAGACGTTGAAGGTAAGATGTTAGGGGAGTTAAGAGAGAAGTGTTTTTATATAATCCATCAAAGCTGCTGTATTTGGATGGGATGTCCTGCAGATTGCCAGTTTTAGATCAGCTAAATATTTAAAGCATTACTGTTTAGCTCTAGTGATGTTCCAGGTTGCCGGTGATCCACAGAAAATACACAACTAAAATTCATAAAGAAACACACACCCTTGCACGTTTCCCTTGACGTTGGATAGCAGTATATTGACTCCCATCAATGCAAACTGTGAACTTTTGCTGACATGCTGAAACAGATCAATGTCAGTTTCTTAAGAATGAACATATTTCTGATGTTAAATATATTTATACATAGGTTTTTTATATACACCATTAGCTTTAGTCATTTGGTTAAAGTTAGCAGCACTCCCGTTGCAAACTCTTCAGCTTACAAAGCTGGAAGCATCCACGTGTTTTCCATGGATCTGTGACCTCTAGAGAGATTTCAGAGAAAGAAATGTTCCCCACATTTATGACACTGACCTCTGGCCAACAGCAACCTTCAATCATGCAATAAAACCCTTCTCAGGTTGCTGGATTTTCAGCTCATCTTTATAATATACATTTCAGTTTTTTTAAGTGAGATATGCTCTGGAGCATTGCTGAAAGATGGAAAATGTTGCTTTGCTGCAAATCCTAACATATTGTGGCAAAATAGATTATCAACAGAGCCATGCTTCCCAGGGTATAATGTTGTCTGTATAATGTAGCCAATTGAGTCCATGATTCATGAGGAGGCAAAACACAATTTCTTTCAGCCTGGTGATGTCAAGCTCAAACGCAAAACGGAAATTTCTTGATTTATAATACCATCTAGAACCCCCATTTATGAACATCTCAAAGTCAGGACTTCTTAATGGTCTCAGTCATGGTGTGATGGTTAGAGAGTTGGATCTGTAAGCAGAAGGTTGCAGGTTCATATGCCAGCAGACAATGACTGAAGTTCCCTTGAGAAAGACCCTTGTTGGCTCTGCAGTGATAATTGGCAAATGCATAATACTTGTAAGTCGTTTTGGATAAAGGGTCTGCCAAATAAATAAATGTTAATGTAGATTTAAATGTATGGGACTTTATATGACTGCCAGCTGTGGGCATGGGTGGCTTTGGATAGCTCAATTCCCCATCCACTGACATGCTCTCGATATGTAATAAACCATTGAATAAAATAAACGTTGGCTCTCAAGTGTATTTATTCAGTGTGGAATGTCTTTGTTAAACTTCTTGTATAACATTTATTAAATCTGCATTCTCTGGACATTAGTTTTAGTAGTTTCAATCATTAACTTTCTGTTAATTTTTTACGTCCTGCATGTGGGGTTTTATTCATGGAACGTATTGTTTATGTGACACAAAACAATCCTATACTGCCAAAACTGTAAAATATTTAATGTGGCTTTGTAAATATTACAAAAATAAACAGTTACATTACTTAAAAAGTAAAAAAAATTTCTTTTTTTCATTTTTCCAGTGGGTTATTTTCCTTTAAAAAAGTGGATATTTTATTATTATTATTATTATATATAATTTAAAAATAATATACATTTGTAATTTGAACCAATATTGTAGTTGTGACTTCGACCATCGGCTGAACACAAAAGAAGATATTTTTATATTCAAAAAGAAATATTCAGAGTCAAAGAAATTATCTAAATTTTTTACTTACGTATCCAACAAATCTACTTATTTTTAAAGCATTTTAATGTTTCCATTTTTTTGTATAAATTTTTTTAAGGTAAGCTCAGAGTCGATTTTTTTGAGTGAATGCGGTATATTAATCATTACACGATAGTAAAAAAATGTCTAATTTATTTGCCCCAATATTATTAAATATCTTAACGACCTTTGTTCTGTGGATCACAAAAGAATTTTTTTTTACTCTTTCTAACCTTCTCACTCTATATATTAAAAAAACTTTTAACCTTTTCCCCCATACAGGTTTTACCTCGCCTTGTGTCACTTAGTAACCTCGTTGTAGCACTTGTTCACCTATTGTTGTAAGTGTCTGCATACTTAAAAGCGTCTGCTTACTTAAAAGCGTCTGCTAAATGCCTGAATGTAAATGTAAATGTAATGGGGAACAGAGTTGCTTTTTTAATAACATCCTCTAAAATATGGTCATACAGGTTTGGAATTAAATGATAATGACGTGACATACAGCCAAGTATGGGCAAGTGGGCAGCCATTCATTCTTCAGCGCCGTGGAACAGTTGGGCGGTCTGTGCCTTGTTGCTGCCCGGGAATTGAACCAACAACCCTATGGTTAGGAGTTAAACTCTCTATCACTTCCCTTGTTATATAGTAAGTACTACGGTGTATTATCATTTAGTGTGTAATGATGAAGTATAATTATTTCATTAAAAAATGTCATCACATTACAGCTTTTTTATGGTCTATGATTTTTAAATATATATTTTATTCACTTTTAAACAAAAACCAATGTTAGCACTGTGCTTGGCTGCAACTTGATGTCCGGTTAAACCTAAACCCGAACGAAAACCAACAGCAAACCACAAGTTATACAAACACACAATAGAGCAATGTTTCAGTCATATGCCTGATCAGAGGAACAGCAGTAATGAAGATCTGGCAAGAAACAGACAAATCAGTGGGTGCTCCAGTTGACAATGTGTCTTTACCCAGTACTTAAACAGGATATTTGCTTTGGCTTAAAAGAGGTGTGAGCAGTAAAGGACCTTTTGATGTCCCAGTTCAATGAGAGTCATTACAAAGCAGAACCCGTCCTTTCTAATGACAGACACTTCAGGTTTCGGACATTATCCAGAGCTCACCGCACCTAACTTCTAGGCAGAGCTTATGGAACAGGGAGTGTCTGCGTGAACTTCTGCATGCTTATTAGTCATGATAGAGGTTATCCAACAGACACGCCAGTGACTTAAAGGTCTACTCACATCAAGTGTTAAATAAAGCCGAAAGGTCTGTTCTTAATATTCACAGGCCTACATGAATAGAAAATTCACTCATTGGTTGATGGAGTCAGCCTACAAACTGTCAATGTGAACGATTTAATGTGACATGGCAGAGTTAAGGGCATGAAACTGGTGCTTTTCTGCCCTTGAACGAAAAAAGTTTTTTCATTAGATCTGCTTGAAAATGTGTTGCAAAAGACTAAATCACAATTGTTTTTTAAGTTCACGTAAGATTCTAAACCTTTAGATTTACTTTGTGTGTTTGTTGTGTGTGTGTGTGTGTGTGTGTGTGTGTGTGTGTGTGTGTGTGTGTGTGTGTGTGTGTGTGTGTGTGTGTGTGTGTGTGTGTGTGTGTGTGTGTGTGTTAGTACAAATAATCTGTGAAGTTACAAACACTAAAGTTCACGTAATAAAAGGTTATCATCTTCAACTGAAATCAGATGTTGTGAAAAAAGGCAAGGATTACCAGCTACTTCTGTGATTTTTCGTCACAGACCCGTTATGGAATTTGCTGGATTAACATGATGCCTCGTAATTGGTGGTTATGCAGTAACTGAAAGCAGAGTTGACCAATGACAGCAGACTAGACCATAAAACCAATAAGAGAAGGGCCTTAAAGTGTAAGGAACTAACTCTGAGTATTTTTCAGAAATATTTAATTATCTTCCTTGTTACTCCAGGAAATTTTTTATTCGGTCCAAGCCACCACCATCTTTGATTTTTACAATGGAGTTTGGGGAAAGTGTTTTATTTTTAGTAATAGGATGTTTGCATATGTTCATAAAAGAGAAACGGGTCTCCATTGCATTAACCATTTCTATAATTCATTATTTCTATTCAAAGGATTATTTCTATTGAATGGGTTGTCATTTTTTTACATTTTCTAAACTTGTTCATTCCCACTATCCAAAACTTTGGGTATATATAATTTCTATATCATGCTTAAAATATGATGTAATCATTTTAACCAATATAAAGAATACGGATGAACTTCATTGTTTTTGGACACAAATGTGTTTCCATACTTCAGAAAATGCTTCCAGATGTGGTAAAAGTTTCATCAACAATATTTTTACTGAATGTCCTGACATGCGAGTAAATAAAACCACTTTTTTTATATAGAAATAACTGTCAACACACAAACTCAATGATTACAAAATGAATAGATCCAAACAAACAGTAACAGATGTGAGATCACAGATAACCGCTTTGCCAAAACAAACTCCAAATTTCAATTTCATAGCATTCCTGTCATGTTCTCTAACTGAGCAGCGAAGTGTAAATGCTATTGAAGTTAGAAGAGAAAGATACCCGAAAGCTGCAGAAACACATCAAGGAGAATATGCCAAAAGCGTAACCAGCACACCCTCCATTAACATGTTCATTCACATCTATGAGAAATCAAAAAAAGTTCCAAAATAAGAGCGATGAATAAAATACAGAAAGACATGGAGTAATACAATACATTTCAGCTGATGAGCAGCAGGACCATTGAGAGGTGTTAAGTGTCCAGCGATGGAACATAAAAAGGCTGCGGGAATGAAGCCTTTCCATAAGCAAAACTGAAGTTTGGAAAGCTACTCGGCCATTTCACCCCAAACCTCCCCAATTTTGAGAGTGAAAAGCCATAAAAATTACAGTATGAACAAAGCAGTCATTCTAACTCCTGAGAGAGCTGGATGCAATTTAGTGTCAAATGCATATAAAGACTTTCTGGTTTATTTCATGTATAGAAAGTTTCTCAGAAAATGTCCTACATTATAAAAGAACTAAAAGGTGTTTTAGTTTGGAATATATGATATATGAGGAAAATATGTGTTACATTAAAAAATGTGTGGGCAGTTGACAAATATACCATAGCTGTGTCCAATGTTCCTGCTTATATTTGCAAAAATGTAGAAAAAAAGATAATACTCTCATGCTATTTTGTATTTTGAATATAATTGTTTTAACTATTAGTAATACATAATAAAAATCACCCAGTGCCAGCAGATAATGACTCAAGTGCCCTTAAGCAACACATCTTACCCCTGTTTGCTCTGCAGCGATAATTGGAAACTGCAAAATACTTGTAAGTCGCTTTAAATAAAAGCATATGCAACATGAATAAAGGTAGATGTAAATATATAATATATAATATGTTCATTTGTAATAAACCCAATTCTTATTTGTTTATGACGGAAATAAATTTATTTTTATCGAAAATTATTATATCTCTAGGCAAAACACATAATTCAATATTCAATTTAATCTGGACCCACATTAGGTTCCTGCTCTGACTTGACAAATCCCATTAAATATAGGATAAAGTGTTCTAAATCCTGGGTGTGTTTCAGGGATGAAAGCCTTCTCAACCCGGAAAAGTGAGTGCAAGGGAGAAAAGTCTTGCCAGTTTAAAACTGCTGAACATCAGTGCTATTCCACCTTCCAAACATCCAACCAATCCAACAATAATACTATTAATACTATTCAGAGTAACCCTGTTCTCAATGATGTCTTCAGATAAAGAAATGAACACGTCAAAAAACGTCTAGACAGTACAGCTTCCACTTATCTCCGCCATTATTTATGAAACTGTGTACATAGTTGAAAACTTGAAGTAAAAGAATATTCACAACAGATAATAAAGAATTCGGAAATGGAAAATGGAAGTCGTGTGTGAATCAAAGTGTGCAAAGGTCATATTTTTCTATATATTTACAACTTGCCCTAAAATCCCATTTGATTTAAAGTTACTTCTGTGTGACAACGAACCCTAGATTATACTGTGAATGTAGGGAAAATATTTCAATTTGATTGAAAATAGTCATAATGCAAACAAATCCACCAGTGGAATTTGGCAGCCACAAGCAGCTGAAAGACTGAAGTCATACATGTACAGTAGGTCATTGTTTTATACATAATGCAGCTCAAAACTTTCCTGGCAATAAAAGATTAAAACAAAACCCAATATAATTTAATTTATAGTCTGAAACTGCTGTAACTGCAAGATTTCTTTGAATCAGTATCAATATTCCCATCACATCAAGGTATATTTTTACCATTCTCCCTTCTAAAATCCTAAGCAAGAAACTACATTTTAAACTAAACCCAGTGAAATTCTGAAGATTTAAAAACATAACCATGAACAGATGTTTTATGATTTTTTTAGTGTACAGTGCAAGGTGACAGATAACTTGCAGCAAGGTTACATGCATGTCCACTTTGACCAAAACATCAATTCTGACATCACTTATGCATTGACGCATCAAATGAGAGAGAAGAGCATTTCCAGGGCACCATTGACTGCCATATTAGAAAAAAAATTTTATTATTAAGTTCTGTTTAACCCAAAATATATATTTAAGAATTTAGCAAAATGGTTCTGGGGCAATATTGATGACAACTTGTGTTTTCACTATGGTAATCAATGGTGACTCCAAATCTGCAAACACTCAGTTGAGGTTGAGTAATAAAGCTTCTAGTGTGTACCAGTTCCAACACATATATGCTGATATAAGGGCATTCACTTTTTTTATAAAACAATAAAAAAGTCATGTCGTATTTTGGTCAAACAAGTTTAAAAATTAATCAGCAGTTTAAAAAACATGATTGAGTCTAGTTGTATGCCTGTACTTGAGTGCCCTGAACTGCACACAGCTCCAGTTATACAAAATTTATGACATTAATAAGGTCTGAAACTGGATTTCCTGTTTGTTAGTACTCTATAAATAAAACCAGATTAATATTGGTGCGTGCAGCACCAGCAAAAGAACATTCTAGAGTTAATTTTCAAAGCACTGGGTAAAAGTGATCCTTATGTTCTTCTAAGTTACTGAAAGAAACATTTACTTACAGTTGTGATAGTTTCCAAAACTGGAAATTTAATCTTGATTTACACATCCTTTTGATATTTCAAACCTTTCCTTTCTCTGCAGAACACAATGTAAGATATTTTGAAGAAAGCTTGTACCTGAACATCACTAGTATCCATTGACTTCTATTACATAAACACAAAACCAATGAAGGTGAATATGCGCCTAAAATTTTAAGAAAATAATTAATAAATAAATAATAAATAAATGATATGATATGATGTTTTTGGGGGGGAACTATCACTTTAAGACAATCCACTTGTAAACTCTTGAAGTCCACTGTTTAAAGGGATAGGTCGAACAAAATTGATCAATCTGACATGAACTGCTTACTTTCTAGTTGTTATAAACATAAATACATTACATTGTGTGGTAGAAATCAGATTTGTGAGAGTGCTTCTAACCAAATGGCACTGGTAGTCAAAACTACCAAACTACCACATTACTTTCTGTTGTGCTGCATTCTACCAAATATCTCGTATTTTGTTCAACAAAACATACATGTTTTTTCCTACTGTGGTGGTATATGTTATGTGTTCAAGAACTGTTATAAGCATTCCCCCAAATAAAATTCTCTGTGTTCATCAGAACAAAAAAATGTTTACAGATTAAGAACAACTCAAAGTAGTAAAAGTGAGTATATGATTACACATTGGTGATCTACATACCTTTAAATATTTTATAGCTTGACAAGTTGTAAACTAACAATTCAAAGTCAGAACCATCTTAGCAACGTCTGCAATTCTCCATGATGTGTGCTTGTTTGAGATTTTACTCTTTGGAATACACCTCCTGCACAGAATCTGGAAACAACTTATGCCTCTCTCTTCACTAAAGCCAGTGCCAAAATAGCATGCTGATCTCCTAATAAGCCATTATCTGGGCAACATGACCCTTTAATGCCTTGCTGCTATTCCCTGAGAGCTAAGTGTCTTCCAAGGTAATGAGACAGGAACAACGTTCTGGAATAAGGGGAAATGTTTTTTTTCACCAAAATTATATTTTCCTTTATGCATGATTTTAATGCATATGTCTCCCTTATGGATGCATACTGTGCAGCTATTTTCAGAATCTTGATAAGGTTTTTAAAGCCTGGATTTCTGCCAGATACTGTCAGGAAAGGTGAGGTGAAGGAGAGAACCCAAATGCAGGCACGATTGGTGAAGTAAACACGACTTTAATGGAACAAGAACAAAACAAAACAAAAACCCACAATGGGGAAAACAGGACACTAAACACTATAAAATGGCAAACAAAAAACCCACGATGGGGCACAAAACAAGGAGTACTAAAAAACTAAAACAAGGCAAAACAGGGACAATCCAAACAGGAACATGAAACACTAAAAAGACCATAACACGAACAAGGACTCAAGACACGAGTTATACATGTAATGCCATGACACAGGACAGAAAACACAAGGGCTTTATATAGGGAAACATAACAAGGGATAACGACACGGGGCAGGTGTGGGGAATGAAACAATGATGGGAAGATAGACAGGATAACAAGAGGGCGGGGTTAATGGACGAGACAAGAGAGCACATGGCATGTCATAAACAAACAATGCCATGTAACCCTCACAAAAAACACAGAACTGCTATGATACTGCCAAAAACAGGAAAAACATGACCAAGAGAGGCAGAATCATGACAGATACAGTACGAAGAAAAATCCGGTTGTTGTCTACTTACCAATAACTATTTAAACAAAAAGATTTCTTTGCTATTGGAGTCAACTTTAACAAAATGCATCCGAATTTTTTTTTATTTCACTCAAATATTCATATTTTAGAAGTGTTTTATATACTCAGGGTCTTTAAGAGCCCAATCACAAAAAGAAAACATCAGTGGATCATTACTCAAAGCTGCATCACGCTGCCTTGCATGGTTTAATGTAAAACTGACAAATATATGAATCCCTGTTGAATCTCCATGCCGAAATGTATCATCTGCGACTGATAGTACAGCTCAGAGTCTGCAAATGAAGTTTCCTAAACAAAATGTAAGGTAGAAATTATGGGCTCAATGAAATTTAGGTAAAATAAATTAATTATAAAAGTAATTCCAAATGATTGAATTAAAGCATCTACTCAATACATTCCTGTCTAATGTCATGCCTGCTCCTTCTAATGCATTCTGAACACTGTACATCTGCGACTATTCGTAGGGCTATGGAATATGTCAGTTATTGTGAAGCATTTATCTTGGTATGCAAGATCATGGCCAGTGTGTGTCTTATATCGGGGGGTTCGGTGATATGGCAAATTGCTTAAGTATTTCCTTCTTTATGAATCCTTTCGACACTGAACATTCGTAGTGAGGCCAACCAATGATTATGAACTACATTGTCAACCAATTTGAGGCTTTGATCAACTTTATTTCTGCTCAGTCATAAACAAATATTAATTAATTTAAATAAAATTAATTCATTTTATTCATTGAAATAAAATAGATATGAGATTATTATCTGTCTGCTTATTAAAAAGTCTGCTTAGTTTGAATAGCAGAAAGTGACTGTTAAGCCAGATCTGATTGTGTTACAGCTTTAAATACATATTTAATGGTACCCATTTGCATTTTTACATTTTTAATGCGAGAATGCATTCAGTAAGACTGGCCATAGAACTTCTGAACATCAAGGTACTTTTAAAGTTATAGTTTGACCAAAAGTAAAATTTGTGTCATAATTTTCTTTAGCTCTTGTCATTTTAGACCAACATATACATTTACATTTATTCATTTAGCTGACACTTTTATCCAGTAAACTGTAACTTACAAATGAGCTTTACAAATGGAGCATTTAAGTAAAAGGGGTAATAAAGCAAACGTAAGGGAAATAATGCCAGTCTTAGTTAGAAAAACACAACATATGAGACCAAAAAGTGCAAAGGACTTTTTGTTTAAAGAAAAAAGGCAGAGGATGTCAGGACAGAGGTTGATTATTGGGTCAGTTGTAAGCGAAAATATATATTTTTAAGGCAGCTTTAAAGATGGAGACCGAGTCTACCAAAGGCATTGTAACGGGCAGATCAGTCCACTATCGAGTAACTGATCAAGAGAAGAGTGATTTCTTACTTTTTTTTGGTTGGCTCCACCAAACTTTGATTATTATCTGAGCCTAGGGATATGGAGGCCACATATGTCTGTATCAGTAAATGAAGCTAGGGGGAACAAAACCTGTGGTGGTGTTGTAGGCAATGAGGAGAGCTTTGAACTTAATGTGAACGGCTATTGAGAATCAGTTTAACTTGACGAAGAGTGGTTTGACGTGCACTCTTTTAGGTTCCTTGAAGACCACTCTTGCGGCCGATTTACGTATCACCTGTTAGTGGAGGCTGCCAGTCCAGGGAGTAGAGCATAGCAGTAGTCCAACTTAAACAGGTCTAGGACCTAACAGTAGGATTTGCGTAGCATGCTCAGAGAGGAAATGTCTTATCGTCCTGATGTTGTAGAGAAGGAATCTAAAGGACCTGGTGGTACTTGCAAAATGGTCCTTGAAAGTTAGCTGATTAATACTCCCAAATTTCTGTCTTTTCTGAATGGTAGTATGATAGATGATCCTATAAGGTAGGAGAGGTTGTGATGGATCTTAGTGTCGGCAGAAATGTCATGAAGTTCAGTTTTAGCAAGGTTCAGTTGTAGATGGTGATCCTTCATCCAGAGAGCAAACACTCAGGCAAGGTGAGAAACCATCTGGTCCTCAGGGTGGATCCCAGTGATGTCATGAAGATCGAGAAGAGCAGCGGTGTAAGCACTGAGGCTTGGGGTACACCTGTGTTAAGATATTGTGATTCCGAGACTTCACCTCTCCAAGATACTACGAAAGAACCTACATGAGAGTGCTTTGTCAGAAAAGTGCTTTGTCAGAGATTCCCGTGGTTTTGAGTGTAGACAGA
The DNA here is from genome assembly GCA_033220385.1 of Triplophysa yarkandensis. NCBI lineage: Eukaryota > Metazoa > Chordata > Actinopteri > Cypriniformes > Nemacheilidae > Triplophysa > Triplophysa yarkandensis. The sequence continues at coordinate 12,188,107 of CM065671.1, read as the reverse complement.
ATGGTTGACTGTGTTTAAATAAGGTGAAATATCCAGCAGGATGAGCAAGGATTGACTTTGAGGCTAAACCTGTGTAGGTTTTTTTCTTCTGCAGAGCATAACAGAAGATATTTTGAAGAATGTTGGTAATTGGCACTTATTCACTTGCATTTGGTTTCGTGTTTATTTACAGAAGAAAATGGATCCCACAGCTGCTAATTATTAACTTTCTACAGTGCTTTGCTGAAAAAAGAAAGTTAAAATGTCAAAAGTTTTGGTGTAATATTTGGGTGAATAATAATTTTATTCTCATCATTATTTATTTAATTCATTTATTTTGGTTTTCATACAAGGGTGTACAGTATTACTTGTTTTATTTATTTTAGTGACCCTTAAAATAATTGCACTTAACATCTTAAACTAACAGCCCTGTCAGCCCCTTCATGTGGACATAAAATATAGTTTGTAAAATTATATGGTTACATTGAAACAATCTGCTGAAAATCTTTAATTAAGTTGTTTTTACAGCAATGCCACTGAAGTTTTGCCCATTGACAGTCATGAATGCTCATGCCTTCTCTGTGCACACATGCACTTTAACCTCCGCCTTAAAGCTTTATTTTTTCAACACAGCCCTTGTCTGCTAACGGAAACTCTAGCCCATTTCCCACTGATTTCACTTCTGTTGCCTTTTCACAAGTTTGACAATTTAAGAGACTCTACACAAGAAACTGTAATTGGCCGAATGGCACATCTGATGTTCATTGTGATTCAGGAAATTAAAGCCATTATTAGTTTATTGACCAGAAATGTCTGCACTGGCAACAGCGCAGTGCTCACCAGACGTATCTAGTTGGAATTAAAAAAAGTCATTACATTTATAATTATATTAACTCTGGTTATTTCCTATCATCCTGATCTTATCCAAATATTTAGAGAGAGAGAAGCTGCTGATAATGAGCTAAATAAGAGATAGATAATAAAGGAGATAAAGGAGAGATAAATGAGGCATGTTGAAGTCGTTCACCAAGTCTGGCAGATGGTCAACTCTCTTCATCATGACAGGATGCCTATAGGGCTTGAGTGTAGCTGCTTATGAAGCTCTCATCACTGGCAGTGAAAGACTAAATATGACAACTAATGCTTAATAAATATAGAGCATGGGTTGCAAAAGGTCTGGGGCCTCATTTATAAAGCTTGCATACGCACAAAACGGAGCTGAAAACATGCGTACGCCAGTTCCTGCGCAAAAGTTGGGATTTATAAAGAAAAACTTGACATGAAAACATGCGCACCTACACGCAAACTCGGACCCATGCGTACGCACATTTTGAAGACAAAGCAGTTTGGCGACACTGATGGGGATTTGAGGAACTGACTCGGATGAAGGGAATTACCCCTTTGAATTAATTTACTTTAACATATTTCAATATTTACCAGTTGCTCATAGGTCCCGGTTACAACAAAAAATACAAATAACATTTAATCACCATTATGGGTCCTAAAGAAACCCATATGCATGTTTAGTTTAAAGACATAAAAGGAAATATATGCTGAAAGTACGTAAATGTAATTTCTTTCACTTTCATTCTTAAAAGGATGTAAGCCTGTCACTCATTATGTGATTAATGTGATAAGTTGTAAATGATTAAATATGATCACTGAAACATAAGTAGTCTACTGCAGCAACACTTCAATGCATATTGTATGATGGATGAGCTGGCACTGCTGGCAGATTATGCTAATGGCAGACTTCGGAGGGACCCACAAAACCAGCATGAAGAGCCTGACCCCCCCCCCAACAAGAAGGACATCATCAGGGAGCAAGACTCCGTCAGGGAGTAATGCGCCGTTTGTGAAGAACAACAGTGCAAAGTATCATTTTTAAACAAGATCCTTTAATGTAGATGCAATATCACCGCACAACCCTTATTTGCTTAAGCTCATCTGCGGTGACAGTAATTGCATTAATGGTGTCTGCAGAACAGCTTCGGTCAGCACCCGTCAACTTCCAGCCGTGTGTATGGCACGGGACTCTCGCACTTGTGCTGGGGACCTCGAGAAACTCCAGAGCCCCCGCAGACTCTGCGCTGCAAGAATAAGAACTGAACCAATTGTGTGATTTATTTTATTTAATTGAGCACGCAAGCATTAAAGTTATTTACCAGGTTCCCCTGTATCAGCACATGTGTGTGTCTCTCTCTCAGACACAATGCCACACATACTGGGTTGGCAGAGAATCAGGGGCACCTTTGCCCTCACCAGTCACCCACACATTCTGTCAGCGAGAGGCAAACCGTTTCTTTATTCCCATTTTAAGATCAGAACACTTCTCTTTTATATCTGGATCGGTTCTGTTTACCGCAGCAGTGATGTGTCCACTCTGAATATTATTTTTATTAGTAATTCCACCAAACAATATAACCTTTCTTTCATCCACCTAACTCAATAGAATCTCTATTTCTGCCTTGCTCTCCATTTCTGTCATGATTTTGTTTTAAAAACACATATTTTTATATTTCCTTGCTCTCTTTTTAATATGCATGGCCACTGAGCTCATTTGCATTGTCTATATATGGTTGAATGTGGGCGGATAGAGGGCACAAGAGATTTTTTTGCGTGCGCAGATTATCCGGTAGGTTGTGATTTATAAAGTGAAAATTGCGTGCAGGTGTGCGTACGCATGGTTTTATAAATCTGAATATTTTTTTGCGTACGCTCTTTTTGGCTTTTGTGCGTATGTAAAGTTTTAGTAAGGATCCTATGCACAGTTTTATAAATGAGGCCCCTGATCTTTATATAAAAGATAGAAATTTATGAGATATGTTTACTGTGGTTCTATCCAGAGATGCACAGAAAATCATTCTTGTTCACTTTAGCTGATTTACGCTAAGTAGTCACATCAAAAAGTTTGTTGTTATATGCACTGTAAAAAATATTTAATATAAATATGACAAAACCTATTTACTTAATAAAATCTTTTAAAAAATTTAGAATAATTGATTAAAAATCCAACAGTTCATTTATCTAAAATTTATGAATATATTTATAAATATATTTTTCTTGCTTATGTACTTAAAAATTTATTGATTCAACAAATATATATTGGTTATATACACCCTAATGTTTTGTTAAATTCTATTTTAAATATTTAAGTTAATCAGATTTTCTTCTTTTTTATATAACATATAAAGAAAATGTAAAATGTATATTTAGTTCATTACAAATTTTTTTTTCTCCGTTAATTCAAGTAAAACCACAGTTAATTTTATCTTTTATTTTTTGAGTGGCATGTTCCAGCACATCAACGCACCTGATAAAACTGAAGTAGTTATTTAAGCAAAGGATAAATGTCTCCTGAAGTAAAGTAACATAAGAAACAAAGCATCACATTCATGATGTAAACTGCAGATTATATCCACAGTTTTTTCTGTACATTTCACTATAATGACTCTTGAGGACACCACATCAAAAGTACTCTTAAAACCTGCAGAAAATAAATCTGAAACGCTTAAGGTCTAATTTATATTAGCCAAAAAGGCAAATAGTATTGGGACCACGAGCTGGTCTGCTATAATACATCTGAGCTACACAAAACCCAAAGCAAATGGATAAAAACATGGACTAACTACATTTCTAAGCTTAATATATTGTGCGCTTTTTTCTTTAACTCTTTACTACATTTATCAAAAAGTTAGTATAAAGGGATAGTAAAATTAAATATTTTTATAATCATAAACTTGCCTTGAACAAGTATTAAGTATGAGGTAACCATATTTGTTCTAAAAAAACACAGACAAAGATAATTAGAAGAATACTTAAACCAAAACGTTCTTGGACAACGTTTTATTTTTTTGTTCAGTTGAACACAAAAAGAGATATTTTTAAGAATGCAGCACTTTAAAAAGTTCTGTTCTTTGTCATATTCCTACTATGATAATAAATGGATTTGCAGAACTTTTTGAGGCCCAGGCATCAGTTTGTGGACGAGTGAGTCATTCATAAAATAATTTCCATTTTTGAGTACAAATTTTTTTTAAAAGACTTGGCAAACTGATGCATGTCAATTCTCTGTACATTCTGTGGTCTCTCTGACAAGTTTCAAGAACATTTCTACATAGTCTGTAAATGTGTAAGATGTAAGAAAGATAAAATGTATTTGTCCAAGATTGATATTATCAAGTGAAATAAGTTATTGCTATATTGACACTTGAACAATGTGTTTAAAAGTAACTGCTTGCTAAGCTTTAAAAATTTTCTAAAAATGTTTTATATCATAACTCATACTGGTCTTAACTTAGTTTATCATGATTTATTCTTGTACCTAATAGAATCAAAAAATATCAGAGCAGGTGAAATGGGCAGTAAGGCACCTTTTCTTGTACCATCTGGAAAAAAAATGTTCTTTGAGACTAATGGACAAGAAAAAAAATATCTTGATTAAGCACTCTGCAAATGTGAGACCTCCAGTTGTGGGATTTCTTTTTGGCACTCTGCTGATGATCCTTTTTGACAGTTTGCCAGAACTTGCAGTCTGACACATGTGGTATGACCGATGTCTGCCTGATGTCTGAAGTGTGATAGAATACTGCAGCTGCATTGTCTGTCTCAAACTCTCTAACATGATTCTCCAAACACTTGTTTTTGCTTTTATGTGCTCTTTTAAGACCATAATACTTTATTTTCTGCTCTGCTGACCAGGCGATCATCTTGCACAATTAATAAAAAAGGTATAGAAATTATTTCTATACACATAGTCTCAATCCCCATTACATTCACAACAACAGGTGTTGCTCAGAACGTAGCTTAGTTCATTCTGCCCTACATTGTTTTATTCAGTTCATGTTTGGAGGAACTGTCACGTTACTATCAAATTCTTCCGGCATCATGTGTGCACATATTTGGCTTTGCATCCCGTGGGCTTTGGCCACAGCAGGCTTTTATTCCATTTGCAGCGGCCAGCAGGTCTTTGGTAACCTGCTAGATTTTCCCACCCACACAGACAATGCAGCTGTGCAGAAGGACCCGTGAACCCTCCAGAGACCCGCGCTTAATCACTTCACAGGGAGCACTGACTGTGTTCCAGAACTTTATTTTCACATGCACTTTCACAGAACTTTTCATAGGGGAACACAGAGACTGTTGTGTAAAAAGAGAGGTTTAACTGCCCCATCAGCCTTGCTTTGACCTTAAAGTGTTTGTGAAAGTGAAGTTTTAGAGATGCACCTGGAAGTATGCAACGAAAGTTTCGTAGAAATTTAGGATGGAAAAATGTCACAATTTGATATCACAGGTTGAAGGTGAATCAAAGAAAATTGGGTCTCACACCAGCTTTTTTTAAAGCCCTTTACAATGAATGAGCATGTATATGGTAAAAAACTTGGTCTTTGAGTTATATTTGTATATTTGTCTGTAGCCTAAGTAGTAGTAGAATTTTTGTCATATAAGCATATTGGAGCAAATAAAATAGAAAACGGTTTTTGTTGTACCGAGCATTGCTGATCTGAAAAAGACCCAACAGCCCTAAAGCCCAATTAGTTGAGAATTTGTTCGATGCAATGGCAACGTTTAGCAGGTTCAGTGTCTTTTTTATGAGGGCTTTTCAACAATCTTCCATAATTTCAGTGGCTTTGGGGGCCATGAGCTTCCTTTTGAATCCTAAAGCACCCAAGAGCCTCAATAACCATCGTCCCTCAACAAAAGGATCAGTTTTCCACTGTCTTTCTCTAGCCCTCTTGCCCATTCACAAAGAAGTTAGAACTTGGCTGGGTCTGAAAGGTGTGCCAATGAGAAATGGCTGTTTGGAGGCTATTGATACGAATCTCGCTATCTGTTCCAGGACAGAGAAAACTCTGTTTTCTGAAGCTACAGCGTGTCTGGGTGGATTTTAAAAAAATGGACAAAAAATAGCAAAGAATTCTTATGCGAACGGAAGACATCTTAGTTGTGAATTAACAATGCCTTGTTTCTAATCAAATAGACATTTCATGAAGTGCAGTGCATTATATAACTCTAAAAAGTGTTAAAACGCAGATTCAAAAAGCTCCAAATACAGGAATTAGATGCACTCTGGATCTCTACAGACACACTCTACCCAGAAATTAAAATTCTGTTGATTTTTCAACCTTAAGTTGTATACATATATCTCCTTGGTCTGTTGGATTTTTTGCAATTGAGATTTCTGGGGTACCATTGACTACCATAGCAGTTTATGTGACCTGTAAGCTTTTCTAAAAAAATCAAAATATAGATCATATGTTCTAAAGAACAATTAAAGAAGACAATATTTTTTCTACTATGGTAGTCTATTGTAGACTCTCAGTTGCTCACATTTTACAAAAAATATCTTTTCAGCCAAACAAGACAATTTATACACATTTTAAACAACTTTAGGATGAGTATTTCATGACAGAATTTACGTTTGTGGCTGGACTCTCTCTTTTATATGTCAATCGATTAATTTGACCAAATAAACACTTACCTCCTCATTGTTCATAGACCAAGCCTGACCAGTGCAGCTTTGCCTCCAAACCTTTATCATGCGTGCAAACGCCTCCGAACATTGCCATTTCGCATCTGTGATGAGATAATGACAAATATAGTGTCAAGTTAGTGTGAGTTATACATCAGCAAAAACAAAAGTAAGACAATTTAAATGTAAGCTTAACTAACATCGGCCATAAATAAGGCAATGACAGTATGCTGTTTCACATGCTTTTAAGATCATGAAGTTAATATGATTTCTGACTGTTATAATTATGCTTGTTAATCAGTTTCTACTTATGAAAAGTTAAAACAAACATAAAAACAGAATCTTATTAATTTTTCTTACATGAAAGGCTGTTTGAAAGGTCCACCGTGAATGGATCTCTGTAAGCTGAAACAACCCCCTGAGAGCATGTCTCAAAACCTGACGGCTTAACCAACTGCCAATGTTTACATGATTTGATCATCTATTTACATTTACATTTAGGTATTTAGCAGACGCTTTTATCCAAAGCGACTTACAATAGCCGATACAACAATAGGTGAACAAGTGCTACAACAATGTTACCAAGTTACACAGTGCGAGATAAAAACCTGAAAGTAGAAAAAGGTTTTAGTCTTATTTATTGTTTAGGATCGAGTGAGTAGGTTAGAAAAGAAGGTACTCCTAGTGAGTTAGGTTTAGCCGGAAAAGATGAGTTTTTAGGTGTTTTTTAAAGATAGAGACCGAGTCCGCCAAGCGTGAAAGAAGAACAGATGATCAGGACAGCATGCTCGAGGGTCTGCAGAGCATCAACTTATTCATTCTGTGCAACTATTCATATAAATAAAAGATAATATCTTACGTTTTTTATACTAATTGCCAAAAAGAATTCGATCACCTGCATTGACTCGGATATGAACTTAGGTGACATCCTCTAATCCATAGGGTTCAATATGATGTCTGTCCATAATAACAGCTTTTACTCTTCTGGGAAGGACGTCCACAAGGTGTAGGAGTGTGATTATGGGATGTTTTCACCATTCCTCCAGAAGAACATTTGTGAGGTCACTGATGTTGGATGAGAAGGCCTGGATCTCAATCTCAGCACTAATTCATCTCAAAGATCTTCTATCGGGTCGAGGTCAGACCAATCAAGTTCATCCACACCAGACTCTGTCATCCATGTCTTTATGGATCTTACTTTGTGCACTGATGTCATGTTACAAGAGGAAGTCAGATCCAAACTGTTGACACAAAATTGGGATTATGGGATTGTCCAAAATGTCTTGAAGCATTCAGATTGAAACACATGAATGTGGATGGGCGAGCGAAGACTTTTGGAAATATAGTGTATATTGCAAATGTATAAATGGTAAACAAACATACCAAATAAAAAAAAATGAAAGATGTAAATAAGTTTCATTGTGTCTTTAGCAAAATCTTCAACAAAAACAACAACATTTTGTATAGAAACCCTAAAAACAGCAAACTTTTCAGCTCTTTGCTGCCATCTAAAGGCCTAACCAAAGCCCATGACATTGAAATAAACATAACTAACCTTAAATTGTGCTCTTTACATTAAAAATATTAAACATTAATACTCACACATCAACAAAAAGTGACAACACAAACAAGTCTGAGGTAAAGATCTCACAAACCGTTCATAGGTAACACACACGAATGCCTGATGAAAAAAGCCCAAGCATTAGCATTCAAACACACACAACGTTTACAACCTAACGGTATGTGTTGTACAACAAACAAAATTACACAACAGCAAAAATAATAAATGCGTTTCTTTGTGACAGGGTTTTTAACAGTCAGCTGTTTGGGGTCCTTCGCCGCACGGCATTGTGGGAAACATCCCTTTGCAGCAATGGCTTGGCTTGCAGTGAGATTAGCAATCTGTGTGTGTTTATTATTCACTGCATCTGCGGTGTTTGAAGATCAAGTTGGAAAGTTTGACTGGTATGTCGGTGGACTTTACATCTGTGTGTTTTATTTGAAATGTGATGCTTTTGTGAGGTTTCTGTGACCCTTGAAGTACCCGGCACTTCCACACTGATGGTCATGTTGCCAGTCATTCATTGATCACCAATCATTAATTCCTGTGCTTTTCTTTCAGGAGGCAACAGTTCATTGGGGAGGTGCGCTTTGCCTTGTTTGATACTCATTCCCAAGCATCCAAAAAGCTCTTGGTGGCCACTGACAAGAACGTGTTTGCTTCCTTAAATTCTAGGACTGGAGACCTGTGTAAGTGTTGACAGTCTCACTGAAGTTTTATTCCACTCATGTGCTCATCATGTTGTTAAACATCATTCTCACTGTGTGTGTGTGTGTGTGTGTGTGTGTGTGTGTGTGTGTGTGTCTGTGTCTGTGTCTGTGTCTGTGTCTGTGTGTCTGTGTGTCTGTGTGTGTGTGTGTCTGTGTCTGTGTCTGTGTCTGTGTCTGTGTCTGTGTCTGTGTCTGTGTCTGTGTCTGTCTGTGTCTGTCTGTGTCTGTGCGTGTCTGTGTCTGTGTCTGTGTCTGTGTCTGTGTCTGTGTCTGTGTCTGTGTGTGCGTGTCTGTGTCTGTGTCTGCGTGTGCGTGTCTGTGTGTGTGCGTGTCTGTGTGTGTGTGTGCGTGTGTGTGTCTGTGTGTGTGTGCGTGCGCGTGTGTGTGTCTGTCTGTGTCTGTGTGTGTGTGCGCGTGTGTGTGTCTGTCTGTGCGTGCGTGCGTGTCTGTCTGTCTGTGCGTGTGTGTGTCTGTGTGCGTGTGTGTCTGTGTGCTTGTGCGTGTGTGTGTGTGTGTGTGTGTGTGTGTGTGTGTGTGAAGAGTTTTAGAAATGATAAGCACGTGCTTGTGTTTATGTTTAGGATATATGTGCATGCGGTGGTTTAGTATAATTAAAATAATATATAGCAGTTTTTCTTAAATGTGTGATAGTGAGGTGACGTACAGCAAAGTATGGTGACACGTACTCGGAATTCATGCTCTGCGATTAACCCATCCAGAGTGCACACACAGAGTAGTGAAAACACTCGCACGCACACACAGCAGTGAACACGCACACACACACGCGCACAGCAGGAAACACACATGCGCACACCAGTGAACACACACGCACGCACACGCCAGTGAACACACACATGCACACACAGCAGGGAACACAGACGCACACACCAGTGAACATGCACACAGCAGTGAACACACACTTACACACAGCAGTGAACACACACGCGCACACACGCCAGTGAACACACGCACAAACACAGGAGTAGACACACACACACACACACACACACACACACACACACACACACACACACACACACACACACACACAAAGCAGTGATAATACACACACACACACACACACACACACAAAGCAGTGATAATACACACACACACAGAGCAGTGAACACACTGAAGTGATAACACACACGCCCCAACAGTGAACACACACATACAGCCAAGAACACGCACACAGCCGTGAACACGACCACAACTGACACAAACCAACAGTAAAAACACACACATACTGTGAACACACTTAACCATGAACACACAATATTTGTTTTTTATGAATTATTATAAAAAATATAATTTATGTTGCTGTGCCCGGGAGGCAATTGGGTTTGGTGTCTTGCTCTGCTCTGCACCTAAGTCATGGTATTGCCAACCCGAGACTTGGAACCCACAACCCTGGGGTTAGAGGTTAAACTCTGTAACCATAAGGCCATGAATTCCCCATAAATGCATCCAATTTATGGATGTATTTACAAACACTTTTACTCACAACATTTGTAAGTACATCACACAGACATATTATGTAAACTCAAACATTCATTCTTCAATCCGTTAAAAAAGCCACATGAGACAGCAACCTCTGCAGTAACTTATGTGGGTATATAATAACAGTCTCTGCTTTTGATTCTCATAGTTTGGCGTCATGTGGATAAGATTGGGCCAGAGGGTCATATTGATTCACTTCTTATGCATGGACAAGGTAGGTATACACTATAAAGTCATTATTGTTCAAATTAGTAATACATTTTTTTACATTTTACCTCTCCTTTATTTTTGCCATCTCTTAGATGCTGTTCTAGTTGTGGGGAACGGCCGTCTGCTTCGCTCATGGGATACTACAGTTGGTGGTTTAAAGTGGGAGACGGTGCTTGAAACCGGGAGGTTGTATATTGTTGACCTTTGGTTCTTATGTTATACTTATTGAGATTTGAATGGTTTAATAATGGTGTGTTTTCCAACAGCTTTCAGTCTGCTGCCTTAGTTGGAGTTCAAGATTATGTCAAGTATGTTGCCGTGCTTAAAAAAACAACAATCTCACTTCATGACCTCTCAAGCGGGGTACAGTTATGGGCGGAAAACCTGCCTGACGGGTAAATTCATTACCAGTAAATCATTACTTGGGGATGCTCAGTATGATTCAAATAAATGTTTAAGGTACAATAAATATACAGTTTTGTTTAAGTTGTTTCATCTCTTTTTCTTACAGTGATACTGTTCTGTATCAAGTAATTTTTTCTGGAGGGAATGGGCTGGTGTTTGTTTTGGGACTCGTTCCAAACTCCCATCTTGTTATTGTTGAATACAACATTGAAGATGGGGAAATTATGAATAAGGTATTGCTTCAAATGTGAATTTCTCTTAAATGTGTAACGCATACAAAGTCCATTGTGGACCCTCTTAGTCTGATTATGTGTGACTAAATATTTCCTAACATTCATCTGTCACTCAGAAATCAGTTGATGCTGCTTGGATGTCAAGCCTAGAGAGCAGTTGTGCAGTTGTCAGCTCAGGGATCTTATTGTGTGTAGATCAGATCACACAGTCTCTGTATACCCTACCACTGCAGACAGAAGAGCAAAAGGAAATAAAACAGATCCACCTTCAGGTAAATATTTCTCTATTAATCAATCAATGTTTGTTCATTTTTCATTATAGATCTGCAATGAAACTGCAAATTCTTCTTTTTCATAGACTTTGGATTTGGAGGTTGCTTCAGGATTTCAGCCGGTTCTGACGTGTACTCAGCCAAACCCCGCTCAGGCCCCTCTTGCTGAGTTTTTCCTGCAGCTCAGTCCAGATCATCATGTCCTCCTGCAGCTCAAAGACGGCCTCATTGCTCCGCTCAGAGACTTCAAACCGGTACAATAGACAATTTTGCTTAAAATGACCATGCCAGTCATTTTGCAATTACAATTAGGACTAGAATTCATCCCTTGAACTCAGTATTTGTTGTTTTTGTATTTCAGTCACATCTGGTTTCTTTTGCCACAACGGGAGAGAAGACTGTTGCGGCAGTGATGTCACCAAAGAACGAAACTGTGAGTAACCATCCAAAAACTTTTCTCTGTAGTTTTTCAAATACCTCAAACTGCTTATTTTTTTTATTTCCTCAAGGCCTGCAGCATCAACCTTTTCAGTGCTGACACCGGCAGGAGGCACCTAGACACCACCATTATCTACAACATGGACCCTAATGGAGGAAAGCCAAACAAAGTTAGCATGGACTCTGATTTTAATAATTTGATTTCCCATCATTCCTTCTGTGTGGTTATTGATGTTGTATGTTCTTTAGTTATACACCCATGCCTTTCTGAAGAAAGATGACTCTGTGGGTTACAGAGTTATGGTGCAGACTGAAGACCACACACTTACGTTTTTACAGCAACCAGGTATGAACTGTACTTGCTGTATTTTACTTGGGAAACGTAGGAAATGGTTATGTATTGTTTAAATATTTAAAATGATGTTTTTTCCCCAATATAGGCAGGGTAGTCTGGATGAGGGAGGAGGCACTGGCGGATGTGGTCACCATGGAAATGGTTGATCTGCCTCTCACTGGAACACAGGCCGAGCTGGAGGGAGAGTTTGGAAAAAAAGCTGGTAAAGTGAAAGCATCAACGGTTAATCAAAATATAACATTCCTGTTCGTTGCATCCTTGCTTTGTCGTAATTATTCTGTCTGGTCAATGAGAAGCATTCCAGATGCATTAGCCATGTTAAACAGGTTTATCTTAACTTAAGAGTTGTGTTGTGGCTGTTGTGTCAGAACGTGTGCTTCACCAAACTGTCCTGTTGTCCATTGCTATTCTGCACTTTCTGTCTGTATTTATTTCCTTATTTCTGCTTTTGCCCTCTTGCTGCACTCGGATCCAGCCATTCAAGGTAAAGTTGTGTGCTTCTTTATTTTGCCTTGGTTCTAAGTAACATGCCTGATTTTTGACTCTTTTAAACTTACAGGCAATGCATTTGTTTAAAAATGTAACTAATACAATTTATCTTGCAGTCTAATATATTCCTTTTTCTTCTATGTTTAATAACTCCTTTTTGGTTACAGATGGGCTGTTACCCATGGTCCTGAAGCGCCTCTCTTCCCAGTTCATCCTGCTACAATCCTGGTTGGCCCATCTCTGGAAACTCTTTTACGATGCCCGAAAACCCCGCAGCAGCGTGAAGAATGATGAGGTCACCATAGAGAACCTGTCTCGGGATGAGTTCAACCTGCAGAAGATGATGGTGATGGTAACTGCCTCAGGCAAGGTATGTTGAGGAAAAAACGATGCTATTAGGGTTTTTCCCTTGTTAACACATGGCTTTTGTTTTCCCACCCAGCTTTTTGGCATAGATAGTAAATCAGGAACAGTTTTGTGGAGGCACTATTTAGAAAACATCCAGCCCAATTCGGGTTTCAAATTAATGGTGCAGAGGACGACAGCTCACTTTCCCCATCCTCCACAGTGCACTCTCCTTATTAAAGATAAGGTAAGGTTTTAAAATCAATGCTCATTTATTCATTCTAATCTCACTCAGTCTTCTAATTTTGATGCTTTGATAAATAATTAAAAAAACCTATATTGCATTAATAGGACACAGGACTTGCAAGCCTCCATGTATTTAATCCTATTTTTGGAAAGAAGAGTCACAGCAGTGTTCCAGCTCTACCCAGACCAATCCTTCAGACTCTGCTGCTGCCTATTATAGACCAGGACTATGCTAAAGTCCTTTTGCTTATAGATGATCAGTATAAGGTGGGGATCTGTTGTTCTTGGTGATCCCTCTTTCTTTAAGATTGTCATTTCTACCTTTTCTTGTCCTTTACAGGTCACTGCTTTTCCATCCACTAAGAACATCCTTCAGCAGCTTCAGGACTCCGCATCTTCAATATTCTTTTATCTAGTGGATCCCAGTCAGGGCAAGCTGTCCGGTTTCCGTTTGCGCAAGGTCATCATCCATTCCGATTACCGCATGCAAAATGTGCCTTTTATTTTTTTTAAAGTAACATTTGTTTTTGGGTTTTATTTCTTCAGGATTTGTCTACAGAGTTGATCTGGGAGGTTGTCATCCCGGTTGAGGTGCAGAAGATCGTTGCTGTCAGAGGAAAGCGTCCGAATGAACATGTTCATTCCCAGGGCAGGGTGATGGGTGATCGAAGTGTGCTCTACAAGGTACTGGGATTTTTCCATACCATTATTATTCTTCTAGGCCTCATGAGAACAAATCCTTGAATTAATTATTTATCTAATATTGTTTGTCTGCAGTACTTGAACCCCAACCTCCTGGCTGTGGTGACAGAGAGCACAGACACCCATCAGGAGCGTAGTTTTATTGGGATATTCCTGATTGATGGTGTGACTGGACGCATTGTGCATGAGGCGGTACAGAGGAAAGCCAGGGGACCCGTTCACTTTGTGCACTCTGAAAACTGGGTGGTGGTTAGTACACAAGCTTATCCATCTGAAACAGTATTATTTTTGATATCCTACAACATTATTACTACAGATGTTGCGGATTATTTTTGATCAGTGAAGAATGCAACCATGTGTTTTGTCTGGTTCCTCTCTTTAGTATGTGTACTGGAACTCCAAGTTTCGTAGGAATGAGTTTTCCGTGTTGGAGCTTTTTGAAGGGGCGGAGCTTTATAACAGCACAGTGTTCAGCTCACTGGACAGACCACATCCGCCTCAGGTTTTACAGCAGTCGTACATCTTCCCTGCTGGTATAAGCACTTTGGAGGCCACACTTACAGAGAAAGGCATAACCAGCCGCCATCTTCTAGGTTAATAACGTGCATATGAAATGTATCTTATGAATCTGAAATATTTGTTGGCGATGTGGAATGTGAGTTTTTTTTTATTTATTATTATTATAGTGGGGTTGCCATCGGGTAACATTTTATCCTTGCCGAAGATGTTCCTGGACCCACGGAGACCAGAGATGGTCTCGGAGCAGAGTCGGTAAGTTTAAAACTTAAAAACAACAACTATGTTGCAGATTTAATTCTAACATTATTTTCAAAATCGTGATATTTAGGGAGGAAAATCTCATACCATACGCTCCAGAGATGCCCATTCGTACAGAATGGTTTATAAACTACAACCAGACTGTATCAAGAGTAAGAGGCATCCATACTGTCCCCTCTGGCTTGGAGTCTACTTGTTTGGTAAGTTTTTATTTTTTTAAATATGACATCATTGTTATAACTGCATTATTTAGGATGGATAAAAATACTGACCTTTTATTCTACCCTGTAGGTGGTTGCATATGGTCTCGACATCTACCAGACCAGAGTGTTTCCCTCCAAGCAGTTTGATGTCCTTAAGGATGATTATGACTATGTATTGATCAGCAGCGTACTCTTTGGTCTCTTCTTTGCCACCATGATCAGCAAACGTCTAGCGGAAGTGAAACTGCTTAACAGGGCATGGCGATAAGACACATCCTAATGGCCTATTGACTTCGCTCTCGTCCTCACTGCAATGTGGTTTACACATTGATGGCAGGAGACAAGCTGGTGACCATGTCAAGACCGCAAGATCATTTGATAAGTTTGGTGTATATTTTTTGCAACCGGCTTTCTTGGAGATCTTGGGGTTATTTGAGTGTGAGTGCATAGAAGGACAAGATAGTTTTTCCCTATTCAGAGAGACGTAATGATGTAGGTCATTTTCCCCCCTCAACTGTCTAATTGATAATGTTTATTTGTGCCTTTCGGGGTAACATAACATGATTTAAGTAGATTCGCCAGGTATAACATAATTAGGAACAAACACATCTCATTTCTTGGATGCCTCTCTGTATCCCTATTTTACTTTAACATTTTACATGTCATCGATTGCCAAGGTGTATTTTCATAATGAATATTGATGAGGAGATTGGAAAGGGGACACCGTTCAATGAGTTGATTGCATTTGGAATAATAAGTAATTATTTATATCTTAACTATTAGGAAATGTATTAACTAATGTACAGGATTGAGCGTCGAGACTTTTAATGGGTTAAAACTAGTGCACATAAATACTGTGAACCGTCAGATGCTTGCATTGTTGTACGTTAATGAAGGTTCGACACCTTTGGATATTTTTGTTATTTTGTCACATGCACTGAATTATTTAAAGCTGACTTTCTAACTTGATCTTAATTTGCCATTGTTACAAATCCTAATCAGTTTCCTTTTGTTGATTTTTGTGAATTGCAGGCTGTTTATATGCTTCAATTTTGCAAGGAACCCCTTTGTTGGAAATCCAATGATGTCAGAAATATATTTGCTACACCTGGGACTATTAAATTACAATTGACATGTATTAATTTATTCTTTAATCCCGTCATACGAAAATAAAAGGCCCATTCTTACTTGCTGCCTCTTGAATTTTATTTCAATGTAAAAAATTATTAAAATATTTCTAGGTATTTAAAACGCAATGTGGTATTTAAAATGCTGTCATATATTTTTTTAAATATAATTTTCTTTTAAATATAAAACATTTATTACAATATTTCTAGATATTTAAAACACATTGTGGTATTTAAAATGCTGTCATAATTTTTTTTTAAATATAAAAAAATTTTAAATATAAAAAATGTATTTAAATATTTCTAGATATTTAAAACGCATTGTGGTATTTAAAATGCTGTCATATCTTTTTTTTAAATATAATTTTTTTTTAAATATTTCTAGATATATTTTAAACGCATTGTGGTATTTAAAATGCTGTCATATATTTTTTTAAATATAAAAAAATTAAATATAAAAAAATTATTAAAATATTTCTTGATATTTTAAACGCATTGTGGTATTTAAAATGCTGTCATATATTTTTTTAAATATAAAAAAATTATTAAAACATTTCTAGATATTTAAAACGCGATGTGGTATTTCAAAATGCTGTCATATATATATTTTTAAAATATAAAAAATTTATTAAAATATTTCTTGATTTTTAAAACGCATTGTGGTATTTAAAATGCTGTCATATATTTTTTTTTTTAATTTTTTATTTAAATATAAACAATTTATTCAAATATTTCTTGATATTTAAAAAGCATTGTGGTATTTAAAATGCTGTCATATATTTTTTTTAAATAGAATTTTTTTAAATATAAAAAATTTATTAAAATATTTCTAGATATTTAAAACGCATTGTGGTATTTAAAATGATGTCATATATTTTTTTAAATATAAAAAAAATTAAATATAAAAAAATTATTAAAATATTTCTAGATATTTAAAACGCGATGTGGTATTTAAAATGCTGTCATATATTTTTTTTTAAATAAAAATGTTAAATATAAAAAAATTATTAAAATATTTCTAGATATTTAAAACGCATTGTGGTATTTAAAATGCTGTCATATATTTTTTTTAAATATAAAATTGTAAAAGCCGGACTTCTTTGAATGACTCGACTTTTCCCGTTCCTCGCTGACGTCACTTCCTGTTTTCGCTGCCTGATGATGAACCTCACTTCCGCTGCCAACCTCTAATAGAGAATCTCAAGATGGCGTCGAGTGGAGGAGATGGAGAACCTGAGTGGACCGCTGCCGTACGGCCACTTTTATCAGCGTCCTACACGGCTTTCGAAACGAAAGAGCTTCCTCAGCTCATAGGATCCATCATAAACAGGTCAGACGAGGACATGTTTGTTGACTTAAGACGCGCAAGAGTGAAATAAAGTGTTGAGTGACTCTGCATTAGCTGTGATGCTAGGTATGCTAGGCGGTGTCATAACACCTAGCTAGCTCACTACACTGACAGCAATATGTTAACGGTTGCTGAGTTTAAGATGTTTTATGTTAGTTCGTGATGTTGTCTTCATGTTTTATTTGAGAAAAGGCGTATTTTAAGGTTCCCATCGAGAACAAGTTGTCTTCAAGTGCTGTCTATGTAGGGTGCGTGCAAGGGATTGAGACAGAGCCCACTTTACAGTAGCACACACACTAGATTATGCTTGATCATCAGGCCAGAGATCCACTTTCAATGCAAATGTTACAATTTAGGATTGTAATACACACTTATATTGACATAATGGAATAAAATGACGTTGTGTTTACGCCGGAAGTGAATAAATTGACATTGAATATGCTTGCTAGCCTCCCTCTAGCATATTGAAGCTAACTGCTAGTGTTAGCTCTGGTTCAGTGCAGCTGGTTGCAAATCATAAAGCTGTCAATCACATAAATCATTTATAGTATGTCAGTTTTAACCACATTTACATTTATTTATGATTTAATCCCAGTTTGTTTGATTTGAAGCTGACAGGGAGGTGGACACCAGCTAGCATGCTATGATAGCAGCTGGTCAGAATGTTGTTGTTGGGTTGGGAAACTGGGACTTTTGGGTTAATAATCATAAACATGCTTTGTTTTGTTGTGTCATTGTGGTCAAATGTTGATTTCATACATGGTTGTGTATACACTAATGTGGTGTGCCATTCAAGTTTTTGCATTTAGTGCAGAAATGATTGACTAAGTACACATTTCCAAATGGAAAATTGTGTGGAAATGTCAACTTTATCATATAAATATTGTTTTATTGGATTTTTAGGAGACTTATAGCACACATGCCAACATTTGGTTGTTCAGATACCCATGTGAGGTCTCTCTTTAAATAATTAGAGAATTGATTTTGTTTTTACTGTATTTTTTATACTAAAGTTTGGGCTGTTTTCAGAATTGTCACATCCATAACTCATCATTTAGACTGGACACATAAATATTAAAATATAGAAATTATTTTATGTTTATAAAGAGCTATCCATTGGCTATTTGGTGGATTATATTGCTTCTGGTTTGTAGATTTTAATTCACATGGATCTTAAAAAGTTTGCTGTCTGCACAAATTGTCCCTTTTTGCAATAACGCAGGTTTGTTTACTGTTTTAAAATGGAAAAACTTATTGATAGACTATTATTTTTCTTATGTTTAAAAACTATCAACAAGGTATTTGTATTCTATATACACTTGGTTCAGTTTACTGGTTACTATTACATTCTAAGAGTGATTATGTCGCATCCATAACACTGGAATTGCCCAATTACAGAAATGTTTTAACCAAACCTCTTTACTTAGAAATGAAAGTGAAACTAGAGGTAATGCTGAAATTAAACTGGATTAAACTGTCTTTTTTGTCATTTTGTCTGCCATTGTTTTAAGTCTAACAGCAGTGAAATTGCTCTTATGAATAAAATCTGTAATGTGTGTATATTCAGTCTGTATATAAGAGCTTCTTGGTTCTGTATAAAATGAGAATAGATTTTCTCACGATTCTCAGGAACTAAAGATTTACACAGACTGAACATTAGGTTATCAAGCCAGATGATCGTAAAATAAGACATCGTAATATCATCATAATATTCCTGCCTCAATCAAATTTATTGAAATGTAGTAAAGAATATATATTGTGATGTGTTATTAAATAAAATATTACTAATGTTTCTTTAATTGATGTTTGTTTTGACTTCTTACTGGTTCTGTACCATACATTTATTGTAATAAATGATGGCTAGAGATGTAAATTCTCACTTACTTCCATAACCTGTTACAACTTTAGCAGTCCTCAAGACAAGCCTTGGGTCTTACATGGATGATATAATTTGAGTGGAGGATTATTATAAAACATTACATTATCAAACAAGATGGCATAAAAAAGAGAACATTATGTTCTAGGCTTCAATCAAATTTAAAGAAATGTAATACACATACAGATATGTCAATATGTATGTAATTTGTAAATAAATAAATAATATTGTTTGTTTAATTGACATTTGTCAGCATTTGTTAACTTCTTGCTGGAAGTTTGTGATTAAGTGTTTTTGTTTTTTGTACCATCTCGTCATACTGTAGTATATGAAGACTAGAGATGACAACTCTCACTAATGTTTGTAACATGTTACAAACTTTAGTGATCATGAAAGTGAGACTGGTGTCTTACATTGATGATCTCATCTGTATCATTTGAGTATAATGATAATAATATTTTCATTATTTAGTTCACAACAAAAATAGAAGTCCATACTGACAAACTTCATATATGGAACAGAACTTTTATTAATGAAAACATTTTGCACTGTTTGTTGTTTATTATAAAAAAAAAAAGAGGGTACAACAACAAAAGGACGATATTACATATTACTTGTTTCTCGCTGCTTGCGCTGACACACATGCACTTTAAGAACTCTTGCTTCCATGGTCCAAATTAACAATCATTTATTTCTGGAGAAAAAAGCTAAACCAAAGTGTTAAAGTAATATAATAAATTGATAGCCATTGAGGTTTAAGCCATGGACATGCATAACTTCTAACTAGATCCTCATAATGTCATTTCGAGTAAACTGTTATCATCAATGATGATGAAGGGAGTGATTTTGCTGATTGTTGGTGTACCCCTTGTTGCTGAATGGCTAAAGATTAATTTCAGTATATGGTTTGCAAAGTATAGCTATCATTTGGTTGCATAAGATGTATGATGTATTTCTTTATTTCATAAAATGCCACAAATCTGCCCCTGATCCATATCGTGCCCCCAGTTAAGAACCGCAGTATTTTGCTATGCTATAACATTGTTCTTCGCATACTTAACCCCTTTTCTCTTCTTTTCATAGTGAATCAGAGATTCTACACCATGACAAACAATATGAGCCATTTTACTCATCTTTCGTGGCACTATCTGCACATTACATCACCACAGTTTGTGGACAAAGTATGAACAGTTTTCTCAATATTTTTATCAACTGTGTTATGAATTTTATAATAAAATAATGTAAGTACCTCTCAGATAGTGATAAACATATTAATAATTGTATTCTTTGAGTCCTCAACTATACATAAATGTCATTTAATGTTCAAATTATGCACTATTTGTTTTATTATTAACCCTGATGCGTCTTGTCTTTCCTCATGTCTGAAAAACACTCACATTTAAACACTTTTTACATGCCGCCTCCCAGTGTACTCCGGTTATACGGTCCTGTGTACTGTTATTTGTCAACTCAGCTTTCAGTTATTGCATCACCATCAGGGACGAGGCAACATCATCTGAATCCAGTTACTTCCGTAAAGGGTCTCTGACAGCACATCATGGAAGTAACTGGATTACTACAATATTGCCATTTACTTAATCCTAAGAATTCGGTTTTCTATTTAAGATGAAAACTTGCTTTATCATTAACTTTAGAATTTGTTACTTCACAGATCGTATACAAGTACTAACACACACACACAAACCCTACAAAGGAAATGTATATTGGGTTTATAATCAGAGAGGCATTTTAAAACTTGTACCTGTGAACTGTCTTTTTTTGCCCCATTCAGTCCCCAGAAATCAGTTGCTGTCTGTAGCTGCGGCCTGTAAAATATTGATTGAATTCTCATTGCTGCGTCTGGAGAACCCAGATGAAGCATGTGCAGTCTCACAGGTCAGACATGCTTCAACAGCACTCTGTAATGCATATTGTCTGTATGTTTAAACCCATATCATTGTAGGCTAATGTTTATTTACCATCGTCTCCACAGAAGCATCTGATCCTATTAATAAAAGGCCTATGTACCGGTTGCAGTCGATTGGATCGGACAGAGATCATCACCTTTACCGCGATGATGAAGTCTGCCAAACTTCCCCAAACTGTAAAGACCCTTTCAGATGGTAAGAGACGGTCTAAATCTTTAAATGATCTCCCGTTGTGTTGTGTGGTGCAAAAGCATTGAAGTTTCAAGTCCTGTTTGTTGCTTAGAATGTAAATATGTGTGATTTGATGTTGTTACAGGATATGGATGGGGTGACTAATGTTTTGTTGTGTCTTAATGATGCAGACCTTGCATGTAATGTCAACACAGCTGTTTTGAAGTTAGCTGCGTGAGCTAGGCATATCCCTTTATTTGTAGCCTTTCACGTCTGCATTGTTGTTGCCTTGTTCAAAGTGGACCTGTGCAAAAGTAGATTCGCTTGGAACACTTTTGAGGGACTTCATTTATGCTTCATGTGATATTTAAAGGGAGGCTGTAATTCCTTTTCACTGCTCAAAGAATACTGATGCAGCACAAGCAGGACACTGTATAATTGCCCTTACTTTTCTACTGAATGCATAAAACTTGGGCAAATTGTTTCTCAATTGGTAACAAACTGGTTACAAACCTTTTAAATGGATTTATGTCTCCTTGAAGCATATTCCCTTTGCAAGTAAAGCAAATACTTGCACAGGTTTTAGTGCTGTTTACTAAGAAATCCAAGTTTACATAGCTTAGCACTTTTTCAAGAGAAGGTAATGCATTTTTTTATCGAGTTTTGTCTAGAAATGCATTTAACTTTTGTGGGGCAATCGAAAGACTGTAAAGCCTACGTGACAAATGCAATGATGTCATTGCCTGTCAACCTGTGTTTTGCATAAATTTGTACAATGTGGTGGTGCATAAACAACAATTCTCCAAAACGGGTATAAGTTACAGTATCCATAAATATGTTGTTTATTTTGTTAATGCTATGTGCTTTGTACTGTCCTGTTGCAGCGCAGAATGACATATGAGATAATTCATATAATGAATTAGTAATGATAATTCAGGGGCTTTTTTATTTTTTAGAGAGCTCAGAGGAGAGGGCAGGATATTTTAAATTACAATGCTTTAATAGATTGCTATCGCAAGACACAAAAAATCTGTTTTCTCTGTAGAGTAATCAAATTCATTATGAAAGTTTGTGTTTACACAATATACACTGTGTGCACAATTACTAGGCATGGTATTATATTTCCCATATAATCATTTTATCTTTAATTTCTAACTCCAAGCTCAATAAACTTGAATTTTTATAGGATTTAATGCATATCAGGTGATGTGTATTTCTGTAAGGAGGGAGGGTTTAACCTAAGGAGATCAACACCCTATATCAAGGTTTGCATAATTATTAGGCAGTAAAAATTGAACAAAAAAGAGATTTTACTGACTCCCAAAAGTCAAAAATTGGAAAGTCCTTCACAGCAGTCTTGAAATATTTAGGATATTGTGGCAGGATCACATAACCAGGATTTTTTTTTGCAAAAGTCAACAGGGTCACAAGAAACGTGTTGAAAGAAAAGACGCATATTAACTGCCAAAGATTTGAGAAAAATCAAACATTAAGCTACAAAGTGCCCGTTCTCCTTCAGTGCTGCCATATTAACAACTGCAACCTACCTTGACTGTCAAGAAGTATGAGGTGTTCATTTTAAAGACATATAAGAAAATAAGAAAGTCTTAAACCCAACCACCTCTGAACAAGATCCATAAGTTAAAACGTAAAGATTGGGCCAAGAATATCTGAAGAAAGATTTTTCAAAGATTTTGTGGACTGATGAGAGGAGAGTAACTCTTGACAGACCTGATGGCAGGTCCCATGGTTGGTTTAGTGACAGACACAGAGCTCCACTTCAACTCAGACACCAGCAAGGTGGAGAAGGGGGTACTGGTATGGACCGCTTTTATTAAAGATGAGCTAGATAGACCTTTTCGGGTTGAAAATGGATTCAACTCTCAAACCTCCTGTCAATTTTAGGAAGACACTTTCTTGAAGCAATGATATAGAAAAAAGTCTGCATCTTTTAAGAAGACTTTCATTTTTATCCAAGACAACGCTCCATCACATGCATCAAAGTACTCCATTGCGTTGCTGGCCAGTAAATATGAAAAACGATTGACATGGCCACCTTCTTTACCTGTCTTTAACCTTAGGGCCCTTCTTAAGCAGGACATTTATAGTTATAGTAAACAGTACACCTCTCTGAACATGTCTTGAAGGCTGTGGTAGCGGCTACACAAAGTTTATTCTGAACAGATCAAGAAACTGTCTGACACCATGAATGTAAGACTTGTGACTGTTATTGAAAAGAAGAGCAGCTATATTGGTCACAGAGGCTTTTTTTAATTTTAGAAATCTTTTTATTGTAAATTTTGAGTTTGTTTATTTTTTTCATTTTAACAGGTGAAGATAAAGAAGTGAGGATAAATCTTTGTTTTAAATTTTGTTGCATCTTAATTCTGCACATTAATTGTTGCCTAATAACAGTGTATATGTAAATATTCTCTTAAGAAAGCCAAAACTTCAATTTTACTACTTATATAGAGCTGTAGTTTAATTAAGCATCAAAAATACAACTTGCCTAATAATTGTGCACACATTGTGAGGTCAATAAGTATTTGATCACCCTGTGATTTTCTCTTACTTAGAAATCATGGAGTGGTCTAGAATTTTCATCATTTCCACTGTGAGAGACATAATCTAAAAAGAAGTATCTGGAAATTACATAGTTGATTTTTTAACAATTTATTATTTTTGTGTCAAACAAGTCTTGGATCACACGCATATCAGGCACATTTCTGACCCTCAAAACCCTCTTATTTTGCTTTTAAATTTATAAAAACGGTTGTGACTGACAAACATGAGGCAAATATTAGGCTTTGATCTCCTCTGTTAAAGAGTTTAGATCCCCTTTTTTCATATACTGGAGGACTATAAACAAAATAATCTTTTACTGACAACTAAATGTATATTATGTGCTCTTTTATTCCAGTGGAGGACCAGAAGGAGCTTCCCTCCCCGGTTAACCCTGAGCTCCGACATAAGGAAGTCCAGATGAATTTTTTTAATCAGCTGACTTCAGTTTTTAACCCTGACATCAGCGTGCTGGCGCTGCCCACTGCTCAAATGCAGGTCAGTGAATATTAGGCTACATATAGAATCAGTCACTGAGAATATTTCAAAATAAATAAAAGATATGCCCAAATAAAAACACCATGTTATGGGTTTCACAGGGTGAAAATGAGTGTGATGACCAGACAACGACAGATCTGGCAACGCAAGCCAAAATGAAGAATGCCTTCATCTCTCAAAATGTGTCTAATTTACAGGAATTGGGTTAGTCACTACACGACAGGCTTCTACAAAGATAATTTTGATTCAGTTGGCAGAATTGTGCTTGTAGTCTGTCCTTACTGTTATCTAATGATTACAGGGGGCTCTGAGAAGTTGCTACGTGTGTGCCTCAACCTTCCCTACTTTTTACGGTATATCAACCGATTCCAGGACGCTGTATCGGCCAACTCTTTCTTCATTATGCCTGCCACCGTGGCAGATGCCACCGCAGTCCGAAATGGGTAATGAATCTGCAAAGCTTGTGTTTTCATAGTCATCATGCAAAGTCTGTGGGAATGACTGTGCTGACTTTCCCCTTTCCTAAACAGTTTTCACTCCCTGGTGATTGATGTGACCATGGCCTTGGACACCCTGTCGTTGCCTGTCCTAGAGCCTTTGACTCCAGGGAGACTACTTGATGTGACTGTGTTAGCACTGAGCTGCCTCTATGCAGGTGGGTTAACTAAAGAATTAAAGCTTGGGGCTGAAAAGAATTCAGGTGGCTTCAGATTAGTTTTTTTCCCCCAGGTGTGAGTGTGGCAACTTGCATGGCCATACTGCAGGTGGGTAGCGGCTTGCAGCTTCGCACAGCCTCCACTGGCTCCAAAGAGGAGGACTATGAAAATGATGCTGCTACCATTGTGCAGAAATGCGTGAGTGAAATATATTTAGATTTGAGTGGATTTAGACTTTCTGTTGCCAAAACATTGTGCTTTGGTCTTTTCAACAGCTGGAAATCTATGACATGATTGGACAGGCCATCAGTAACTCCCGCAGAGCTGGAGGGGAGGTAGGTACACTTCTGGCTTAGTCACTGACTAAAACAAGAATGGCCACACATTTGACATTTTACTTTGTCTCGACAGAATTATCAGAACTTTCAGCTTTTGGGGGCATGGTGCCTGTTGAACAGCTTGTATCTCATACTGAATCTGAGTCCAACTGCCTTGGCTGATAAGGGAAAGGAGAAAGACCCCCTGGCAGCACTGAGGGTCCGTGACATTGCCACCCGAACCAAGGATGGAGCAGGATCTCCTAAACTTGGCCCAGGGAAAGGGTAAAAGGCCTTCTACCATAGCCTTACAGTTTTTTTCTTTACATAAAAAGAGTGAGCATTGCAAACGGCAACTTATTTCCCAACAGGCACCAAGGTTTTGGGGTTCTGTCAGTCATCCTAGCCAATCACTCTATCAAGCTACTTACATCACTATTTCAGGATTTACAAGTGGAAGCTTTACACAGAGTAAGCGCAAACATCCTTATATTTTCATGAACTATCCATATTTACATTGCAAATACAAATAACGGTTTCTCTCTCCCGCAGGGCTGGGCCAGTGATGGACCTCCAGCAGAGCTGAACATCATGGCCCAAAGCACCTCCATCCAAAGAGTCCAGAGGCTCATCGACTCTGTTCCCCTCACCAATCTGCTCTTCACACTGCTCTCCACCTCATATAAAAAGGTATGTAAACTCACTGTATGGTCATGGTTGGTATGAGGAAATGGTTGATGACTGTGGTGCCTCTGGTTGTGCTGGATTTAGGCGTGCGTGCTCCAAAGACAGAGGAAAGGTTCGGTTAGTAGCGACGCCAGTGCCTCCACGGACTCCAACACTTATTATGAAGATGATTTCAGCAGCACGGAGGAGGACAGCAGCCAGGGTAACAAATGCTTTGCATGTCTTATATTGACCACGGTTAATAAAAGCCACAGTGACAAATGAAATGCCCCAGAAATGTAAACTATCGTAGTTGAGAGAAGGAAGACAAACATGGAAAGAGCCCAAACCATTAGTAAGATGGGTGTCTACCTAGGTACATCTTCTGAAAACGAGTCCAGGTTTTAAAGGAACACTCCACTTTTTGGAAATAGGCTCATTCTCCAACTCCCCCTTAGTTGATAAGTTGAGTTTACCGTTTGGAACCCATTGAGCCGTTCTGGCGATATTGCTTTTAGCATGGCTTAATGTAGATTATTGAATCCGATTCGATCTATAGCATTGCGTTCAAAAATGACCAAAGAGTTTCGATTATTTCCTACTTCATACTTGACTCCTCTGTAGTTATACCATGTACTTGCATGCCGATACATGGCAGAAGCAGGCACAGTAATATCACACATTGTCAATGTAAGTAGTTCCCGGCTAGGTAACTTTCAATTTTAGGCACTGTGTGATATTACTGCACCTGTTTCGGACATGCAACTGTAGAAACTTCCTTGACTATTACACCAGAATGGTAGAGTTGTTCCTTGCCTTATCAGCCTAGAAAATCACAGCTTTATGTATCCGCGAGTACAAAATATAACTACTGAAGAGTCAAGTTCTAAATAGGACAAATATTGACTTTCATTGGTGTTTTGTGAATGTGATGCTATGGGTCTAACAGGATTTAATGATCTATGCTAAGCTATGGTAAAGGGGTTATCTCCAGAACACGAGAATGGCTGAATTGTTTTCAAGATGGTAAAACTTAACTTATTAACTCAGGGGAGTTGGAGATGTGTTCCTTTAAATGTCCAATCTTTGACTTTTCCTTTGTCATTATTTCTGTTTTAATTGTAAAATTGCAAGTTACTTCACTTATATTTATGTGTATGCTTGCTTAACTAATTCCTATTTTTTTCATGATACAAGTTATTGATTACAGCTTTAAGGATATTTAAAACGTTTTATTAACCTAAAAAAATTCACAATGCTAAAAATTTTAATTTTAATCACCATCTCTGTTGTAATCTAAAAAAGCTTGTTATTAAATGTATATATTTTATATATTAATATCTATATTAAGTCATTTGGTGTAAACTGAGTTTTTGTGAAATCAACTTACAAATCATTTTCTAAGCTTACTGTTAATAAGGGAAAGGTTAAGAGGGTCTTAAAACTGTTTCTTATGTACTTGCTCAAGCTTTTATTTTCAACCAAAAAATTACACAATGTAGCTTTAATGATCTTAAACTATAGGTTTATATTTATAGATATATCAATAGGTGATAGCAATACCAATAAAACTTTGTAATTCCCATTACCTATTTTTAAACTAAAGCTTCTTCTTCCTACAGTTATAGAATAATTTTAGTATATTTAGTTTGCTTTATCTAAGAGATCCACCCAGCCCCCTAAATCTAATATCTCATTAGCATGAGTTATTTTCCAAACAGCAGAGTTCAGGGTTTGCTTGTGGTTTACTGAGCTAGTGTCAGGGCTGAGAAGACTCAGAGACTTTCTCAGACAGTTCCTGAGCTTTGCACGCAGTAGTAGAAGGACAACAATCAGGAACACTCCCCATAGATCAGAGAAAGGTTAGTTTACCTCCTGCTTCTGAGCACTGTGGCACGCTAAGCATGCTTTGCTTACTGCGCCATCCCGGCAGCTTTCACAGCTAGTGACAGTGTTCGTTATTTCAGCAGAGAGAAGACAGGAGAAGACAAAAGCAGCTTGTTTCTCAGGTCAGCAGCTCTCTGTCTTAGGTCAGACTTGTAGTGTCATATGCTTCTGTTTATTGTGATGTAAACAGTAACAAGATCTTAAATGGATAAATCCATGACTAACGGAAGCAGCAGCTCTCTTTACATACAGTACAGTCACTTTATTGAATGCAGTCTGAATGCTGTTTTCCACTTGCTTTTTTTAGATGATGACAGCGAACCCATCCTGGGATTGTGGTTTGAGGAGACCATTTCTCCTAGTAAAGAGAAAGTGGCACCTCCACCACCTCCTCCTCTGCCACCTTTGGAAACATCGCCGAGACTCAAGAGCCCGAGCAAGCTTAACACAGCAGAGAACGGCAACATCCTGGCTAGTCGCAAAGACCCAGAGTTGGTAAGGCCAAATATTGTTTGTTAAGGGTGAATGCCAAAGACATTACGTTAAAGTAATCAAGAATCGAGTTGTTGATAAACAATGTAAAATGTTTTTTCCTTAGTTCTTGAGTTTGGCCTCCAGCATCCTCAACTTCATAACCACCTCCATGCTGAAGTCTAGGAACAACTTTATTCGCAACTACCTGAGTGTGTCGCTCACAGAACAGCACATGGCCACCCTCGCAAGCATCATCAAAGATGTAGACAAAGATGTTAAAGGTCTGAAAAAACATTACTTTTACTTTGTATCTGGTAAATTCTATCTGTCATTTTGGTCACTTTGGATAATGTTGACTTATAATTGTGAATTGTTTTCTCCAGGTTCCTCTGATGAAGAGTTTGCTTCAGCCCTGTATCACTTTAATCATTCTTTGGTGACATCAGATCTTCCCTCTCCAACCCTGCAGGTAACCAGTGAATGACTATTACATTAAACACCATTGTTTTCTTCAGGTGTGTGATGCTTTGTGTTTTTTGTCTTTAGAACACTCTTCTGCAACAGTTAGGTGTTGCACCATTTTCGGAGGGTCCTTGGCCCATGTACATCCATCCTCAGTCCCTCTCAGTCCTCTCAAGGTTACTGCTGATCTGGCAGCACAAAGCTAGCCAGCAGGGGGAGCCTGACGTCCCCGAGTGCATGAAAGTCTGGGAGAGGTTAGACATTGGCTATAACTGCTTTTGGCTTTTTTTCTTAGAATGTCAGTGTGAAGCCATGATTAAGTGTCTTCACATACCATCCTCATTTAATTTTATCAGGTTCATAGTTACTCTCAAACAGCACACGCTGCAAGGTTCCGTGCCTGTCGATGAGGATCTCAACGTAGAGCACCTCCAGCTGCTTCTGCTCATCTTCCACAACTTCTCTGAGAAGGGCCGCCGCACCATCCTAACTCTCTGCATGCAATCCATCGTTGAGGTCGCAGGTCAGACAGAGTCCCAGCTGCAAGCCGTACCACTCAATCTGGCTCGCATCTTGCTGGTCTTTGACTACCTACTGCATCAGTACTCAAAGGCTCCCATGTACTTGTTTGAGCAGGTATGAGAACTGTATGGTATATTGTATACATGGATATCCTTTTGTGCATTTGAGTGTGATGTTGACTACAACGTTTGCACACACAGGTTCAGTATAATCTACTGACTCCTCTTTCATCCGGTGCGAGTTCTGGTCAAGAGGGTGGTAAAAGAGGCCCTGTGCCGCTATATTATGGCTTTAAAGAAGTGGAAGAAAACTGGGCCAAGCACTGCTCGGCAGGTAGGAGTAAGTCAAGCCTTCTTTATTTCTCTCCATTCAGCGTCAGTCCCCAGCCTTTGTATTGGTATAACATATGACGCATTTCTGCTTTCCTAATTTTAAGGGTATTCATTCTTTTGCTTTTGTTTAGATTCAACATCGCAGCCAAAATTCTACTGCGTTTTGTCTCCAGAAGCTTCAGAGGATGACAGGAGTCGACTTGACACCAAGGTAAGGTCTCACATCTTAATATATTAAAGCTGTCTGTGCACCTGCAAAAGGAAAGGAAATGTAGGACTAAATTACTGTTGTTACAGGTCTTCCAAGTGTTGTTTAATGGCGCAGTCAAGTATGATGAATTGTACACAGCTTTGATTTCATTGCTGACTGCCGGATCACGTTTTGACACAGCAAGACGCCAGGAGAACAAACCCATCACCCCAGTCGTAAGTTCAGACATTTGTACATTTTATTTCGAAGAATGTTAATAACCAAACCATACTGGCCTCCATTGATTGCCATTGTATGGACACAAAAAAAGATATTTTATTTTTGTGTTTGATGTTATCAACGTGGTTTTGATATTTTGGTATCTACTGCAATAATGTTCATATGTTTGTTATTTCTGAGAGTGAAACTCAAATACTTTTGAATAATGTTTTGCAGTTTGCCCTAAATGTTGCTTTCAATGTCTGTTACAGGAAGCATGTTCCTCTCAGTACTACTTCCTGGTTCTGTGGAAGATTCTAGGTGTTCTGCCACCCTCAAAGGCCTATGTTGAGCAGCTTAAGAGTGGCAATGGTGATCCTAGCGAGTGTGACATCTTGCACACCCTGAGATGGTCTTCAAGATTACGAGTCAGCACTTACGTAAACTGGATTAAGGTTTGTTTTGTTGTTATAACCTTTGTTGTAGAGAAAAATTAATCATTTAAATTTGGGCTATTATGAGTTTTCATTTAATCACTTAACAGGAACATTTAGTGAAGCAGGGAATGAAAGTGGACCAAGCCACATCTCTGATCGAAGTAGCCTCTGCCAAATGCAGCGCAGTGAAATATGATGTGGAGCTTGCTGAGGAATACATTGCCAGACAGGTATAGCATCACAGTAGCTATAAACTGCTGATATTGATTTGTCTACTGTATTCCTGATGCATAATTGATAAAAATGACGACTTATTTTCCTACATAGATTTCATCGTTTTGCTCTGTGGACCCCGCCAGCATCCTACCCCTTCACCAAGTACCCTCTCTACAAACCATCTATACATTGGATGCTGTGATTTCCAAAGTGCAGGTGTCCCTAGATGAGCATTTTTCCAAAGTCGCTGCCGACACCGACCCAAACAAATCTTCAGAGATCACAAAAAACCTTCTTCCTGCCACTCTGCAGCTCATTGACATCTACACAGCTTTCACAAGGTTTGTTGGAGATTCTTCGAGTAAATTAATGCTAGAATAGACTTGAGCTGTTTTTGACTGATGGTTCTGTGTATGCACAGATCATACCTACTAATGAGTCTACCTGAAGAAGGAGAACACAAGCCTACGGAAGCGAAACTGCAGGGATATGCTGCTGTGCTGTCCATCGGATCCACTCGCTGCAAAGCCAACCTTCTTGGTATGTTCCCCTACCTATGTTGAATTGAGAAGTTATCCAGCATGCGTGTTGATTCATTTCCGGGTTTATTTGTTTCAGGTCAAAGTGTGATGCAGAACCTGCCTTTAGTCGTCCAGACACTGTGTGAAAAATGGAACAACATTCACACCAATGAGTTCCCTAATATTGGATCATGGGTGAGTGTGCTTTGCCTGTAGCTCTGCCTAAACCAAACATTTCATAACTTCACATTAACACCTGTAAATGTTTACACCCACAGCGGAATGCATTCGCCAATGACACCATCCCATCAGAAAGCTACATAAGTGCAATCCAGGCGGCTCACCTTGGGACCCTCAGCAACCAAACGCTGCCCTTAGCGTCCTCTCTTAAACACATTCTCCTGTCGTTGGTGCGCCTCACTGGAGACCTCCTTGTGTATGTCTTGAGGCACAAATAGAAACATTAAAATGTAATAATTCTGAGTGATATGCTAATTTTTTGTTTGCCTTTAGCACAGAGGAGCTGAACAATCCACAGGTTATCCGCACGCTTTTGCCCCTGCTGCTGGAGAGCAGCACAGAAAGTGTGGGAGAGATTTGCAGCACTTCGCTGGAGAGGATTCTGGGCCCTGCCGAATCCGATGCTTTTCTTGCTCTTGTCTATGAACGTCTCATCACAGGCTGCTATAATATCATCGCCAACCACTCTGACCCCAACAGGTAAGAGCCCTGATAATTGTGAGGATGTCTGGAAATCTTGTCTGCATACTGTGAAGTGGGAATAACACTGTTTTGTTCATGTTCAGTGGTTTGAATGAGTCTATCCTTGAAGAATGCTTGCAGTACCTGGAGAAACAG
Source organism: Triplophysa yarkandensis (assembly GCA_033220385.1). Taxonomy (NCBI): domain Eukaryota; kingdom Metazoa; phylum Chordata; class Actinopteri; order Cypriniformes; family Nemacheilidae; genus Triplophysa; species Triplophysa yarkandensis. Next base: position 12,155,943 of record CM065671.1, on the reverse strand, counting down.
CTGGAAAGCAGTCAGGTCCGCAAAGCTATGGAAGAATTCTTTTCATTCAGGTATAATCTGCACTCTTAATATTAATTTCAACACTTGGAAAAATTTTGCATATTTGCATACACTTGAACATCCGTATTTGTTTCTTGTTCCCAGTGGAGAACTGGTGCAGATCATGATGGCCACCGCTAATGAAAATCTATCTGCAAAGTTCTGCAACCGGGTTCTGAAATTCTTCACTAAACTTTTTCAGCTCAGTAAGTATCCTCATCGTTTAGCCTCTTAAACATAATTCATCACATCCTTTTCACATGGGTCCTATCTGCGTTCATACTTCAGCAGAAAAGAGCCCCAATCCCAGTCTTCTGTGCCTATGTGGCTCGCTGGCTCAGCTGGCTTGTGTGGAGCCTACAAGGCTTCAGGCCTGGCTCCATCGTATGACCGCCTCCCCTCCAAAAGATTCTGACCAGCTGGATACGGTACAGGAGAACAGACAGCTCTTGCAACTCCTCACCTCCTACATTGTCCGTGACAACAGCCAGGTCGGCGAGGGTGTCTGCACTGTGCTTCTGAGCACTCTTGTCCCCATGGCAACAGAGATGCTTGCCAGTGGGGATGGAGTAGGTTTCCCAGAGTTAATGGTCATCATGGCCACATTAGCAAGCGCGGGGCAAGGAGCCGGACATCTCCAACTACACAGAGCTGCTATTGACTGGCTCACAAGATGGTAAGTGACGGACATTTGAAGTATATTAACTTCTAATATCAATTTAAAAATTACCTTATTCCAATTTTCTTTCAGTAAAAAATACTTGTATCAGAAGAATGTAGCGGAAAAAGTTTCCGCCAATGTGTCGCAGGGCAAGGTAGGTGTTATTACCGTTTTACACATTTTGAATTTGATTTGGTAAGATTGCAGATGGAACTCCTTTGTTTGCAGCATGCCAGCATGTTGGAGTGCGCCTGCCACATCATTTCCTACCTGGCAGATGTGATGAACGCTCTGCGGCAGAGCAGTGGTCAGGGCACATCCCAGCTCCTGATGGAGGGAGAGGAGAAGGCAATTGAGGTTGACTCTGATTGGGTGGAGGAGCTGGCCGTAGAGGAAGAAGACTCTCAGGCTGAAGACTCGGTCAGAAATTTTTCGGCTTGATGGACAATTAAAAATTGTCAACTTACTTTTCTTCTGTTTGAATCTAAATGTGTTAAGACATGATTGATGTCAGGGATCCCAAATGCATTTGGATCTGTAATTTGGCAACTCCTGACTCTCTTTGTGTTTTAGGACGAGGATTCACTCTGCAATAAGTTATGTACTTTCACCATCACTCAAAAGGAATTCATGAACCAGCACTGGTAAATAGATCAACCTGGCCTTCCTTTGCTATGAAACACAGAAGCGTTCTGAAGATGAGCCTTAATCCCGCTGCTCTTGCTTGTACAGGTATCACTGTCACACCTGTAAGATGGTGGATGGGGTAGGTGTGTGCACAGTGTGTGCCAAGGTCTGTCACAAAGACCATGAGATCTCCTATGCCAAATACGGCTCTTTCTTCTGTGACTGCGGGGCCAAGGAGGATGGCAGCTGCCAGGTGAGACCGAATACTTCAGGTCATCATGGGAAAAGAGCAACTGCGGTAACTTTGGCTTGCAAATCATTTATCATTGACCGCCATTAGCCCATTCCAAATCTCCCTAAATTCATCAGGGATTGCAACATTAATCTTAAATTGTTTGCTATATATATCTTGATAATTATCATTATTTGTTTATATTCTTAATTCTTGATATAGTTGTAGTTAACAGTCTTCATCTTAATAGTTAAATAATTTCCTAAAAATGAACATTTCAACACAAAGGCCATAATCACTCATGCATGTCTCCTTGATGGGATCTCAAAGCATGTAATTCATTCCAATTTGATTCCCTCTTCCCTGTGGTGCCCCTGCATAAACATCCTTTGAAATCTAATCTAACCAACGGCTTCCACATCTCTGATCCCGGTTCTTCACCCTTTGTGTCACAGGCTCTCGTCAAAAGAAGTCCTAGCAGCGGAATGAGCTCCACTATGAAGGACTCTTCGGCTTTCCAGAGCGAGCTGCGCATGCCAGAGAGCGCCATCCGTCACCAGAGTGCTTCTCCTGCCGACAAGGGAAAAGTCACCATCTGTGACGGAAAGAGCAGCGACGATGAGAAACCCAAGAAGAGCAGCGTGTGCAAAAACATAGAGGGATGCAGAGAGGACCTGCTTGTGCAAGTTGTAAGGACTAGAACAAATTTAGTTAATGATCATTTAAATGCTTATGATGTTCACAATGTGTTGTGGTTGTTTTGAAGGCAAGTTCATCCACAGCAGCTCTGGTACTGGAGTTGCTTATCTTCCTGATGGACGCCATTCAGACAAACTTCCAACAGTCATCTGCAGTGGGCAGCAGCAGCCGAGCTCAGCATGCTCTTAATGAACTGCACACTCAGGACAAGAACGTGGAGATGACAGATCAGCTAATGGTGGGGAACTGCATTGAAATGCTCTTGAATAGTATTCAACAGGCTTTAGGCTATTATTTCAATAATTGGTTTTGTTTATGTTCAAGGTTCCCACGCTGGGCTCACAGGAGGGCGCTTTTGAGAATGTTAGGATGAACTACAGTGGAGACCAAGGACAGACCATCCGCCAGCTCATCAGTGCTCATGTGCTGCGCCGAGTTGCCATGTGTGTGCTTTCATCCCCTCATGGCCGCAGACAGCACCTCGCCGTGAGCCATGAGAAGGGCAAGGTAATTCAGAAATTAACTTTATTTTTTCCAACAGTTTTAGGTATTAAAGAACTGAATAGAATTTAATTTATTATAACATTTCTCCTTTTCTATCAATTTGTAGATCACCGTTTTGCAGTTGTCTGCACTGTTGAAGCAGGCTGACTCCAGTAAAAGAAAACTTACTCTGACTCGACTGGCTTCTGCCCCAGTTCCCTTTACCGTTCTTAGCCTCACAGGAAATCCCTGTAATGAGGACTATCTAGCAGTGTGTGGACTCAAGGTAACACATGCAGACACATCGGTTGTTTGACTGGGACGGTTAAATATTTAACATGTCAGGCTATGAAAGTTTGACATTTCTTGCTTTTTATCCGCAGGATTGCCACGTTCTCACATTCAGCAGCACTGGCTCTGTGTCAGATCACCTGGTCTTGCATCCTCAGCTTGCAACTGGAAACTTTATCATTAAAGCCATATGGCTGCCTGGATCTCAGACGGAGTTAGCCATCATCACTGCTGATTTTGTCAAGGTAAACCTGTGTTTTTTGTGCAGGGCTTGTATTTTGTACTTTAAATTCTTGCTCCTAATATTAGATTTAAACAACAGTGTAGCAACGATGAAGAAACACTATAGGTTGCAATGCCCATGCAACCCTAACTAATAGGCATATGTCTTTTTAAATGTTCTCCTAAAAAGAAAAAATGTAGTCTGCACATATTATCAGGTCTCTTTTCTTTTAAATGTAATGTCCATTTTTCCTCTAGATCTATGACTTATCTGTGGATGCCCTGAGCCCCATGTACTACTTCCTGCTGCCAAGCTCAAAGATCAGAGATGCCACTTTCCTGTTCAACGAGGAGGGTAAAAACATCATTGTGATCATGTCATCTGCTGGCTACATGTACACTCAGGTCATGGATGAGTCCAGCAGCGCCCAGCATGGCCCCTTCTACGTCACCAACGTTTTGGAGATCACCCACGAGGACTTAAAGGTTCATACAATGTTCTTTTCTCATAGAATGAGTTTAGCCAGTAGATTATAAATTGTTTTGAGCATGGCTGCAGACTGAGCCTGTAAAGTTGTCTCCACAGGACAGTAATGGGCAGGTGGCAGGAGGCGGAGTTTCAGTGTACTACTCCCACGTCCTGCAGATGCTCTTCTTCAGCTACAGCCAGGGCAAGTCATTCGCTGCCACAGTGAGCCGCAGCAGCCTGGAAACCCAAAGACTCTTCACTATCAATGTTAAAGGGTATGATGCAACTGTGCTTTTGAAAAAAAAAAAGCATTTGATGATTTTATTTTGGATCATTTTGACCTTACTGTGTTGTCTTGCACTTGCAGATCAAATGGAGGCAGCAAAACATCTCCAGCCCTTTGTCAGTGGTCAGAAGTGATGAACCATCCAGGTCTGGTGTGCTGTGTTCAGCAGACCACCGGAATTCCTCTGGTCATCATGGTGAAGCCAGACACGTTCCTTATCCAGGAAATTAAAACCCTGCCTGCAAAAGCCAAGGTAAGTGTTTCTGGCTGTAGTTTTACTGTTATTAACATTTCCAGGTCAAGCATTCTTAAAAGTTTCCATCTCTTTAGATTCAGGACATGGTTGCGATACGTCACACAGCAAGCAACGAGCAGCAGCGCACCACAATGATCTTGCTCTGTGAAGACGGCAGCCTGCGTATCTACATGGCCAATGTGGAGAACACATCTTATTGGCTGCAACCATCCCTGCAGCCCAGCAGCGTCATCAGCATCATGAAACCTGTCCGTAAACGCAAAGCAGCCACTGCCAGTATGTATCTTCCATGTTTTTTATTTTATTTGCGTTGGATGAAGCCAACTTTAGTGTTGCTTGCCTCATGGTTTATCTATTGAGCTACTTATTGAAACATCTTTACTCTGTTAAGAGTTTTTATCTTTCATCTCAGCCGCACGGACATCCAGCCAGGTCACCTTCCCTGTGGATTTCTTCGAGCACAACCAGCAGCTTACAGAGGTGGAGTTTGGAGGCAATGATCTCCTGCAGGTCTACAATGGCCAGCAGATCAAACACAGACTAAACTCTACAGGGATGTATGTGGCCAACACCAAGGTAAAGACATTAATAACAATTAAGACATGAACATCAACACTTCAGTCACTCAGTTTTTGTGAATTCATGCCGGTTCTCGTCAACAGCCTGGAGGGTTTACTGTGGAAGCAGTGAACAATAACAATGCAATGGTGATGACAGGGATGAGGGTACAGGTTGGCACTCAGGCCATTGAGCGTGCTCCTTCTTATGTCGAGATCTTTGGACGAACCATGCAGTTGAACCTGACACGTTCTCGATGGTTTGACTTTCCGTTTACTCGAGAGGAAGCTCTGCAGGCTGACAAAAAGCTCTCCATATTCAGTAAGTGTCCAGTTCACTTGCATGACAAGTCATGGATTTAGACAAAAACTTTTTGCAAAGCCCTAACATATATCTTATGGCCCTGGGAGGTCCTGGGAGCTGGGACAAATTATTTTGAAAAAATTACGGAAAATCTTATTCTTTTTTGGCATATGTTACAGTTGGTGCTTCAGTCGACCCAGCCGGTGTAACCATGCTCGACTCCATTAAGATTTATGGTAAAACCAAAGAGCAGTTTGGTTGGCCGGACGAGCCCCCAGAAGACTTCCCTTCAGCTGCGGTCAATAACGTGTGCAGCCCCAACCTCAACCAGGGCAATGGCGCTGGAGAAAGTGATGTCACCAGCCCTATCACAACCAGCGGCACTGTGCTAGAGAGGTACACCTGTGCACATTTATTTCTGCCTTTACTACCTTTCTCGATTTACAATCGCAAACAGTTATTCTGTCAAACATCATATCTTATATATTTTCATGAATATATTTATTTAACTTCATGCTAACTTCTGTCATGTCTCCACTTCACGTAATTCATCAACTCTGGATTATCTTTCGACGTTGCTGTAATTGATGGCAAATATCGTAATTTAAAGCGAAGATAGGGTGTGCGTGACGTGTTCAGTGCATGGCTGCCATCATAATGACCTCATACTTGCATGCTCACGTTTCCTGTGTTTAACATGATACAAATCATTTTACACGTTTCTTTTCTGTGATCCTCACACATTTTTCTTTTTCTTTGCTCCCTAAAACAATAAAAAAAGTTCTGAAACTGAGTCCTTATCAACCTTGGACCGGTTAGTAATCGCCCTTTTTCTGCTTGTGTGCATGATGGTTTGCTTGTGTGGGTGTGCTTGTGGCTGTGTGAGAGAAATCAGACAGACTGAGCTTGTTCTGGTGTAGAACTTGCAGGAGAGTGATTCTTTATCACATTAGATGGCTTTGATAATGTGTTATGGTTTGATAATGCTTTGGGAATGGTGTAGAATTGAAGTTTTGTTTGGAATATTATTTGCAGTTATTTGGAATATATAATCACATGTGTTGCTTCCTCAATCTAACTGTTGTGTGGTCTTTAGGTTGGTGGTCAGCTCTTTGGAAGCTTTAGAGAGCTGCTTTGCTGTGGGTTCGCCCAATGAAAAGGCAAGGACTTCAAAATGTGTTGAAATAAGAATAGACAAGCAAAGAACAATACATGCTAATCGCTTTGTTGATTGTCTTTAGGAGAAAAATAAAACTGCAGCTTTAGAGCTGGCAACCCTTTTGCTGTCCATTCCTACCCCACCTGGAGTACAACAGCAAACAAAAGGTCTCCTGGCCAGCCTGCACACCAGTCGCACGGCCTACCACAACCACAAGGTACACACTTTACCACCATTTAAAAAATTTAAATGTTTTTGTTTGAGATTACCACGCTTACTGCTGCTCAATCTGCATATAGGATCAGTCTTTGCTTAGCAACGCTGTACAGTGTCTGAACAGCTGCAGTAAAGAAGGAAAGGAACTAGACCCTGATGTTTTCCAGAGGCTGGTCATCACAGCCCGCTCAATCGCCATCATGAGACCCAATAACCTTGTGCACTTCACCGAGTCCAGACTTCCTCAATCAGAGACAGGTTTGCTCAGTGCTTTTAAGCTACACTATGGAAGATATTAGAGTATGATTCTACCCAGCAGAATTTTAGTAGTGTTTTCTACATAGTAGATGTTTTCTCTGTTTAGATACAGGTGATGATGGGAAGGACGGATTAAAACAAGCAGATACTGAAACCTGTAGCTTCATCATGCAACTGGTCACCAACTTCTGGAAGCTTCATGCTCTCAAACCTAAAAATGCCTTTTTGGCTCCGGCCTGTTTGCCAGGTACCAAATCAAGAACCAATGTTGGTTGAAACCCCAATAAGTTCATGGTTCAATTTAAATTTTTTGTTGTTCTTAAAGGTCTAACCCACATTGAGGCCACGGTCAATGCTCTGGTAGACATCATCCATGGCTACTGCACTTGTGAGTTGGACTACATAAACGTGGCATCCAAAATCTACATGCAGATGCTGCTCTGCCCTGTAAGTATCACATTGCATGAGTAAGACATCCATCTTTTGACTGAATTGGTTTTGAGAAGCTGGCTTTGTTCTCTTAGGACACCTCTGTGAGCTTTGCTTGCAAACAGGCTTTGATAAGAGTCCTACGGCCCAGAAACAAGCGCAGACATGTGACACTTCCATCTCCCCCACGCTCAAACACACCCATGGGTAAGGGTGCCACCTTTAGGACTCAGCTTAACTTAATCGTTTAAATAGTCATTAACAGTTGCTGTTTTGATGTTCTAGGAGATAAAGATGATGACGATGATGATGATCCTGACGAGAAGATGCAACCCTCTAATATGAATGGAGGAGAAGGTGGAAGGCAAGAGAGTCAGGAACAAAATGAGGTGGACCACGGAGACTTTGAGATGGTGGTGAGTTTCGCCAAAGGAGAAAGCCATATGTGGCAGTTTTTATTGTTGTGAAGGAGACCATCCAGGGTAACGGGGAAGTATCTGGAGTGCTTACACGAAACTTTAGCCCCAAAAATGCATAACCCAGTTTGCAGGTGGACTTAGGGTAGGGTTAGTTCTGCCAAAATTAAAAATGCTTTATTATAATCAATCACAAGTAAGCTAAAACCTGTATTCAACTCTTTTTTTTTTATGCAAACACAAAAGAAGAGATGTTAAGAAACACCTCTTATTTTGTGTTCATACATTGTAAATAAATGTGCACCTGGGTGGTTTGGTTACCAACATTCTTAATGTGGATGAAAGTAACTCAGTCACGTATGACATGACATGAGAGGTAGAATATTATTAAATAATTTTCATTTTGGGATAAACTATCCCTTAATAGAAAATGCTATACCTACTGTATTTATGGAAGGCGGTTGTTATGTAATCCCTTTCTTTCTGTTTGCCTCACAGTCTGAGTCCATGGTTCTTGAGACGGCAGAGAATGTAAACAATGGGAACCCATCTCCTCTGGAAGCTTTGCTGGCAGGTGCCGAGGGTTTCCCGCCAATGCTGGACATCCCCCCGGATGCTGATGATGAGACCATGGTGGAGTTGGCAATAGCTCTCAGTCTGCAACAAGACCAGCAAGGTCACTTTTACATTTATGTTGATAATTAATATTATGGGATTGATGTGGGTGTCTGTCCTTGGTTGATCTCTAATGTGAGTGTAATTCTATAGGAAGTAGCAGCAGTGCTCTGGGTCTGCAGAGTTTGGGTTTGTCTGGTCAAGCCCCCAGCTCCTCATCTCTGGATGCAGGAACCCTGTCAGACACAACAGCATCAGGTAACTGCCCATCTCTTTACTGTCATTACTGCATGCTCATTACTGCATGCTCATGTGATTACCAATTCACCTCTCTTACGGGATATAAACAAATGCATAGAAAACCAAAAGCTCACAGGAGATAAAGCAAACATTTACTACATATATATATACATTATATACATTTTTAATTATTTTTAACAGGAATATTTGGTCATTTCCCAGCCTTGTCTCAATAAACTTAAATTGTGTTAGTTGTGTGCTTAACTGTATCCAATGAGTTATATTTTCTCCTAAGCTTCCTCATATTTTTCTCTTAACTGAGCTTTATGTTTATACTCAACTTTTTTATGCATGTTGCAGTGCAAATGTATAGGTTTGAAGAGATATATGGTGAGAACATAGCATTTGAGCACCCAACTCAAATGACGGTTGGAAGGGAGGTCTTTTCCTCCTCAACCTATAAAAAAGATTAATAACTCATCTTCATAGTGTCTTAAGAATTTCAATGTAGTGTCTGTTTTTTTGCGTGTATATACATGTTTGTTTGCACCTTTAGAAACCCCCCTTAGCAAAGCCTGCTGTTTTTTTCCTGTAACAGCTCTGGTTATGCTTTCAGCCCCAGCCTCGGATGATGAGGGGAGCACAGCGGCCACCGACGGCTCCACGCTGCGCACCTCTCCCGCCGAGCACGGGGGCAGCGTGGGCTCTGAAAGCGGAGGAAGCGCCATCGACTCAGTCGCAGGAGAACACAACGGTAAAAGAAAGGCAGACTACTGTATATAGTTTTAAATCATTTTTTATATACATAGTCATTTATTTAAAGATATTTTTAATATCTTTTCAATCAGTATCTGGACGCAGCAGTGCATATGGAGATACCACTGTTGAAGGTCACCCTGCTGGACCGGGAAGTGTGAGCTCCAGCACTGGAGCCATCAGCACCACAACAGCCCAGCATGAAGGTGATGGATCTGAAGGGGAGGGGGAAACAGAGGGCGACATTCATACCAGCAACAGGTCCGTTTGCATATACAGATAGTTTTAGTACCTGAAAATAACTTTATAGGAGTGGAATGTTCTCATTGTGCCTTTTGACACTTTCCAGGTTGCATATGGTGCGTCTGATGCTGTTGGAGCGTCTCCTGCAGCACCTGTCCCAGCTTCACACTGTTGGGGGAGTTCAAGCCATCCCCTACATGCAGGTCATCCTGATGCTAACCACAGATCTAGACGGAGAGGACGAGAAGGACAAGGGAGCTCTAGACGACCTGCTAGCCCAGCTTATTGCGGAGCTCGGCATGAACAAGAAGGTAAGAACATACAGCAGGCTGTTTCTATGCAGTTTTAGCAGTAACATGTGTTGACCACATCATGTTTTGTATTCCAGGATGTTTCAAAGAAGAATGAACGAAGTGCCATCAATGAGGTGCACCTGGTCATCATGAGACTTCTCAGTGTCTTCATGTCCCGCACTAAGTCTGGCTCCAAGTCCTCCTCTGAGGTAACTCAGATTATAAATTTACAATGCCTGTTGTGTTGTTTACATGCCTACATTTACATGATAATATTTGCAAAGAAAATAAGCAAATATCTGTTCTTTTTCCCCCAGTCATCCTCTCTCATCTCCAATGCGACAGCCACAGCTCTACTCAGCATGGGAGCAATAGACTACTGCCTGCATGTACTTAAATCCTTGCTTGAATTTTGGAAGACTCAGCAGGGTGAGGAGGAGCCCACAGCCACCAGTCAACTCCTCAAACCCCACACCTCCTCTTCTACCCCAGATATGAGCCCTTTCTTCCTGCGGCAGTATGTGAAGGTATGCCACTAGATTTGGATAACTTATACCCCAGTGTTATGGTGGGATTTGTTATGGTCATATGGTGTGTTCCTCAGGGCCATGCTGCTGATGTTTTTGAAGCTTACTCTCAACTTCTCACGGAGATGGTCTTACGCCTGCCATACCAGATCAAGAAAATCGCAGATGCCAATCCCCGTATCCCACCGCCGATCTTTGATCATTCCTGGTTTTACTTCCTATCAGAGGTATTGATGCTTAAATTTCTGTCCTTTGAAAAACATGAATCAGTCAGGTTCAGTCTTGGTCTGGTGGTTAAAGAATCGAACTTGTTAGCAGAAGGTTGCAGGTTCGAATCCCAATGCCAGCTGAAGTTACTGAAGTGCCCCATGAGCAAGGCACCTTATTCCCATTTGCTGTGTAGTATAATTGGCAACTGCATTATACTTGTCCTCTCTGTCTAGAATAAATGTAGATTTAAAAAAATAAAGTGTTTGAGATGATCATCTTGAATTAATGCTTTCTTCTAGTATCTGATGATCCAGCAGACGCCGTTCGTACGGCGACAGGTACGAAAGCTTTTGCTCTTTATCTGTGGCTCTAAAGAGAAGTACCGTCAGCTCCGAGACCTCCACACGCTCGACTCCCACATGCGTGGCATTAAGAAGCTTTTGGAGGAGCAGGGAATCTTCCTGAGAGGAGGAATCGTCACAGCAACATCTGGATCTGCTTTGCAGTATGACACTCTCATTAGTTTGGTGAGTTACAGGCAGTTTATCCTGTTGGTTAAAAGTAATCTCAGTCTACGGTTGTATTTGTAAACAATTTCATTTTTCTCAGATGGAGCACCTTAAAGCTTGTGCTGAAATTGCCACCCAGAGGACAGTCAATTGGCAGAAGTTCTGCATGAAGGATGACTGTAAGTGAACAATGAGTGTTATGCATCATTTCTGTGTGAGAAGGTAACGATAAAGTAAACGAGGTTACATTGTTGTCAAAATATTAAAGATATTTTTATATGATAAGAAAAGTATACATTTAGTGCTGACATTTTAAGTTACAGGAACAAAAAAAACAGGAAGTATTTAAATAATAGATGAAAAAACACAATAAAAAAATTAAATAACATGTTCCTGTTTTTTTACTTTTGTACTAATGAAGCTCTCCCTTTTTTATACCTCTAGCGGTACTTTACTTCCTGCTCCAAGTGAGTTTCCTGGTTGATGAGGGTGTCTCTCCAGTCCTGCTCCAATTGCTCTCCTGTGCTCTTTGTGGAAGTAAAGTCATAGCGGCATCCTCTGGAGCCTCTGGGGGAGGTTCAGGAACATCTCAAACCTCCCAGAGCAAATCCTCCAGCAAGAAGAGCAAGAAAGAGGACAAGGAAAAAGACAAAGAAGGTTAGTTCGAAGTCTATCCCGTTCACATGATTCTGTTTGAAAAGTTAAAGGTTAAAGCGTTTTCATTTTTCTTGCAGGAGATGGAGCTGGTAGTCAAGAAGATCAGCTATGTACAGCATTAGTTAGTCAGCTTAACAAGTTTGCAGATAAGGAGACACTTATTCAGTTTCTGCGTTGCTTCCTGTTGGAGTCCAACTCCTCATCTGTGCGCTGGCAGGCCCACTGCCTCTCTTTACATATCTACAGGTGTGTGTCTTCAGCACAACCTTAAACACACTTCCTCACGTTGAGGCATAAAAAGCTCTAGTTGTTCATTTTACTGTAATTTCTGTATTTTTTCTACCTCAGGAACTCGAATAAGTCACAGCAGGAGTTGTTGCTGGATCTGATGTGGGCTATCTGGCCAGAACTACCAGCTTATGGGCGTAAGGCAGCTCAGTTTGTGGATTTGCTTGGATACTTCTCACTCAAAACTCCTCAGACAGAAAAAAAGGTACAGAGGAAATCAAATGATTCATTAATATGTTGCATGTGTGTTGTATGTTTTTATGTGTGATTGCTCCCAACTTAGACCTGATCAAAAATGCTTAGTTGCTTTTCCACTGTTCTTCTACATTCACAGCTGAAGGAATATTCCCAAAAGGCAGTCGAAATTCTGAGGACACAGAATCACATTTTGACCAACCATCCCAATTCAAACATATACAAGTAAGTATGTGCCCCAGCTGGACTGAAATATGGAAATTAAAACCTTTGGTTGGGAAAGTTTTTTGTGAACATTTCTTGTTGCCTTTTTCAGTACCCTTTCTGGACTAGTGGAATTTGATGGATTTTTCCTGGAAAGTGATCCTTGCTTAGTTTGCAACAACCCTGAAGTGCCCTTCTCAGTAAGTGACTCATGAAAGCAAGAATAGCTTAAATGCTTTTTTTTGTCACTGGGTATTAATGTTGGCTTGCTTTATTCCTTGTGTGATTAGAACATTAAACTGTCATCCATCAAAGTGGACACACGTTACACCACTACCCAGCAAGTGGTGAAGCTGATTGGCAGCCATACCATCAGCAAAGTCACAGTGAAAATCGGTGATCTCAAGAGAACCAAGATGGTTCGCACCATCAACCTTTATTACAACAATAGGACGGTTCAAGCCATCGTTGAGCTGAAGAACAAGTAAGAACGTTTAGGCTAAAAATAATTTTCTTTAATTTATTATGTTCATTCTCATCAAAATTTTCATTTTTATAGACCTGCTCGTTGGCACAAAGCAAAGAAGGTTCAGTTGACCCCTGGACAAACTGAGGTCAAGATCGACCTCCCACTTCCCATTGTGGCCTCCAACCTGATGATTGAGTTTTCTGATTTCTATGAAAACTACCAGGCGTCTACAGAGACCCTGCAGTGTCCACGATGCAGCGCCTCTGTGCCCGCCAACCCAGGAGTGTGTGGAAACTGTGGAGAGAACGTCTATCAGTGCCACAAGTGCAGGTACAAAGTTAAAAAGATTATTATTTTATATAATGCTAGTGGAATTAGAACTGTACATAAATGTCTGATTTTTTTTAGATCCATCAATTATGATGAGAAGGACCCCTTCCTGTGCAATGCCTGTGGTTTCTGTAAATATGCACGCTTTGACTTCATGCTCTATGCCAAACCATGTTGTGCTGTGGATCCGATCGAAAATGAGGAAGACAGGAAGAAGGTATTTGAGACTTTTTTAATAAAGATTACGATTTAACAAGTTGTTGGCATTTATAAATATTTTGTTCTCCAGGCTGTGACCAACATAAACACACTTCTGGACAAAGCTGACCGTGTGTACCACCAGCTGATGGGCCACCGGCCGCAGCTAGAGAGTCTGCTGTCCAAAGTGAATGAGGCTGCACCTGAGAAACCACAGGTCAGTTTCAACTTCTATCTACTCTTGACCTTCCAAATCTATTATTTTTTCACAGTTGCATTCATGTTCTCATTGTTATTCTCAGGATGATACTGGAGCTGGAGCCGGACTGGGCACCTCCACTGCCTGCGTCAATCGATACATTCAACAGCTTGCTCAGGAATATAGCGGTGACTGCAAAACTTCATTTGATGAGCTCTCTAAAATCATCCAGGTTTGAAAACACCTCTCTGTGTACAAAGACTTACTTTCCATTTCAGTCTATTATAGTGTTTTCTTTACCTATCCAGAAAGTCCTTGCGTCACGTAAGGAGTTATTAGAGTATGACCTTCAGCAGCGAGAGGCAGCAACCAAATCATCCCGCACCTCTTCGCAACCCACGTTTACAGCCAGCCAATACCGAGCCTTGTCCGTACTGGGGTGCGGTCATACGTCATCCACAAAGTGCTATGGTTGTGCGTCTGCAGTCACAGGTCACTGCATCACATTGCTCCGTGCACTTGCGACCAACACTGCCATCAGGCAGATCCTGGTACTGCAAGGACTCATCCGAGAGTTATTTGAATACAATCTGCGCCGAGGCACTGGAGCCATGAGGGAGGAGGTCCGCCAGCTCGTCTGTTTGCTCACTAGGTATATTTCTATGCACATCTTTTAAGTGAACAGTGATAAAATCACTGTGTTAATACAGTTTGTATTAAACAAAGATGTGCACAACTTTCAGTTGTTGTTGTCTATCGACCCCAGAGGTTAACAGTTTTGGCATGTTTATGCAGAGATCATCCAGAGGCCACTCAGCAGATGAATGACCTCATCATCGCCAAGGTGTCAGCTGCCCTAAAGGGACACTGGGCCAATCCTGATCTGGTAATTAACCATGACTGTTACGTTGTAAGTTTTGGATATTTGATACAGGTTAAGGTTGTTCAATATTGCATTCTTTTTTATTCTTTACAGGTCAGCAGTTTGCAATATGAGATGCTGCTGCTCACAGACTCCATTGCTAAGGAAGGAGGATGCTGGGAGTTGAGACTTCGCTGTGGTAAGTGTATTCCTCCTTTTGTGACTCTTGGAAAAAAATTTGTTAACCCATAGTAACCTCGAACCCTTCTCTGTGTACTTTCAGCGCTGAGTTTGTTCCTTATGGCTGTGAATATAAAGACCCCTGTGGTGGTGGAGAACATTACACTGATGTGTCTGAGGATCTTGCAGAAGCTCATCAAACCTCCTGCACCCACCAGCAAGAAGAATAAGGTAGGACAGCTTTGAATTTAGGTTCCTGTGTATGTAAGCTTTACTTGACTGTCTGACTCTGTGATATTTTGATCCTAAAAGGAAGCAGCTGTTGAATCCTTAACTACAGTCAAGCCGTATAACAACGAGATCCATGCGCAGGCTCAGCTCTGGCTCAAAAAAGACTCCAAGGCATCTTATGAAGCCTGGAAAAAGTGCCTTCCTGCTAGATGTAAGTATCCCAAATCTGCTCTCAAAGCCTTTTTATGTCAAATTCTTATGTACACTTAAATGTGAATCCTTTTCGTTCCTAGGTCAGGAGACCAACTCCAAGCCCTCTAATAAGGCTGAGCTCAGGAGGCAGTACTTGATGGAGAAGTATGTATGGAAGTGGAAGCAGTTCATGAGGTTGAGATCGGAAGGCTTGTTCCCTCGTCTGCTTAAACTAGGCCATAACAATTGGTTGAGACAGGTAAGTGCTTCCTCTGAAGACCTTTGAGATATTGGATCTTGTGGATTTGATCTTAGAGAACGCTTACATGACCTTATGTCAACATGTCCCTAGGTGCTCTTCACCCCAGCCACCCAGGCAGCGAGACAGGCGGCCTGCACTATCGTCGAAGCACTAACAACAATCCCCAGCCGCAAACAGCAAGTTCTTGATCTTCTAACAAGGTTTGTATAACATGGAAAGGGGGCATCGTTGTGGATAGTTGCAGCAATAGGCAAAAGTACATCTTGGCAATTGGATTGTGCTTTAGTAAGGGAGCTCACTTCGATCGACCGGAGATCAATTTCGATCAATAATCACATTTTATGACTCGATCTGTACTCACTAAACTTGGCCTACCTTACGAACCGATCTCAGTTGATAATGTCATTGCTCTAGGATGTACAAGATGATAATTTTTTTTCATTAATAAAGACTGTCAAAACAATGTAACAAAATAGTTACATTACATTTATTATAAAATTACTGTAAAAATATAACACATTTTTTTAAATATTACAAATGCAACATCTATATTATTACTTTATTTGAAATAAAATGGTTAACAGTGAACAGAGAGCTTGCATATCTGTTATTAAAACTTTAAGCATCAGAATCTGCATCGGATTTGGACGTTCGCCATTAAAAGAATTGAAAGAATCGAAATATACCTAGTGCTTATTAAATAGATTTGATGTGTTCTGCAGTTACCTGGATGAGCTGAGCATTGCTGGAGAATGTGCTGCTGAGTATTTGGCCCTGTACCAGAAGCTAATTAAACCCACTCACTGGAAGGTCTATCTGGCTGCTCGGGGCGTCCTGCCGTACATTGGCAACCTCATCACTAAGGTACGGCCATAAAGAAGAGATATAATTAGATGTTTATTATTGTTATCTACATTAGACAGCATTCACTTATTTGCTTTCTCTCCATTTCAGGAGATTGCCCATCTCCTCGCCCTTGAAGAAGCCACATTGAGTACAGACTTACAGCAGGGATATGCTCTCAAGAGCCTCACAGGTCGACATTTTTGCTTTTGTTAATTTTTATACTAAGAAAATATTGTTCGTTGTTTGGAACTTGCTTTGAGCTTTGTATGCTTTCTTACAGGTTTACTGTCATCTTTCGTTGAGGTGGAGTCCATCAAGCGTCACTTTAAGAGTCGACTGGTTGGAACGGTATTAAACGGTTACCTGTGTCTGAGAAAGCTGGTGGTTCAGAGAACCAAACTTATTGATGAGACCCAGGACATGCTGCTGGAGATGCTGGAAGACATGACAACAGGTTCCAGCAATCATCTTAAAATTGTCTTTAACTTTGCTGCATTACTTAAGACCAAATTGTCTCATTGGAGTTGTTTATTGTAGGGACTGAATCTGAGACCAAAGCATTCATGGCTGTATGCATCGAAACGGCAAAGCGGTACAATCTTGATGATTATCGCACACCTGTCTTTATCTTTGAGAGGCTGTGTAGCATCATTTATCCTGTGAGTAAATATTTTATACAATGGCCCTGGTGAAAAACAGCCCTTTTCTAAAACTCAAGATGATTTATGTGTGTCATGTTCGCAGGAGGAGAATGAGGTCACAGAGTTCTTTGTGACGCTGGAGAAGGACCCACAGCAGGAAGACTTCCTGCAGGGACGAATGCCAGGAAACCCATACAGCAGTAATGAACCAGGCATCGGTCCTCTCATGAGGGATATCAAGAATAAGATCTGTCAGGATTGTGATCTGGTGGCGCTGCTGGAGGACGACAGTGGCATGGAGGTACACAAAAAACTGGTCTTAGTCATTTCGTTTCACTAAACATGTGATTTATATAAAATACTTCATTTGAATATTTTTTTGTAGCTCCTAGTGAACAACAAGATCATCAGTCTGGATTTGTCTGTTGCTGAGGTCTATAAAAAGGTCTGGTGCCCTACCAACGAGGTAAGCCAATTAAAGAAAAGAATCCTATTTTGTGTTCTTATTTCCCATTATTAACATTGTTTCTTTGCAAAACAAGGGTGAGCCAATGAGAATCATTTACAGAATGAGAGGTCTTCTTGGAGATGCCACAGAGGAATTCATCGAGTCCTTGGACTCAACTACAGGTAATATTTGGAGTTGCTGAGATGTATCTTAATATCGTTGTGCATAATCCAGTTTAGATTTTGTAAATTTTCATTTTCTCTCTATGCAGATGAAGAGGAGGATGATGAAGAAGTTTATAAGATGGCTGGAGTAATGGCTCAGTGTGGAGGTTTGGAGTGTATGTTGAACCGGCTCTCTGGGATCAAGGACTTTAAACAAGGCAGACACCTTCTCACTGTGAGTTTACCTCACCCATCACATTTAGCAGACTTAGGGTTGGAGTCTCGGTTGGCATGAGTTTCTTATTTTTGGTGTTTTCCATGTTTTCCATCACTATGCAGGTTCTCCTTAAGTTATTTAGTTACTGTGTGAAAGTGAAGATCAACAGACAACAGCTGGTAAAACCAGAGATGAACACCCTCAATGTCATGTTGGGCACACTGAATCTGGTAAGAATCTCAAGGAAGTATCACCATTATTTCAGTAATATGGGTTATAAGTAAAATGAACTGCTGTGTTCCAGGCATTGTTGGCGGAGCAGGAGAGTAAAGACAGTGGAGGAGCATCTATAGCAGAGCAGGTCCTTAGCATTATGGAGATCATTTTGGATGAAGCCAATGCTGAGACTGTTTCAGAAGATAAGGTCAGCATGACTGTTTGCAAAAACTTATGTTAGCGATTTCATGTTAGTACATTGAGTCTCGTTTAAATCCCTGTCGTGTTGCACCTTCAGGGTAACCTGCTGCTGACAGGAGATAAGGATCAGCTGGTGATGCTGCTGGATCAGATCAACACTTTATTTGTGCGCTCCAATCCCAGCGTTCTTCAGGGGCTGTTACGCATCATCCCTTATTTGTCCTTTGGAGAATTTGAGAAGATGCACATCTTGGTTGAGCGCTTTAAACCCTGCTGCAACTTTGACAAGTATGGAGTACATGTAAAAGTGATGTTTCACCCCAAAAAAATATATAATTTGGTAACCAAAAAGCAGTGGCACCCATTGCCTTCTTTTGTATTGAAGCAAAAACAATGCAAGTTACCAACGTCCTTCGAAATATCTTCTTTAGTGTTCTGCGAAAGAATGGCATCCTGGTTTGAAATAACAACTGGGTGAAATGATGACGGAATTTTAATTTTGGTGTGATCTATCACATTAACACCAGTTTAAAACTCAACGTGTTAAACTTTTGGAGAACTTTTGTTGCTTATAATTCTAATTTTAATGTTCTCATGAAGGTATGACGAGGAACACAGTGCAGATGACAAAGTCTTCCTGGACTGCTTCTGTAAAATAGCTGCAGGAATCAAGAACAACAGCAATGGCCATCAACTTAAAGACCTCATCTTACAGAAGGGCATTACACAGTGTGCATTGGATTACATGAAGAAACATATCCCCTGTGCTAAGAAGTATGCCAAGTCTAATTTTGTTTTATATCTGAAACATTACCTATACACAAAAATATTCAAAGAGTGACAAACATTTTATTTGCAGTCTGGATGCTGATGTTTGGAAGAAATTCCTCGCTCGACCAGCCCTTCCTTTTATTCTTAGACTTTTACGTGGTCTGGCCACACAACATCCCCCTACACAGGTAATAGACTACATTGTAAACCACACATCCTCCCTATTCATACTTTACACTTAGCTCTTTCGTAAATAAACTGAAACATCTCTTCTTTATAGATGCTTATTGGAACAGATTCAATAACCAATTTGCACAAGCTGGAGCAGGTGTCCAGCGATGAGGGCATCGGGACTTTGGCAGAGAATCTCCTGGACGCATTAAGGGAGCACGCCGAGGTAAACTTGAAGATCGACGCCGCTCGAAGGGAAACTCGGGCTGAGAAGAAGCGCATGGCCATGGCGATGAGGCAAAAAGCTCTTGGGACACTGGGAATGACAGTGAGCAGCACATTCGGATATGTCAAAGCTAAATTCTGTTAATTTGTTTCTTGATTTTACTAAACAATGTTTTTTTTTTTGTTTAAGACCAACGAGAAGGGTCAGGTTGTGACAAAGACATCCCTGCTTAAACAAATGGAAGAGCTTATAGAAGAACCAGGGTTGACTTGCTGTATTTGTAGAGAGGGATACAAGTTCCAGGTACATTTTACATTCCGTTACATTATAGATCCAATAAACAATAAAAGTGAGGACCTCATGACAGGGCTTTTTGACTTTCAAAATATTTAAAGCAGATTATTTTGGATGCATTTTTTCCCCACAGCCTACCAAAGTTCTTGGCATCTATACATTTACGAAGCGTGTAAACCTTGAGGAGCTCGAGAACAAACCCCGTAAACAGCAGGGCTACAGCACTGTCTCTCACTTTAACATAGTCCACTACGACTGTCATCTTGCTGCTGTCAGGTGCATGAAATCAAAGTGTTAATAAAATGAATTTCATAAGGGACTATTGTAGAGTCTCATTGATCTTTTTCTTTTTGTAATTTGATTAGGCTTGCTAGAGGGCGTGAGGAATGGGAGAGTGCCGCATTACAGAATGCCAACACTAGGTGCAATGGGCTGTTACCTGTATGGGGGCCACACGTACCTGAATCTGCTTTTGCCACCTGCCTGGCAAGGTATTAACGTGTTTGTATGATTGCGCATACGGTCATGTGGGGTCTAGTTTTAATGTTCCTTTTTTAATGTTTAAGACAAACCAGGTGTTAATGTTATGGCTTATAGATTTGCAATCGCTGCACAGCTGTGTCATCTCTGAATTTCACTTACAGTTTTAGCAGTGTCTTAACTTGCCGCGTCTTTAAGGTGACAGGCTAATTTAAGACCGAAAACTTTACTTGATGAGGAACAAAGCTTTTAAGTATGTCATTTTGATGTCAATGATGTATGTCAAAGTTTAGTTGTAAGGGGGAAATTATAACCTAACCCTATACCACAGGAGAAATCTAAAAATCCTACTTAAACTTTATATATAATTGTTTTGTTCTACAGGCACAACACATATCTACAAGAATGCACAGGGCAAAGGGAACCCACATACCAGCTCAATATTCACGATACAAAGCTGCTTTTCCTACGCTTTGCCATGGAGCAGTCCTTCAGCGTGGATACAGGCGGAGGAGGCCGTGAAAGCAACATTCACCTCATTCCCTACATCATTCACACTGTCCTTTATGTCCTTAACACGTATGTATTGAACTCTACCTTAATTGCAACTAAACACTCAATTTGATGTCGCTGTTTTGCTTGAAATAGCTTTTTCAATTGCTCTTTTATATATAATTACCTTTATATTTGATTAAAAAAATTCCATTAGTGTCTGAAAGCTTTCAACTTAATTTCTGATTTCAGGACAAGGGCCACATCAAGGGAGGAGAAAAACCTTCAGAGCTTCTTGGAACAGCCTTCTGAGAAGTGGGTGGAGAGTTCATATGAGGTGGATGGGCCGCATTACTTCACCATATTGGCCATGCACATCCTTCCTCCTGAGCGCTGGAGAAATACACGTATAGACATCCTGCGCAGACTGCTGGTCACCGCTCATGCCCGCAAGGTCTCACCAGGGGGTGCTAACAAGTAAGAGCAGTGTATGACTCTGCTTGTGTCTGAGCGTATAGTAGACCTGTAAATGTGCTTAGGATTGCTATTTTTGGTTGCTTTGTGATATTAAGAGCTTATGTTGGCTTTAAGCAAGACTGTATTTGGTTTGGAGGATTATTCATTGTTTGTATCTAGCAGTGTGCTAGACCGACTGCATTAGAAGTCTTTGTAGTGAGGCCTGTGGTCATGTGGAATGATGTTGAGGGTCACATAAATATGTAATGATGGTTCATTAAAGGATTAATTACCACAAAATGAAAATTCTCTCCTCTCTATTTTAAACTGACTGTATTTATTTTACAGAACACAAAAGATATTTTGAAGAATGTTGGTAACCAAGAACTGTTAGTCCCTATTGACTTCTATTGTATGGACACAAAACCAATGCAAGTTAATGGGGCCTACTTTTTTGTCTATCCAACATTTTTCAGAATATATATAAAAATATCTAAGAAAAAGTCATACAGTCTTTCTTAATGTAAAGAGTGTGAATAATTGGTGACCATTTTCATTTTGTGGTGAACTGTGCTTTAAGAGTATTTTCAGATATTTTTTAAATATAGACATTTAGAGGTTTCTGATTTGTTTTGCTGTGTTAATGTGTGATTCAATGATTCTTATTTCAGACTCACAGATAAAACAGTAAAGGAGTATGCTGTGTACCGCTCACCGCTTCTCTTCTGGGGTCTGGTGGATCTCATCTACGACATGTTCAGGGTAAGATATTGCGCTTTCCTAGAATTAATCTTATTTTAGATGCATTTTATTGACATTTGTGTGTGCTATAAGTGCATGTTTTCATAAGAGAACCTTTTTGCGATACAGAAAGTGCCCACCAGTAACACAGAAGGAGGCTGGTCCTTCTCGCTGGCAGAGTACATAAGACACAATGACATGCCCATCTATGAGGCTTCTGAAAGGGTGTTGAGGGCCTTCCAGGATGAGCTCATGACTGCTGAATCCTTCTCAGAGTTCCTGGATGTCGTAGGTTAGTTATTCTTAAACATTAAAATCATTTTACTGTGATATGCTATGATATCCTGACTTCTGTTTTGCTATTTCTTCAGGACTCCTCACAGACATCCCAGACCCTGATGCCTTCCTGCAGGACCTCTTGAACTCTGTGCCCTGATGGCACCCAATTATGCACCCCACTCGTGGACTTATAACCCCTTTGTCCAATACAGGTGTTCCCTAACAATGCAGTCTGT
Source organism: Triplophysa yarkandensis (assembly GCA_033220385.1). Classification (NCBI taxonomy): domain Eukaryota; kingdom Metazoa; phylum Chordata; class Actinopteri; order Cypriniformes; family Nemacheilidae; genus Triplophysa; species Triplophysa yarkandensis. Next base: position 12,133,800 of record CM065671.1, on the reverse strand, counting down.
GCGCTCCCAGACCCAGCTATTCTCTACTCTAAAGGGGACACTTTCAATCGGGGCCCAGACCCCCACAACTTCTATCAGCTCATCCATTCTCATTCACATCCGCTTCTGCTTCTGATCTCCGCTTGGGTTCATTCAGCTATAACTCTCCTAAACCAGAAAATGACTTGTAGCCTGACGAGTAAATGCACATTTAATTTAAAATGGTTTAGTAACGCCTAAAAACACCATGCCATTTTCATCCAACATGTTGCAAGTAATCTGTTTGGGAATATAATTATTTCATGAATAAGTTTATGTAGTTTTATTTCATTTCCCCCTTTTTGATTTTTTTTAAATTGGCAAGTAGTTACAGCTTGACTCTACAGTTGTGATGTTTGACGTTTCTGGATTTTTGTTCAGTTTGTTTGCAGTGGTGCTATATAAATCGATTGCGTTTGTGAGAATGGCAAGGCCTGAGCTGGTTGTGTGTTGTGATGCAAATGTGTGAAGATTGTTTTTGTGTGTAAATGGTAAAAGAGTGAGATGAAAGCTTGTTTAATGTATTCCTCCCGTGAAATGAAAATATGTTCTCATATGTGAAGGGGTTTACCTGAAACAACAACAAAACACAAAGATAAAATGAATAAAAAGGCCCTGCATATTTATTTGGGGAGTTTTCTTTGATTTTAGGATCTGAATCAAAATCACACTACAACATCTTTTGGTTAGTCTTCCATGTGACCCTTAAATAGAAAATATTTCATACAAAAAAAAGTTTTCGAGCCACTGGTAAGCAAGATTCCGTTGGGAAAACTCTTCTTTAAGTGTAATTCTTAAATATAAAGATCGGCGTACCTCAACTTATAGCATGGTGTGAAGTTTGTTAAAATATAAACCCAGTTAGTGTCTATTCAACTATTCCCGCTGCTATACTGTTCAACTGTTGCTGAATGTCTGCTTTTTCAATTAGCGCAACTTAATAAAGCTGTACGAATACAATGTGACTCGATGTTTCATCTGCAAAAAAAAAAAAAACGATTTTCATTTACATTAAATGTAAAGACATTCTAAAAATAAACGTGTTTTCTGTGTGCTTTTTTACATTTACATTTTTTCATTTAGCTGACGCTGACTTACAAATTGAAACTCGTCAATAGACCAACTTCCAAAAATAAAAACATGTCTTCTGTGTACATTTTTTAACAACAAAACTCATTTTAAATCCTATTTCCAATAAACCTTCTATTATAAACCGCTAATATGTAAATTAAAGGGCGTGTCTTAAAAGCGCAGCTTCACGTTTTATTACAATATGCAAATGAGAAGGCGTGTCTCTTAGTGAAGAGGGCGTGGCTCCCGAATCCTTCCCCTCCCTGGGTGTTCTGAAACCGGGATTAAACCCCGAGTGTTCCCTCCGACAGCAGTTACTTCGAGAAATGTGCGTGTTTCCCGGTCCTTTATTCCTGTGATATTAGATCAAGCATGGCCGTGACGTATGCAGCATCAGATTGATGGGATGAGCGAACTGGATCCGTCTCGGCGTTTTCCGACAGCGAATGAAGCCGCGACGTCATCGGGCGCCATGGCAACCAGCGCCTTGAGAAACGACCTGGGCTCGAACATCCACGTCTTGAAGACGCTGAATCTCCGCTTCCGGTGCTTCCTCTCCAAAGTCCACGAGCTGGAGCGCAGGAACCACTTACTTGAGATCCAGCTGCAGCACGCGCAGGAGAAGTTCCGGTACCGGCTGCTGTTGACCCGGGACCGGGCGGTCCAGACCGACCTCGAGCTGCCGTTTGCGGACACGCTGTGCCGGTCCAGAGCGTGGAGCCCCTCCCACGGGGGTCGGTTCGAGACCCGGCACGGGCCCAGAGGGTCCTGGGTTCAACCGGACGGTGTCGGGGTCCAGATCGACACCATCACACCTGAACTCAGGGCCTTGTACAATGTTCTGGCCAAAGTCAAGCGCGAGAGAGATGAGTACAGGAGGAGGTGAGTTCATGATTGCATTTGCATTGACATTTATTCGTTTGGCAGACGCTTTTGTCCAAATCAACCATCATCACTGCATGACACTTCAGTCAATGTCTGCTGGCACTGGGATTCGAACCCACAACCTTCTGCTTACAAGTCCAACTCTATAACAACCAGACCATGACTGTATATGCAAAGCAATAATTAATTTTGTGATTGTGTCATTATGAATAGTTATTTTACACTTATGTACAAGTATTGTGTATTGGACACCTGTCACTGCAGGGTAAACAGGGGTAAGATGTCTTGTTCAAGAACACTTCAGTTATTTTCTGCTGGCACTGGGATTCAACCCCACAACCTTCCGCGTACAAGTCCAATCAGATCGTTAATACGCAAAGAATAGTTTTTACTTTATACAAAATTCATATGTGGAAATTAGGGCTGTTGAAATGATTATGCACGATTAGTGGCATCCAGAATAGAAGTTTGTGCTTACATTGTATACACAAAATTAATATGCACAACCCACAGACATTTGTCAGTAAAATAGGAAATCTGGTTAATTACATTTGCATTTATTCATTTGGCAGACGCTTTTATCCAAATCAACCATCATCACTGCATGACACTTCAGTCAATGTCTGCTGGCACTGGGATTCGAACCCACAACCTTCCGCTTACAAGTCCAACACTATAACCATATGACTGAATATGCAAAGAATAGTTTTCATGTTTACACAAAATTCACATGTGGAAATTAAAGCTTGAACCCACAACCTTCTGCTTACAAGTCCAACACTATAACCATATGACCACGCCTGAATATGCAAAGCATGGTTCGTGCATATTCATTTTGTTTATACATCATTAAAAATAGTAAATTTGCTTAACTTCATTTACACTTACAAATTGGCAGACGCTTTTGTCTACTGCAAAGTGACAAATATTGTGCATTGGACACCAATTACTTTAGAGCAAACAGAGTGTGTGTGTGTGTTTATAAGTAATGTGATTACCAAGTTAATAATATACAGATCACATATATTATGAAAACACAAACTATTATTCTTTATGCGATTAATCGTAATTAATCGATGGCCCTTATGGATATACTTTATTTTAAATCTAAGCCAACTATCGTCATATAGTAGGCTACTCTTAAAAAAAGTACATCTGGCAGACACTGTTTGCTCATCTGCAATACATCTTGTAGACGTCTGCTGTCATATGTCATGAAGACCTCTAGATGTTTATGATTTAGAAGGGATGTTAAACATCTTTTTCTAAGATGATGTTACACTGCAGATGTTTCCTAGATCTGTAGAAGACTTCTTACAGATGTACATGTGCTGTCTGGATGGAATTTTAAAAACTCCTATTAAATCCAAGACACAGACTTTTTATAAAACATAGTTTTCATAAAAAATTTGATTGATGACACCAAAGGTTCATAATATCAATTTTAAAAAAACAGTTCTTTTAAATACTATATCTATGTCTCTAAAAATGACTGTGGTTAATGGTGTTAGAGGCATCAGTTGTCATCGAAATTATGTCAATCTGAGCTAGGTCGGAACAATTGTCGAATTTTGATTTTGTAATTGTAATTATCATTGTGGGTTGTCAAATTTTGAAATGTTACATAACTTTCTGTGAAGCAGCTGCATGGTAAATTGTAAATTGTGATAGTTTATTATATTGTTTTAAATTGTTAACTGAATCGTGTTGTGGTCTGTTGGTAAGAAAGACACTTGTAATCAGAAGGTTGTGGGTTCGAAACCCAGTGCCAGCAGACAACGACTGAAGTGTCCTTGAACAAGACATCGAACCCCTGTTTGCTCTGCCGTGATAGTGGTCCACTACACAATACTTGTAAATCGCTCTGGATAAAAGTGTCTGTCAAATAAATAAATGTAAATGAATAATCTAATGTAAATAACAAACAATGGGTGTGTAAGTACGATGATCCAATAGGATAACTTCAATCCATCTATTTTACAATCTCTGATTCACTACTGTATGTCCAAACATACTGACGGGACAAACAGAGATGAGCAAAAATTGACCGGTGGAATTGAGGCTTTTGACGGTTATGTAATAGTTCCCCTGTAGTCGTAATCCGATTCGTTTTTTCCGATTAATTGTGAAATCTTATTCTTAACCCATTCAAGGACAGTCAGTATTTTGGCTCCCAAAGAGGTTTTGTTAAAACAAGATCCATGACCCCTTTGGGTTGGTAGTAAACAAAAGTGTGTTTTCTTTCCAATGCGTGCAGCTGTCCCTAAGGTACGATCCTTTATACCATCTCAACAGTACGGCCCTGTCAGTAACCTCTATATGTTCTCCCGTGTCCGATTTCAAAGTGTCCAGTTTGCATCTGAAACTCAAGCTAGCAGAAGTGACATTTTATCCATCGGAAACCATCAGCTTTTCCAAACGAGAAACCAAAAGCCACCACATGTAAAGCTTTTCCATTGAATGGGAGTCGGTGGGAACTGCCCTGGAGCTTCTGTAGAAATTCGTTCGTCTTTTCTAAGGCCTCCGATGTTGACTCTCAATGCATTTCCACCCATTTTGTGTGGCTCGAGTTAACACGAAAGGGACTTCCCGGTTCAGATTCCTTGTGTAATATAATAAACTTCTGGGTGATTATAATTAAGTATGCTTTATTTAGCTGTCTACTACTGGGAAAGGAATGAACACAAATGATCGGTTTACTTCTGACCAACGGATTAATGGAACCATTTCAATGAAAATGGATTACAGGCGCATTAAGGAATTTCTTGCCGTCAGAAACCTCCAGACATATAAAGTATGCAGAGGCGTTTAAGTGCGATCCTGAAATAACCAAGTATTCATGGAGGGAATTATTCAGGAATCTGCTTTTGAAGGAAAACAGTTGTTGCTTGTGCATGGGAAGACGCAAAGTAATGAGCAACACAATGAATCATTTCCAGGTCTTGAAACCACACTTTTTATCAAGTAGCTGTTCCATTGAATGACAGGATCCTTTGATTAGTCAATGCTTACAATAGCCACACTGTTCGTAATGTTCTATTTCTGATATATATCCTTGAATAAACAGAATAATAACAAAACTTTCAGACCATATGCTTGTCCACGGAGCTCATACAGTATACTGTTTGAGATCATTTACTGTACTGTTCTGTATATGATAAGTACACATAAATGTTGTAGAGTATAATGCTTTTATTTTGGCTTTGGCCTCTCGTCGGCTGTCATCTCATGTTGGTTCTGTCTTAAGATAGAGTATCGCAGTAGCAGGCGGTGAGTTGGGCTGGATGCTGGCGGCCTGTTGTATTGAATGCGATCTGAGACAGGTGGAAAGTGTGCCATCAGGCTCAAATAAAAATAAAACGCATGGTTTATACATTAGTCACGGGTTTGGCAACAGGCTGCATGCTTGGACAAGTTTGTTCACTAAAGCATTTTTGAAGAAGTTGGTGCCAAATAAGGAACGCAGGAACAAACCCTTACTATCAAACTTGTTCATTGCGTTACATTGAACATTTCATATGTCAGTATTAAGAATTTTTAGTTCTTAGTTTTATTTAAACTTAGTTAAGGTTGTTCTTGACTTTAATGTAATGGTTAAACAAAGATACAAACTTGTATTCATAAAATGAGAAGGGCAATTCCTGCATTATGGATGTGACTTTCAGTCAAAACTTTCTATTAGATTTTTAAAAGAGGATAGTTGATCGATGTATTGAAATTTGTTTCAATTTGAATTAAGTCCGAACATAGAAAATGTCCATCTACAAATAAGGTTCTTTCAAATACGTCAAAATTTCCTTGATTCAAAGGAAGCAAATTTTTACTTCCTTGGATTTCTGTGAAAAAAACGAATGGAGATGGGATGGCTTTTCATGAAGTTTGATTTATATTTTAAATTTAATGTCACATCCATAAATAAGCACAATTCTCTCACCGGAAGTGTGAATTAAACGATTCGATTTAGAAAACAGCATAAGATATCAACGCAAAGATTCGAATGAAATATTTAAGCTTGCCCATAAAATTTGTGCAAAGAAGCTTCTTGACCCCAAATGTTTGAAGGGGTCAACGTTTGAAGACACCTGCTGTCACATGATGCTTTTCACATCACTCGAAATAGCAATCTTTTCCATCAAGAACACAATTCTTTTTGGTTGTGAACCGACCTTTAGAGAGATTACCCTTTAGTAAAATCTTTAGTATGAAACCGACAAATCATTACTGACTCAACGTTTAAGGAGCTTAACATCTCCAGAGAATGAAGTCATTCTCCCCAAGTCCTTTGTGTGTGTTCACATATCCTCCCATTTCTTGTGATCTTTGGAATGCTTTATCATACTGATTCATTCTTGCTGGGAATTACAGATTCTCTCATGGATTCAGTTTTATATATAGTTTTAGGCTTTGCTGAAACGTGAATGCAATTCTCTTGTGCTGTTGAATAGCTCAACTAACTGAATAACATTCAAAATTACTTTTGTACTTTACATCATATTTGTAATAACTTGGATCGACTGTGTCTTTTTGACTAATATGCAAACCTTAAACGATGTCCTGGGAGGGACGTATAGATATAGAACTACACACATATAGATGTGATGTGTTGTATGGACGATCGGCGGTGTGCAGATAGAAGTTACGCCTGCAGCAGTGACATCATCTCTACAGGGAATAACTGAGCAGCAATGCCTTACTGGACAGGAAATTACTTCTATCTCCTGCGCATGCTGGAGGTCAGAGGTCATGAGAATGTTTCTTGAGGTCTGACATTTTACAGATTGTAACATGAGATATCAAGTACTTTTCTGGCGGCCAGGAAAGCCTTTTTATGGCATTAACAGCATAAAAATATAGCATTACAGATTTATTTGTAAGTGAAAGACACTTCCACCTAATGTAATCAATTGAATCTATTTTTCCTTAATTATACTGAGATACATGAATATGCAAATTAGCCCCACCCCCACTCACATGTGCCAGTTCCAAATGTTGCCGAAACTGAAAGTAAAACTGAGAGCTGACACAGCAGTGCAATGATCCTTTTCTGTCCGATCAAAACACGTTTTTGAACCTGTCTTTGGTAAACTTTAGTTTAATGAAGAAATGTGTCAGCAATGATTTAGAACGATACATTCGCAAACGATTTAAAGCAGATCTAAAGCATAAAAACGGCAGACAGCACAATATAATTGAATGAAATTGAATAGGTAAAGGGCGTAGAATGTATCGAACTAAGTTACTACATTACAATTCTGTGGACGTCTGTGAAAACCTTCTTGACACTCTTAAATTCATGGGATTAGACTTGTTGAATATTTCACATTCTAATCGCTTGACAACATCGACTGGACTGCACAATAAATTGTTGTCATAGTGACGTGACGAATGAGTTGGTGATAACATCAGATCAGACAGATGACTATCCATCCGGTCTTCACCAAAACGGTGAAAATCAATGGACCAAAGACTCTCACCGATTATTCAGGCTCACCAGTTTCCCTGAAAGATGTCATTCCCAGATTTTCTCCTCCGTTAGCCAGCAGGTTGTTTTACGATTATGCACATGATCGATTTTCTTCAAAAGACTGTACTGTCATTTAGAACAAGGCTGACACAATTGTGTTAAATAGATGTGGAACTGAATGATTGTGTTATTTGTGTTGCTCTTGGTGTTGTCCGGCGGATGTCACATAAAGAGATTATGCAGAAGACTTCCATACTGTACCTTTCAAATGCTTTCAAATGCCTGACTGTATAATTTGTGTATAACGGCCTTATTTTTTCATATTTATATTAATAGTGAACTCAGTACAACAGAAGATAGAATGATTTACGTCTGTGTGGGGGGTTCTTAAGGACAGCGTGTCTGAATATTGATCTGAAATGCAACACGCTCATCTTCCGTCTGAGTGCAGACACAGATGTGCACTACTGAGAACCCTAGGGAAACTGTCTGGATTTAGATCAATATATAGGTCATCTGTGCCAAAAATGACGATTTGCATGTGCATTATTGTTTTGAACTATTTCAAAGAAATGCTTGAAAATAAATATAAATATTTATAAAAAAATATTTGAATATTAATAAATAAACATGGTGATATTTATGTCTCGTTTAGAGTGATTTGTAAATATTTTTATGATAGGGAATGGTAACAATCAAGCTAGGAGAATACAGTTTTGCCTCTTCCGTCTAGCTGTCTGTGTTTAATACTATAATAAAAGCTAGAAGCATTTCGCCTTAGTGGCTCGAGTGCTTTAAAGGACTGGGACGGAGCAAGGTTGCCAAGACCAAGATTTTAACAAGACTTTTATCATTTTAGGAGGAAATGTATGCAGGTTTGTTTATATTTGTGAAACCGTTGGATGCTTAAATAAGAACCTGTTTTTTATGATTTTTATTGTTTTCTGTTGTACTTTTATGGCTTTTTGCAATTTATTATTATTAATTTATTAGGTAAAAACAATTATTGTGCGGCATTCAATTTTGCATTTGTTTTCAATATACCTGTTATTTATTTGAAGCTTTTGTATTCATATTTATCTAGTTTTTACATGTTATTGTTATTTAATTTAATATTGTGATGGAATATTATTATTTATTAGTTCGTTCATAAGTTAATGTGTGATTATCTCAACATAAAATAATGCAAAATAATCATGATTATCATTTTCATCATATTTTGAGCAACATATCAGTTTTAAAAACCTCTAATTTAGGCAATATCCTTATCTTATTATAAAAAAAATGATCATTATTCTTATCTTGCTATGATTGCCTTCTTGAAAAAAATATTTTTTCTTTTCTCATATTCAAGCAGCCCTATCGATTTAAAAAACATCTGAATTGCATTAAAGATTTTTGCTGGTTTATCCTCCATAAATGCCAGTGGGGGCTTCGTAAGATGATGATTTAAAAGGACAGGGCCAAAACTGACTCCTTTGAGCTTTTCAGACTCATTAAAATTGGATTTTGTAGTTATTAAAAGGCTTATCTCTAAATGAAGTTTCTCTAGTATTATCCTATTGTTTAACTGTTGTATAAGAAAGCAATATCCTGTGGCCTCATCTTTTTCAAGCACCACAATTACCAATACCAATAGTCAAACAAACCACAGGTGAGCTTCTATTCAGTACATCACTCTTTAATTTGAAATGAATTACACGGTATATTAAAAGAAATTAATAGAAATGTTATTTCATATTCATAATCCTCCTAACCTGACTGACTCACACATGCTTACTGTAATTTTATAGATTTTTCTGAACTAGCCAATCCAAAGTTATTACATCTCTTTGATCACTTAAACACGCCTGAATGGAAGGGATAAGAGCATGAATGATCACAGGAATATAACCTTTCAATCTTTGAACCAGGATTTGGTTCGTGACACCATTTTTGTTGTTTTTCTATGTACAAGAGCAGAATGTGGCACATTCTGTGGGTTTTAAACAGAACAGACATATATATATAAGGAAAGCAAGAATGATCATTTAAATGCCTTACATACCAGTGAGCTCTATGATTATAAAGAACATCTGTACTCCAGCCTTTCCTTCCTATGCAATTTTGCTGGAGAGGACTGGAAATGCACTCGATCGGAAAATAAAAAGTGTCCGAAAGTGCAAAGTTTCCCCGTCGTTCTCAAATTTGGCTTCCTTTATAGTAACTTACTCTTTATTCATAGCGTCCTATTTTGCAAAGAATTACCTTTTGCAATTGCGTTTAAAAATGATTGTTTAAAAATATTATTTATTTTTATTGCTTTTAAAAATATTTGTTCTAATCTTGCTTGTTTCCATTTTTGATTGATTTAAAAATGTTAATTATCCTTATCGGCTTTGGGATTGCTTTTTAAAAATGCTTAAAAATCACAAAAGAGTTGTGAATAGTATAGTGGATGTGGCTTATCTTGCCCACATTAGAGTTAAAATGCTATGTATCTATAAACCTTATAAATGTTGCAGACACAAAATGTTCCATTTAATGTCTATTTTGCAGTAGATAATGTAACGCCATTTCAAACCGTGTTTCGAACCAGACCATGGGTGTGACTCGGTTTGTGTCTCCTCGGGGACGTAATGCTTTGAAGGTCTTCACGGGCCTTTACGGTCAGCTTGCTTGATCTCGTTCTCCCTGTTCAGCCCAACTCTTTTGATGCGGTTAACAATGACAACGTCACCGGCAGGACTGTTGTCCTATAACAGCTTTGTCTACACACATCCTGATCTTTCTGCACCTGCAATAGTTCTTGAGACATCGGCAGTAAAGGTTTTTGAACTCTCCCACAAACTAAATAATGTGTCTCAGTTGATTGACTCGGGCTGAAAAAAATCAAATACCGTGTCGATGGCATATGGCGGAGAACAATGAAGGTTTTTACTCATTGTTTAATGTCTCTCATATTTGGATTCTATAGCAACAAGAAAATGAATAGATGTCAACAATGTCTGTGCTTTTAAATTGTATTGTATATGTTAACATGTGCTAGACTGTCTTTGTCTCAATGATTTCTCAATGCCTTGCTGAATTTTCTAGAGATGTGTTTGATACTTTCAGCCAAGACAACTTGCAGTTAATTTGGGTGAACTTGGTTCAGGTTGAACAGAGTACATTATGACACTGATACGAATCAACTTGAATTCGCCCTTTATAAAAAATATAATTCTAAAATACAAATGAAAGTAGTGGAACCGCATTGCTTTTGGATGCAATGAAAGCACTCATGTGCATTGGCGGTTGGAAACCGGAGTAGTGTTCTTCTCCTGACCTTGAGATGATGTAAAGTCGGCTTCACATTGTCTCCGCGCTCAGCCACATCAGTAAAATTTCACCACACCTGTACTCATAAAGCTTGAATTAAAATCTAGAAGTTATAATTCATACAATCGCTTAAAATGTATATATACAGTCAAGACAATGACCCATGTATAACACTGTTCAACTTTTAAGAAGCACGTTCTTTAAATTCCTGGGTAACAGGTCATGTTAAAATAGTAAGAGTGGCTCTCTCTTCTGAACAGATGATCATGTCTGGATGTTGTCTTGTTGAGTCAGCACTTGCCCCGAAGCTCTTGGCAGATGTTTTGTTGCCTGGACCCGGGCGCACTGTCAGGCGATTGGTCATCCTTGAATCCCAAGAGCAAAGAATTGCACCATTGAATGAGAGCAGGGAAATCTTGTCAGAGAAATGTGAAGTGCTGCTTTCTAATGGTTAGATGGAACACAGAATGATCTTCATATGTCTGATGAACGTGTTCATACCACAGTTACTTGTAATGGACAATTGATTTTATCTGACAAAATTATTTGAGATTCGTTTTATGATTTAATTATAACGTGCATAAAAAACAAAATGTTTACATGGATTTATTTTATTTTATTAATTTGATATTTTATTGATTCATTTTATTTATTTTTGATTCATCCTCGCCTACAGTAATATTTTTAGTCATTGTCAAAAAAGAAAGCGTTATTTCTTTTAAGAAAGAGTTTCTTTCTTCTGCAGATATTTAGAATTATGTTACAAAACCGGCAACCATTCCATGGGTGTCCATACATTATAAGTGAATGTGTGCCACTGCTACATGCAACATTCTTCGAAATATATTCAGTGCTTGGCATTGCTAAGAAAGTCATACAGGTTTACATTTACTATTACTTAATTCAAACAAATTGCCAATTATGCTGGTGGCGGATTGAAGGCACTTTGTTGATTGACAGTCACATTGCAAAGTCAGATGTTTGGCTCTCTTGTGCCTGGTGGAGAGATCTATACCACAAATAAGGGAATAAATTGGTTTTGGGCGCTATGACTGTAACGTTTAACATGCCTTGCCCATTTCTTCCAAATAAAATCCATTTTCATGTGTTTGTATTCCAGATGGGAAGAGGAGGTGTCCAAACGTCAGCAGATGGAAGCCTTGGTGGAGACCTTACAGAAGGTGGGAACACAAGACCTTGGTGGTTTAGATGCATGTAATGGCATTGATGCTTATGTATGTTTTAGTACAAGTTTCTAAAGCTCAGATTGATCTTCGTATAGAGTGTTCAGTCCTCTGAAGCCGTACAAGGAGAACTGAATGAGAAGATGGATCGCCTTAAATCAGAGCTGGTGGTCTTCAGGACCCTCATGCCTCATGATGTAAGCGACTCAAACTTTTGTTCTATTTCTACATCACACTTGATCTTATGCGAGACATGCAAATATCTATTGACACAAGTGTACATAATAGATGCTCAGATCTGTGAGGCTGGGCTTCAGAAACAGATGCATATTGTTCTCTAGCATTGAGTGGACTCTGTCTCAGACAGCAATAAAACACGGCCGTTCCATCTGTTCTGACTAACTGAGCTGGTTGTTTAATCAACCATTTAAGATTTTGAGGCTTGCAAACCTGTAAACAAGCTGCGTAATGCTGCATATATATCAGACTCAGTAAATCAATGTCTTCTGTTACATCACCCGAGCTGGAGTCTTTTGAGAAGTAATTGTCAGCGGGATTGTTTATCTAAAAATAAACATTCTGCCATTAATTATTCCCCCTCCAATCATGAATGATGTCCAAACAATAGAAGTCAATAAGGGACGATGTGGTATGGATACCAACATTCTTCAAAATATCCCCTGTGACCATATCTGTGAAAACCAAGCTAAAATGGGAACATCTTATTCTGAAAAAACAAGTATTTAAGTTTGATTTGATTAATTAAATACTCTATGATTTCACTCTTTGATTTAGTCTTACTCGGTTAATATTAAATATATCAATGTTATATCCCCACTGATATTTTTCACATTGCCTAAAAGGATTTTATGTAATAAAAAGTAAATCACAAAAAATAACTTTGGATGGGCTTTCACAGGCAGGGTCACAAATGACCAATTTTCATTTTTGGGAGAACTATCACTTTGTATCATTGTAAGACTTTATCACGCATCTGGGTGTTCCACTAAATAACATTGCCATGATTTCAACCTCTTAAAGAATGTGTCTGACTTGGACACTAAAATCCAGGAGAAAGCCATGAAAGTTGACATGGACATCTGTAGACGCATCGACATCACAGCCAAGCTCTGTGACGTAGCACAGCAGAGGAACTCAGAAGATGTGGCCAAGATGTTGCAGGGCAGCCCCTCCAGAGCTCCTCCTGATCAGAAAGCGGTATTGAAACTCTCATCATGATGCACAACAGATAAAAGTTTTAATAATGTGTTTTATAATCTTGAGCACTGTAAAGGCTCATTTACAGATCACAGCATTTTGTGTTTGCAGCATATTGTGCAATGTTTAAGCAGGTCTGTATATGTGTGGGTGTTGTAGGTATGCAGGAAGAAAGAGTGTAAGGGTGTGTCAGAAGAGCGTGTGGAGACAGAGGTTGGTTCAGGTCCTTCTGAGGAGGAGATGCCCGGATCTCTTAACATCACAGATGAGATGAAACGCATGCTTAACCAGCTGTGAGTCCCTCTTTCTGCTCATAGTCATTCCCGTGAGCTTTTGTGTGTTTATTTCATTGTTTTAAAGGCATATCATTTTAAAGAATAATACACACACACACACATACACACATACATATGTATGTGTGTATGTGTATATGTGTATATGTGTATATGTGTATATATGTATATATGTATGTATATATGTATGTATATATGTATGTATATATGTATGTATATATGTATGTATATATGTATGTATATATGTATGTATATATGTATGTATATATGTGTATATATATATATAAGATGCTTTCTTCTAATCAACCTTAACCCTCTGCTGCAATAAATATTTTAAATATTTATCATGTACAAAGATGTTTACAAGATAATGTTAGAAACTGAAAATCTCATGATTATGGTTTGATGGATTATGGTTTATGGTTTGGCCCTTCTAAAAATCATCTTGGATGAAGACTTACTTCCATCTAGTGTTCATTTAGTGAAACTGCTCAGTTAGGTAATGCTGTGTATTTTTTATTTGTTAGGACACAATTAGGTTTTAATTTTATTAATGTTGTAAACTTATTAATACATTTTCAATGTCATTAAATTAAAATTATACATTTGTTAATTTTAGTTCAACATTTTTTATTAGTTTATGTTAAGATTCGCTTTTGTCATTTAAAGGGATAGTTCACCAAAAATACAAATTCTGTCGTCATTTGAGTTGTTTCAAATCTGTTTACATATCTTTTTCTGATATTTGAAAGAATACTTCTAACCAAACCTTTCTTGGACCCAATTGGCTTCATTGCATACAAGACAATGATAAATCCTTATCATGATTGTTTTGTATAGTTAACACAAAATTAGATATTTTGAAAAAGGTCGGACAACAAAAGCGTCTGGGGTAATTATTACTATCATTTTATATTTGAGTACTACGTTTGACAGGCAAAACTGTTCAGTTACAAGCATTGGTCCAAAAATAATTCTCTGTGTTATCAAAACAAAGAAATTATTCAGGTTTGGAACAAGCGTGTAATTCATAACAGTTATATTTTTTGGGAAAACTATCCCTTTAACTGCTTATTTCTATATACATTTTATTTATAAGGGGTGGTTGCATAATGCGCAGCATCACCCATTACACTTCATTATCTACCAAAAATATGTCCCGCTACTCCTCTCGCATGGTTTAACATGGACCCATGAATGAGGGCTCAATTGACGGGATTATAAGGGAAAGGTGGGCAAAGATTTTTTAAAGCGATCAGGGGTATGGCGTTCTGTAGTTTCCCCCCCTTGACGTAGTACCGACGGAGGATTTCAGAGAAACGTGTGGTTTAACATGTTTGAAAGGCTTACCGGCTTTGTGAAAGCATACCTCATAATAGGGGTGTAGGATGTACCCCTGGGGTGTGAGGGCCACCAGAAATTTCCCATACACTTATGAAAGGGAACTCTAACAAGTCACATCTCAGAGGGAGGTTTTTTCAATAGAAGAATATTGGTCACCACCTTTAAAGAGACTGGCTTTAGAGACCCCAGAATCCCCCATTTCCTTATAATGGGCCCTTATTTCAGTTTTTCCTGAAACGGCATTTCTAATTTTGTTTCAACAACGTTTTGTCATTTTTTTTTCAACTAATAGAATTTTTCTAATCGTAACTTATTATGCTTGGTTATTAATAGAAATGCAACTTTTCTTTCACACCAAACTTTGTCTGGATATGAGCATCCTTGTCTTCATAAATTTTTTTTACGAGACATGTCCAAACTTTTTCCTTATTATTAATCTGTTGTTACCGGTTCAGTCAACTGCACTTAAAAACAGATTAAATAATACATTATCTGTGTTTAATTTCAATTGACCTGTTTTACCCCTTAAAAAATTTGTCTTTTCATCAATGATGTGACGGGCTCTCACAGGTCCCTAGTTTGGGCATCTCTGCGTTCAACACTTTCCAATATAGCATTTCTCTTGATTTTCCATTCTTTTTCCTGTTTTATTTCTCTTATTTCCTCCCTCTCTGTCTGCTGTCCGCACACACACGAAGGTTACTCAGCTAATTGGTTTGTTGGCAGGCGAGAAACCTTTGAGTTTGATGATGACTGTGACAGTCTGGCATGGGAGGAGACGGAAGACACTCTTTTGCTTTGGGACGATATCAGTAACTACCACAGTCTGAACCTCACCACCGCACCTAACACCTCGGCCGCTCCAGGCTTGGTTACCCTCCGTGGTACCTGCACCTCTGACTCGCATGGAGAAAGCCATGAGCAGGTACATCAACAACAGTGTATCCTACGTTTGTACATACAAATGCCTAAATATAGATTGTTTATTGTGCATAAAATGAATGCATCAAATGTTTTCCCAATAGGATGGGAGTATTGGAAGTTTAATAAACGAAACCGAGTCTCTCTTTAAAACCAGAGAGCAGGAGTATCAAGACACCATCGGACAGATAGAAGTAAGGAAACACGTGATATAGGTAGAAAATATTCTCGATTCGGTTTTTTGGTAACCCGTCATCTTTCTCTCGAAGTTGGAACTTGCCACGGCCAAGAATGACATGAACCGGCATCTGCACGAGTACATGGAGATGTGCAGTATGAAGAGAGGGCTGGATGTGCAGATGGAGACCTGTCGGAGACTCATCCAGGGCTCGGGCACCACCGGCAGGTCGGTCTCGCCGTTGTCTGTGTTTATGTAGTATGAAACCTGAGCAAGGTTTGTAATGAATCTATGTGTTTTGTCCTGCAGACAATCTCCCTCGCTCAGCTCTGTGGCCAGCAGTGATTCGGGAAACACGGACGACATCCAGGATGAGCTGGAGCATGATGGAGTGAAAGATGGAGTGGAGGGACAGGTGGAGGTGAACGGAGATGTTAGATGATGATCACCTATCTGTGCGGGGCAGGCACTCATTTATGTGTCTGGTCCCTGTTTTAAAAACGAGTGTGGATCTTTCCAAAGAGCAGGAATCGGTGCTTTATACGCTGTTTTAGAGCGGGACCAGCAGAACTTCAGCTGTTCTCTCTTCATCAGCACTGCCAAAGCATGGCTCCACGGTCTTCTTTACTAGCTTCAGCCGCAATTCAATCTCACCTACAGTCGGATGAATACACTGATCAATTCACAGATATTCCACAGTTTAGTGCAGGTTTTGAGTCACACGCACTTGTTTACGTGAATCTTAAGGGCAGAATGTCTTTGAAGGGAAGACTGAACTGAATATCTCTGCTTCTTTATTAAAAGTGTATTTAATTCAAGATTGATTCAACTTTCAATGTAAAATCCACGTCAAATCCAATTTGAAACCCAATCTGACATTTTTACGAGCTTTTAATCGAAGTCTGCTTAAAATAACTTTACTTAAAATAAGAAATGCATATTAGTATATTTTGAATAAGGATTTCAAAAAATAATGTAAAATAAAACGCACATACGAAATAGGTTTTGATTTCATGTTGACTTTAAATAACTGTTTTAAACACACTATAAAGGATCGTGTAAGTTCTGGAATAAGTTTCAGATAAACCATCACAACAATCAATACAGTAGATACAGTAAGCCATGTATTCAGCTTTCTTAAAATACCCGTTCAGATGTTTTCACAATGAGAAGGTTTTGCTCAACTTTGTACACTATGCACTGAGATCTATGCAATGCTTTAACTTGGGCTAATTTCACATTCAGTTTGTTTTTCTTGAGCGTGGTATTTCTTTATATTGGTGTTTCAGTGTTTGGAGACGAGATGTCAAACCTAAAGCCATGTGCCTACAGATATGCTGTATACTGTGTGTCTGTCGCCTTATGTGTTATCTGAAACATATGTATATTTGTTTTGTCTTTTACAAACCGTGTCATGTAGATATGAGCCCTGATTCATACATTCTTCAGAGTGAAAGTGCATCTTGAAGCCATATATGAACTGTTTGGTATTCATGATTCGATAAACCATTTAACATCTATATATTTTTTTTCTCACGAAAGGCTTTCTGCGGTTATGTTAAGATTATAAAAAGGTAAGAGAGAGACAAGAGAGATGAAATTTTAATTGTTCTTTATTGAACAAGAAATGGTGTTAAACTAGGGTCTTAAACATGTTCAAATGCAATGAAAAAGCTCTGTTTACTGGTGCGAATGGATTTGAGGAAATTAGTTTACGAATGACAGCCCTCCTCTCTTGTTTCCCGAGCTTATCCGGTCGGAAAGCGCTTTATCACTGTGAAGAACCTTTAAAGCACCTTTGACATTGTAGCTATCCAAAAGAGAAAGTTAAATTATATGATCTAAGATCTGTGTTTTGGAATATCTCAAGATCTGTAAGCCATACCGATATATGTCCTCAGGTATTGGGTGGTTCGGTCAGTCTGGAAGTTTGCTACTGAATGTGTTTCTATGATTTCAATTTCTGCAAATGTTCAGCTACCCCTTATAATTCCTAGTATTGTAGTACTTGAAGCAGGTCTCAAGATCATTTTTTGATGGTGTTGGTCACGTCTCGGACTTGACTGTGTTTGTTCTTGGTCTAAGTGATGGTTTTGTTTCAAGACCCCAATTTTGAGACTCACACTGAATTGATGGAGCATTGTCTTATTTTCCATCATTCATGTGATTAGATGTAAAAAACGCTAATATTTGACTAATACGTTACAGTTGGCGAGGGAAAAAACATGAAAGATAGAACATCCTACACATTAATGTCTGCACAATAAATCACCCAAGTTACTATTGTTATAATATTATGAAGTTTTGGTGTTTAGTTCTGGTCTTGGTCTTGGTTTAGTTAGTCTTAACTACAACATCAATTATTACTAACCCAAGTACTAATTTATTAAAACCCAATTCCAATATTTGGAATGAATCTTTCTCGGGTAACATACATTCTGATTGCATTACTCAGGTTTTTGTGCCTTAAAAAACATGTTATTATATAGATAATATAATTATAATAAAAAACAAAGACCAGGCAGGACTTGTTTTGTTTTGTGTCAACCCTGCTACATTTAGACTGTTGTAATGTACACTACAGAGTTGACGATCACAATAAGTGCAGATTTGTATTGTTTGCCTATAGTGTTCTGTAGAACAATATTTTCTTGGAAGAAATCTGATCACTATTTCGGTTTGGGCCATCGCACATAACCTTAGTTTAAACCGTGTGGTCATTGTTTTAAATGTCATGTCAGAAAGATTAAAACCTTTTTAATGACAGGGATACCAGAGTGTGGAACTAAAACTGCATGTGAACACAATCATTTAAAATCAACCGAGTACAGCATTCTGTTCATTTAAACTGGAAAATGGCCTTACTACTCAAATATGTTTTGCATTTTTTTATCAAACAGTTGTTTTTTGATAGCAAATCAATATGTATAGGTTTCATTTTATATTAACACTTCTTCAATAATGACTTGTAAATATTAATAATGGGAGAAAAACTGGTTGTTTGTATTTTCTACAGTTTTGCAGTTATTCCTTTTTTAATAAATGCAATTGAAATCATTCCAAGCTATGTTTTATTTGCTGAAGGGTTTATGTTTTGATAAAGTTTGGATTTATTCAGTTTTGCCCTGTGTGAGAATGTTTGGAAATCTTAAGGACTATGCAAGTCTTATTTTATGCTTTGTAAAATAAAATAAAACACTTTGCCTTATCACTGTTTCACGACAATATGTTTCCAACCGAAAATGTTCATGATCATCCACCTTTATAAACATATCATGGCACTTTTTAAGAGCACATGTACAATTTTAAACATTGCAAACTTAAAAAATACGAACATTCTGCCATAAAGATAAAAAGCAGTTTCGATATTGTCACTGTTGAATATCAGATGTATATGTCCGAACCAATCACGTGTAACATGTATGTTACCCAACATTTACAATATCTTTACCATAATTATGTGACTGTGCATATTGTTTGTACTTTTCCAAATGATTTCACATGTCGAATGTTGGTTTTGCATGATCTTTACATGTATTTGCATGCTGTCTGGGTACTGAGGTGGTTTACAATCACATTCTCACAAAGAAGACAAATGAAAACTGTGGTGTGTGGGATAAAGCTGGCGAGACATGCAGGCAAATCCATTCATTGTGGGTTTAGTTGTTGAAACATAGGACACATTTTTTTCCTTTGGGAAACGTTCTTTTTTGTTTAATATGTAAAGTTAATGGTGCTGAACACATTACACCAGGAAAATGAATCTGGCTGTGACAATTACAGATTGTTAATGCAAATCTTTGGCACCATCAGAGCATGAAAAACAGTGGATTGGTGTAAGGAAAAGCATATATAAGCTCATGGGTGTCTAAAGCGCTCTTTAGGGAAAGTGTGGTCGAGATGCTGCTCTGGTTTGTGTTCATTCTCTGGCGTTTCAGCATCTGCGATGCAGGGCTCAACCTTGGAGGAGATTATATCATCTCTGGATGGTTTCCTCTTCATAATTCTGATTCTGGCGTCCCGTCTACTCCTTATCTGACTGACTGTAAAGAGTAAGAACTTAGAAATGTTTGCAAAACTTAACAATAATGTTGTTTTCATTAACAATTAGGTAATGCGATGGCTTTCTTCAAAATATCTTCTTTGTAAATTGCTCAAGTAAATCATACATGCTTAAAATGACAGAGGTCATCTTTCTGTAAGATCCTCAAGGTATAGTTTATCCAAAAACGAAAATGCTATCATCATTAACTTGTCATTTTAAACCTGTATTACTCTTTTTTTTCTGCAGAACACGAGATAAGATATTTGGAGGAATGTGTGTAACTGGCTCCCGTTCACTTGCATTGGTTCAGTTACCAGCTTTCTTCAAAATATCTTCTTTTGCTTTCTGTAGAAGAAAAAATTCATCCAGGTTTAAATGGGTGAATAAACGTTGACTTAATTTTCATTTGTTTGCAAGATCCTACAGTAAAAGCTCATCCAAAAGAGAAAATCCTCTTTTACTGTCTTTTTTTAAACAAGTATGACTTTGTGTCTTTTGCAGAACACAAAAAGATACTTTGAAGAATGCTTGTGAACGAAAGCCCTTGGTCTCGTTGCTTTGCATTATATGTACTCAAAACCAATGAATGGGGACCAAACTCTTTTATTAGAAAACATTCATCGGAATATCTTCTTTTGTGTCTTGCAAAAAAAGAGAATAGTCCTACAAGGACTCACTACTTACCCACCTAGCAAATTCTGTTTTTTTTCTATATGTAGATTTAGACATGTTTGTTATTTATTCATTTATAGTATTGTAAGAACCTCTTTTATTTTTTGTTTTAGAGGATTGAACAACAAGCATGGATTTCATTTGGTGCAAGCCCTCAGATATGCTGTGGATGAGATTAACAACATTTCACATAAGAGTCTCTTACCTGGGGTCACACTCGGCTATCAGACTTATGATTTATGTTCTCTTCCAGCGAGTAATCTGGTCACACTGGACTTGCTGGCCAAGCAGCGCAATAGTTCAGGTTTGGAGAACCTCGCTGTGGCTGTCATCGGACCTGACAGCAGTACTTACTCCTTTACCCCAGCCGCTGCTCTGGGTGCAGTCCTTATGCCTCTGGTACCAAATCAACTTATTCACATGTAACCATAATGTTGAACTTAAATGTATATAATGTTAAATATAATACATTTTATAATAATTTAATTAACAATTGCTTTAACTATTTTGTAGGTCTCATGTCTATATGATGCTATGGTTTTCACACTTGTGGCTTTGTAAATTTATAGTTACCTAATCTTTTCAATATATTACATGGATTTAATTTCCCAAAAGTTTACAAATATAATTTTACTTAATGTAACTTAAGAAATATTTAACAAATATATATTTGTAATATAAACTTAATAATTTTGGTGAATTCCAATAAAAAAATTGTTAATTAGATTTATTATTTTTGATTACATATATGCAAAATAAAAAAAAATCTTATTTATTTCAAATCTTCAAAATGTACACAATTGTTTTAAGTGAAAAATGTTTAAAGATTGAAAAATATTTTTAAATCGATTCTATTAAACATTTATATGATAAAAAAAATAGAAAATAAACCGTTATATTAACTGAAAAAATCTTTTAAAACATCAAATAGATTTTATCCAGGGAAAATATTAAAATAATTTATTACAAATTTTCTTATGTTTATTTTCAAATACACAAACTTTCAATCCTGTATTTAATTAATTTTAAAGTCTTAAATTCTCCTACTTTGTGTATGTAAAAAAAAATTCTAGAGTGTAGTTGTTACAAGACTAAACTATTGAATCTAAGAAAATTGTCATTCTTAATTCTGTAATGGTTCAACAATATTATTTCTCTCTTCTCTATATGCAGATCTCATACGAGGCCTCAAATGAATTGCTAAGCAATAAGCTTCTCTATCCGTCTTTCTTCCGCACCATCCCCAGTGACAAATACCAGGTAGATGCGATGATCCAAATTCTAAACCGGTTCAACTGGACATGGATCGCCCTTCTTGGCAGTGACAACTCATACGGTTTACAAGGAATGCAAACCCTTTCACAGAAGGCCTCACTCCATGACATTTGCATCGCATACCAGGGTATAATACCAGCCGTCACTGACAAGACGAAACAATACATGCAAGACATGGTCAAAAATATCATTAAAACCAAAGTCAACACCATAGTTGTGTTTTCTAACAAGAGAAGGGCTAGTGGCTTCTTTCCCTTTGTTATCCAACAAAACGTGACGGGAAAAGTCTGGATCGGAACGGAGGATTGGTCGGTGGCCTCTATAATACGTAGTATCCCAAGGATCAACACGATAGGCACAGTCATCGGTATCTCCGTCAAAAACACAGAATTTAAAGGGTTTGAAGATTTTGAGAGGCTTTCCGTGCCTGGGCTTATGAACACTGGGCCTTCACATGGTTTGATTAAGTCTGATGTCCCATGCTTGCAAAACACAGACCTGTACCAAATGGCAATACTAAACTTTTCTCTGGATTCATATGACATCATGTCTTCTTTTAACGTGTATAAGGCCGTATATGCAGTGGCTCATGCGCTGCACCAGATTCTGAAATGCAACACTGAACAATGCCAGAAAACAAAGGTGGAGCCCTGGGAGGTAAATGCTTTGGAATTCAAATATCTTATTTATTGTTCCGTTATATAAATACATGTATATTCTTCCACTTTCTATATTCTTCTTAATATCTTATTTTTGTTAAACGGAACAATTTATATATGTATATATATATATATATATATATATATATATATATATATATATATATATACATATACTACTAATGTCCTTTTTCCTGGAATGTTGGTCAATGGTAACAAAGAACTGTTTGGTTTCAGGCATTCACCCAAATATCTTTCTCTGTGTTAAGCTAAAAGAATTGATATATTTGGAATTACTAGAGTAATTAATGTCAGAATTTTCATTTTAGAGCGAGCTATCCCTTTAAAACCAGCAAGTACTTTTAGAATTTCTAATGACTTCTTTGTTTCTTGTCTCAGGTGTATCATGAGTTGAAAAAAGTTCGATTCTCAACTCAAAACACGTTGTTTTATTTTGATGAGAATGGAGACCCTAACACAGGGTATGACATAGTCACATGGATATGGACCGGTGATCAGTGGTCATATAAAATTGTTGGAAGTTATAGTCCAGATCCAATCGAGCTTCAGTTAGATGCTTCTCAAATACAATGGAGAGGACCAGTGTCACCTGTGTCAAATGTATGTCTGAAACCCACATTACATTTCCTGCTATATGTTAATAAAAATGAGTGCTTTCATGCTTTTAAATATGACCGGTTTGCTTATTAAATTACTCTATAAGATGTTTTTCAATTTTCAAAAATAGATTGCAGAATCAAACAATGCTTCATATATGTGCGTATGAAAATCTGTTATGTTTCCTGTTCAGGTTCCTGAATCCCTCTGTTCTCCAGAGTGTCCTTTCGGAAACAGAAAGCTCCAGACCGGACAGCATAGATGCTGCTTCGACTGCATGGGGTGTCCTGCTTTTACCTTTCTTAACAAATCAGGTACAAACACGTTTTTTAAGGGTTTTGTATCCATACAGAAAGTTAAAGTAATAGATAAAGTAATGCATAAAGCAAACGCTGGTATGCATTCCCTTGCATTGGTTTTGTGTCCACAATCGTTAATAGGTGCCACTGCTGCTCGGTTACCAACATTCTTCGAAATGTCTTTTTGGTTTTCAGCAGAAGATGACATTTCTATTGTTGGATGAACTATTGCTTTACTATCCTCTCTCCTATACACTAATGTGCATACATAACTATGAAAAACTATAGGTTGTTGTGCACTTCAATTGCTTTCTTGATGTCTTAGGTTACACCAGCTGCCAATCCTGTGCCATAGAGGAATGGTCTGAATCCGAGAGTGAAACATGTCTTATGAGAACAGAGCTGTTTCTGCCATGGGACTCTCTTCTCACTATAGCCCTTCTGGCATATTTGGCTGTGACATTGTTTCTCACCATAAGCACAACTCTCATCTTCCTGTTGAATCTCAACACTCCAGTGGTGAAGTCCGCTGGAGGAAAGATCTGCCTGCCGATGTTGGCATCTCTGACCGTGGCCTCCTGTAGCACTCTCTGTCACTTCGGAAGGCCCTCTGATATCGGCTGTCTCCTCAAACAGCCTCTCTTCATCATCAGCATCACCGTTTGTCTGGCATGTGTCACCGTACGCTCTTTTCAGGTACACAAGACTCTGTTGAGGGGGCATAGAATTAGATCTCTAAATTGTACTTTGCATCCAACTCTTTTTCTATAGTTTTTACCATAATTTACCATAGTGTGTCATTTTCAAGTGTTCAGATGGAACAGAGCAGAATGGCTTTATCAAGGATATTTAAGTGTGACCAGCAGAGGTCCCGCTTAAACCATTAAGTTCATGTCTTATACGTACTCAAAAACTTTAAGTACCCTTGCATAAAAAGACAAACACTATAAGAACAGGTTGCTTATGTAAAAGTAGCGTTGTTTACTTTAGGGAATCATTTACACTTCCTTTAGACATTTCAAATCTGAATGGCTTTTTCTTCTGCAGAACACAAAAGAAGATATTGTGAAGAATGTTGGTAAAAGAGTACTTTTACTCCTTTTACTCCTGCTTGACTTGCATTGTTTTTGTGTCCATAGAGAAGTCAATTTGGGGACATTTTTCTCAAAATATCTTCTTTTGTGTCCTGCAGAAAAAAGTCATGCAGGTGTAATATGATAAGAGGGAGAATAAATGGTGACAGGATTGATATTTTGAGGTGAACTACCCTATTGGATAAAGAAATAAAAGTATATCAAGTATATCAAGCTTGCATGGTTTTCTCGATTCAGTATCCTATTAAATACTTTGTTCACATACTTTTCCAGACATGTTATACAATATATTTAGTTTGATTGTAAATATTATACAAAAATGTTAAAATATAAGTAGGAGATTAACTTAAACAAAGCATACGCCTACAGTCCAATTATAATAATTTTTATCAGAATATTGTCCTGTACAGTCCCGTGTATTGAAATACTGAAGGAGCATATTCATTCACAGTATATTTTATAAAATACAAAATGAACTGGAAGTATACTTTTCGGATTTTTACGGCTCATATAAGATATCGTTTATCGCCAGGTCTTATGTAATAACAACTTTACTCTCTTTATTTTAAGGTGGTCTGTATCTTTAAATGGTCCTCCAAGCTGCCCAGATACTATGAGACCTGGGCTAAGAACCGTGGCCCAGAGATGTTTATCTTCATCACCTCACTGCTGGAGTTCTTCATCTCATTTCTTCGCATGGTCCTAGACCCTCCGTTTCCATCTCAAGACTTTGAGTTCTACCATGACAGCGTTGTTCTCGAGTGCAGTAAGACTGTGTCTGTCGGGGCCTTCGCCGAGCTCCTGTTTGTGGCAGTCTTAAGCTTAGCCAGTTTCTGCATGAGCTACATGGGAAAAGATCTGCCCGCCAATTACAACGAGGCTAAATGCATTACATTCAGTCTGATGATATACATGATTTCTTGGATCACGTTCTTCACAGCATACTGCGTTACGAGAGGGAGCTTTTCTATGGCCCTGTATGTAGGTGCTATTCTCACTAGTGTGCTTGGGATGTTGGGAGGCTACTTTTTGCCGAAGGTGTACATCATCTTGATAAAGCCCCAAATGAATACAACCACACACTTTCAAAACTGTATTCAAATGTACACCATGTCCAAACAGTGAACGGTTACATTAGTCACCACCGTCTCTTACTAAGTCGATTATTAGCTGTAAGCACAACACAAAAGAAAGATATTTGGAAAAATATGTAATTTATTAAAAGTGATAGCCATTTAAAAATGATAATTCTGTCCTCATTCTGTTGACCCTCTTGACATTTTAAATCTGTTTTACTTGCCTTTTTCAGCACACCACAAAGATCAATTCAATCAAATAATTCAATCTAATCCGGTTTTGATTTTCTCACCCTCTTGGTATTTAAGATGTGTTGATTTTCTTGAAAAGCACAACTTAAATAATATATTTTGAAAAATGTGTAATTCATTAAAAGTGAAAGCTGCCAATAAAATCTAATTTGGTTATGATTTACTCACCATCTTGACATATTAAACGTGTGTTTTTTTCTTTCTTCAGCACCCAATAAAATATGATTTCAGAAAAATGTGTGATCAATATATATTTAAGGCATCCAAAACTAACAAATCCTGTCATCATCTCTCAACCTCTTGACATTTAAAATCTTTATGACTTTTGTAATGCAGCACAACACAAAAGAAAATATTTGAAAATTAACTAGTACTCATTCACTTGGCCTTGTGTCCAAGCAATAAAAGTAAATCGGAACCAATGTTTTGTTTACTACATTTTTGAATTCTTCACTCTTTTGTGTTCTGCAGAAAGTAAGAAAGCCATACAGGGTTAATATGACAGAAGAGTGAGCATATGATAATATCATTTACACTTTTAGGTAAACCATCACTTAAAGCTCAAACACAAAAGGAGAAACATAATCCCAGTATCAGTCTTTCAGACACAGTGATACTCTGATTGGCATATGCTTAGCTTGTGGGCAGAATGTCTGCAAATGCATAATTGTGTTAGCCACCAAAAGGAACAAATCTGGCAACCACGAGCATCTGTTATGTGCCTGGCATGGGTGCCCAGTTTCACTCTTAAGAAATTTGATAAAAGGTTTAATTGAGCAACTGATTTAAATCACCGTTTTGCATTCACAAGGACAGATGGCTTCAAATGTTCTGTTTTTAAATAATAGTTTATCTGCACTTTAAGATTAGTTTCTCGTATCAGATATCTGTGTGTGTGTGTCTCGGGATATGTACAACAGCACACACACTTTTAACACTCTTGGGAAAACAGAATGGGATGAAAGCGTTGCAGTAAGGGAGGTCATCTGACCCCACAACGTGTGAGCTGGGTGCACGGCAGTGTTTCCCACACTTCTTTTCCATTGTGAGTGTGATATTCTCAGGACTATTCGACAATAGACGTGTGCCCGTGTGGAGGGAGGGGGGGGGGGGTGATGGGTTACTGTTCATTGCAGCATCTGTGCTTGTACAGTATATCTAATGTAGTTTCTAGAGCTATTAGAGAGCTCAAATTGTACATTTGTTCTTGAAAAATAGAAATAAAATGTATGTTGTATCATGTATTATTTCACTCATTCGTTTAAAATTTAATAAATGTAAAAAAATAATAAATGTAATACCAGCTTCAACAAAACTCCTTGTTAATTTGCAGTCAGACTATTAAAAATTGTAGTTTTATTAATAAATATTTATATGAAACAACCTAGTTTTAGATAATATTTATTCAAAATGTGAAATATTACGGTCAATTCCTTTTTTCATAGGTAAAAGGATAGTCAACCCAAAAATTCTGTCATGATTTAGTCACCCTTCATTTGTTCCAAACCCATAGGGAAATGTTTGAAATAATTTATGCAACTGAAAATAGAATATTGCATCATCTTTTTTTTGTTTGTTAAACAACTCAGATATTTTTAAGGTTTTAGGACAGTTCTGGCAAACCTTTGTCTAAAATGAAAATATCTATAATGGTATTTAATGGTGCCCCAGAAATCTCAGTTGCTAACATTCTTCAAAATATCTTCTTTAGTATTCAGCAGAACCAACATAACAGAAGTGTCATTTTTAAGTGAACCATTTATGAGCGCAAAGATTTTAATCAGTTTTGAGTCTGAAACGTTCTGTTAATAATGATGTAGAATTTTATTAAGAGATAACAGGTGATATAAGAGCTTATATTTGCATACATAAAATACAAAACCGTCATTGTAAATACAACAAACAAGGTCCTTTATCAAAGGTACAACAATAAACAAAGCAAAATAATCAGCAAAACCATACTCTAAAAAACCTTTGAGTACAACAGCAGTTCAAATACCTGATCCATAAACTACTCCACTGGAGTCAACCTCTATTAAATAAGCATACATCAATATATAAAATCCATTAACAATATAATATCCTTTATAATATGTGGGGAAAATCACATTAAGAGCTACTGAACAAAAGGCTGTACATGAGAACCGCCATTGACAAACACATGTCTGTCTAAAGTATTTGTCAATCAATATGATGACTCAACATACGTGTTGGAAATAACATCTCCTACTATTATATGAGGGAAATAACTCAACCGTCCCTCAGGGTTACAACTCTTAGTCTTATGGTCTCTACCATGGCCTCCAAACTGGACTCCTGGCATCAGGCTGTTGTGGACTCAGTTTAGGTGCTGGAGGAGCTGGTTTTGCTCGCTGGTGATTGTGGAAATCCTGGAGCTCCTGGCCAGATGCTCCTCCGGGAGACTGAAGGCCGAGGAACTGAACAGACGCTTTCCAGCAGTTTGAGAAACCTTCATTATAATCCTTCCGTGCGGGCTCTCCCGAGAGCTGCTGTTTTAAAAAGCTGACGGTCATCTCCAGGATGTCAGCCTTCTCCAGTTTGGTGTTGGGGTCCCGGCTGTGGAACTCCTTCTCGAGGAGATCTTTGAGCTGGTCGATACAGCTGTTGATGCGGTCCCTGCGCATCTTCTCCACCATCGGTTTCCTCAGCTGGAAGAAAACAGGATTGTCGGTTAGAAGGTGTTTTCACAAAGTTTCGAAATATTTAATCCGGTGTGGAATGTGAGCATACCTTAATTTTGTCTCCACATCGTAGATGGTCAAAAGAAGAGAGTGAGTTGAAATGGGGAGCCATGGTCTCGCAGGATCCGTTTGTGTTCCCTCTGCAGAGAAAAGAGTTGTGAACCTTTCAGACGAGAAGCACCCGGTATTTATACAGCGTCATTACCATTACAAAGCCATGTGGCCTGTGCTGTGTTACTGTTCCCACACTCTGAGAACAGAGGACTGGGATCTTCACAACAATAGAGGACATTCATTTTATGGTCAACTGGCTGCTGGCCTTCCACTGAAGGAATGTTTCCCAAGGTATAAGAGAGACGCCACAAAAGGATTGATCCTGTTTTATGAAGGCCCTTTTAGACAATATAAATAATAAAAAATATACATTTTTCTTCTACCTTTCAATGTCTTCAAATACATTGTTATGTATGAAATACAACTTAAATACGTATACTTTAATACCACTTATACAAAATAGTTCTCAAAATAAAGTGAGTTTTGCAGCACATTACGAAAAATAGAAAGAAATCGGAAAGCTTGTAAATAAGTATCTGTTAAACAGCCTTGAAACACATTTTGTGTCACCAAAACAGATAAGATGTATAACTTTAAACATATGATACATAAGTTAAGCAAATAACTTTTTAAAAACTTGAAAAAAATTTTTTTACGGGGGAAGCAATCCAATAATGTTTTTCTATAAAATTTACAAATATTTTTTACGTTTATAATAAAAAATAAGTATTTATTGAACAAATGCTTATTTGTAATATATATCAATATTTTTGATGTATATTTTTGGATTAAAACAATCCAAAAATACATTTTCAAAAATGTACAAATATTTTTTTAAGTTTCTGTAATAAAAAACGATTATTTGTAACATAGATCATTATTTTGGTGAATTCCAATAGAAATATTTGAGTTAATCAGATTTCCCCCTTACATATACACACATTTTATTTACTTAATTTCAAAGTTTTTATATTTTTTGTGTAAATTGTTTCATTTTAAAACACAGTAACAATGAGGGGAATTTGCTTATTTTTTAAACTTATGTAGCAGATGCTTATTAATAAATATAAGTATACCGTAAATATATAAGACATAAATAAATAATGTTCTATACTTGATGTCTTTAACTTTTAATAATCACCTTCTTTTTTCCCTTTTTATTGAACAGATAAAACAAAAATATACAAATATAATGGCACAAATACAGAACAAAGTATCAATAATTAAATATTATAACAATGGCAGAAAATTTAAAAATGTAAAAAAATTTAAATAGTGTTCCTTTATTCCTCTTCAAATAATAAATGTTTTATTTAATTAATACCTTCTAGCTAAAATCCATACTGTTATACAGCAAAAATATCCCAAACTCTTAATGCAAAGTACAAGTATGCAAATCGTGACGTAAGCAGCACGCTTCTCCGCGTTCGTCATCACACTCCCGCCAAAAACTCTTTTGAATTCAAACTGACACAGTGACGCGTGCTTCGATTCCCAACTTCAAAGGCGTCTGCGTCACCTCGGGATGTTCCCGCTGACTTTGTTCCCATACATTCCTCTTTGATGACGTAACACATGTTAAATTAGGGTACCATCACTTGTCACTCGACGGGAACTCGCACGTGGATGTGAAACTACTGGAAAAGTGTTGGCACGCGCGTGAATATAGAATAAAACGCACAACGCGTGATCATATATTTATAATATACAATATATTACGTCATTTTTAATTTTACTAAACGTAGCATGTCTTGCATGACGTAATTTGACGTCACGAAGAGCACGTTAGCCACGCGCTTGATGACGTCACGTGTGTGGTGTTATTGCTACTGTTGTTGACTTTATTGCTGTAAACACAACCAGCACACACGTGTTCACTCTCATTGAACCTCAAGTGTGAGAAAGTCACAGATAACAATTCTGCAAACAGCCAATTAAAGCTTTTTATTGTGTGCTTTTATGTACAAAAGTTGTGCGACACTTTATTTTGTAAATCTGGAGGCGTATGTTTTAAATATAATTTAGCCATGTTTTTTTTAATGACAACACTATTTCATAAAACTTTTCAAAATTGTTGACCATCTAAGTATTTACATTTACATTTACATTTAGTCATTTAGCAGACGCTTCTATCCAAAGCGACTTACAATAGTCGAGGAGACAATGAAGCGGTAACCAGAATTCCAGAATATCTAAGAAAGAATATTTAAGAAAGAACAGCCAATGAGAGCGCAGAATTAATGGGGACTCCTTTATAATTCTTTATAATTCATCTCAGGCTGAGACTTTACGAGTCCGATTGACGTTCCTGGGCAATTCCGTAAATGGTTTCTGGTTCATATGTGGGATCTCTCTTAAAGTTGATCCAAATCGTTTTATTTTTAGCGCATAATTTTACATAGTCAAGTAAGGGCTGTTTTCAGGATTGTCGCATCCATAACGCTACATTTCCCTCATAAACCGACCCATGAAAATAAAAATATAGGAATTATTTTATGTTCTATTAAGAGATATCCTTTGTCCAGTTGTTGGATATTCTGGAATTCTGGTTTGTACATTTTAATGCACATACATCTTAAGAAGTTGTCCTTTTTTGACAGAGTTTTATTAACCTTTTTAAAATAGAAAACTTGTGCATAGAATGATATTTTTCTGATGTTCAAACACTATCAGCGAGAGTTTTGGATTATAAAGAATTGTGTTGTAAGAGCGTTTTAAGTCACGTTCATGACCCTGGAATTGGCCTTCTGCAAATTGTAGTCAAATGTTGACTACACTGAAAATGAAATGTAATGATATATCATGTAAACACATATTTTTAATTGAATTCTAATTTCCTGTTTATCATTTTTAAATGTAAAAGAATTAATGCAACAATGACTAAGTGTTCCACAACTTTTGACAGATAACGTATGCCTAATTCTTCTTTTATTCCCTGATACATTTTTCCATATGTTGATGTTACTCTTGTATTTTCCTTCAGTAAAGGGCGATTGCTCTGTATCTGAAAAACGAAAAAGCAAAACAATATCTATTTGATGATGCTGATCGTGTCTTTGTAAACAGTAAATCCAAGTGTCACGTTGTGCAGTCGTAAGAAAAGAAAACCAAGGTTTCACTGTAATATACCAAACAGTTTAAAGAAAATAAAATAATAAAAACTCTGTCATTTTTTACTCAATCTCTTGTTGTACCAAAACTGTATATATTTTTTGTTTGGTTGAACATCAGTTCTTGGACCCCACTGCTAGATCTGAATTGCTTAAAAGCAACCTTCATATTTGATTGGATGAGGAAATTCTGACTTAAGAGCACATACATTTATTTTTGTTGTATTTAATTTCTTAATTTTCTTATTGTTGGATTTGAAGGTTGTGTACCCTGTAACAGCGATCTACCCAAACGTTGAGTTGAGTTGTGTGACTGTGATTCTATAATAAATTCCTTTATGCTGAACCACCTGTAGCAGGCCTCTGGTGGGACATGAGGTCTCTGTGACATAAGGCTCTAGTTTTACTGAGATATCCATGAGTTCTTTCCCACAGCCTTTTCATTGACTGCCCACAGTAAGGAAACAAAAGAAGTGTGTCGTGTTACACATCACGTTAGTCACGGTGTTTGATCTCTCTTTATTAGAGGGGAGACTTTAGAAGTAGCAAGGCCATCTGGGCTTAGATGCCGTCCAAACACTTTTAGGATTTTCCCAGGATCTAGCTAGGTAGTGCCCTAATAATAAAACTGTTGGAAATTGTTGGTGTGGCACCACTTGAAACTGTGAATGTTTGGTGGTGAAGTTCCATTGACCACCTTGATCTAACCGTGTATGTTTTGCTATAAGTTTATGTTGGTAAACATTTAAGCATACATTCATAATATATAATAAGAAGCTGTAGTATTAGGGAAATGCTTGTTGTTTGACTTGTAGGTTTTTTTTAAATTTGACAGGATTTTGCAGCTGTTTATGTAAATAGAATGTATACTTTTAAAGATACACCCCCTTATTGAATCGTCTTTATTGACAAATATTATACTGTTCCTTATGTTAACACAACTTTATGCATAACTTGTTAAAACAACAAAAAGTTTGGTTCTACTTTGAATTAAACCATTATAGCAGCTCATAAATTTTTTATAATTGTACACCAGAGACCACAAAAAACATTTGATGTTAAAAAGATGTTTATTTTCTTCACATACGATGTGCAGACATCCAACATCTTCATTTATTTGCTACAGTAGTGCTTTGTTGTTGACAAAAATACTTCATTGGTCACGTAAAATCTACCAACATAAGAATCTTCAAAGAAGAACAATATAACAACAAAATAAGACCCATTGAATCTTTATAGAAAGTTTGTATTTGTAAAATACAAATATTGCATCTCATTATGAGACATTTAGAGAGCATAGAACTGCTAACATAGCAGAAATTCAGGATGCTCCCCTACAAAAGCACGATTTGCCCATTGCAAAATACAGTGAATTCCTACCATAGGAATACATAATCTCTTCTGAAAAAGATCTACAATGTCCTCTTATAACAGAGTTGAACATGGGTGTTAATATTATCTTTAAAAACAAAGTTAAATTCATGCATAGTTACACTAAAGCATACTTTCTCAGAAAGCATGTAAACATTCTGCTAATTCAGCAGAGGTGGAACTCAGTTCCTACATGAGAATTTCAGTACATGTCAATCTCAGAGTGACATCTTGAATTCTGGTTGATAAAGTGTCCTCGTGTCTCTACCAGGGTCTCCAGAGTTGACAGCAGGCTGGACTTTTCTCTGGTGAACTGAGTTGAGACGGGACATGTGTGTTCTTCTCTGTGGACGGCTGTATGTCGAGGACGAGCTTCAGCAGTCTTCTGTGGGACTGAGTCTGCACTTGACACTGAGACAGAAAGTTGACGCTGTCCTCCACACATCTGGAGTAACCCTCACTAGCTGCAGGAGAGCCGCTGGAGAGATTGTGTGACCTCTGCTGCTGTCGTCTCAAGAACTCGACCGTCATCTCCAGGATATCGGCTTTCTCCTGTCTGGAGTCGGGCTGTTGCTTCAGGAACTCTTGACTCAGAAGAGACTTGAGCTTCTCAATGCTGCTGTTGATACGTTCTCTGCGGATCTTCTCCACCATTGGCTTTCTCAGCTGAAGAAAGATTAAAGATATATTTAGAAACTCATCCAGTATGTATAATTTCATAACACATGAAATAATGCATATATGTGGAATAATAGTCCAATATTTACCTTATTAGAGAGTGAAATTTGTCCTCCAGTGTTCATCATTGGTTCACTGATTGTAGGTGCCATGACTGTTGTCAGTTCTCCGTCAGCATCAGATCTGAGCTGCTCTCTCTCTGTCTCTCTCCTGTATTTATACTCCCAAATCTCCATATGAATGTGTGAGTCTGGAGTGTGCTGGAGGTTCTCACAGTCTGCAGCCAATGGGTGCGTTCAATCTGCCACATGGTTATTGAAGCTCTCATTTTCAAACGCAATGAACCTGTCTCCGGGGAGCAGATGGGGGATGAAAGAGTGTGTGAGTGAATCATCGTGTTGTAACTGGGATCAATTATGTGATTAAGCACGTGCCGTTCATACGGAAGACTACGCTGAGCATTGCACAATTAAGCAAATTTGCCTTTATATAAAAATAAGGGGGAAAAACATTTCTGTTTATGCATGTAAAGAACTGTTATTCAAGAGTTGCTGCTTTCTTTGGAAAATCTCTTTAGGGCTAACATACTTATAAAAAAGTCTAATTTAACAAACCCAATTATGCAAATAAATACCCATCTCAATTAAGGCCAGTGTGCTGTAAACATCCCCATGAGGTTTCTTCAGAGTGCCCTTAACACATGTCTAATTGCCTTCCATCAGGCACACTTCTATTCAGATGTCTGTATGTGAATGAACAGACTGTGGGAAAGCTCTGGTGTCTGCTCTCCCAGTTCTGGACTACAAATCCAACCAGAAGCTCATTCTAAAAGGTTGCCAATGTCACCCGAACTAAGCCAACAAGTGTAAAACCTGTAGCATTTTACTCACCTCTGTGTTCCGTTTGTTTACTAGGTGAGATTTTGGCAGATCTAAATGAATGTTTTACTCTACATTTTTCTTAAAGTGATCATCCAAAAATTTAAATTCCATCAGATTTTTTTAACCATATAGTGCACTGAAAAAACTGGGTTGTTGGAATTACTTAATTGTATCATAAACAACTGTTCCTCATGATTAAATGAAGTTAATTTTAACTTTCAAGAGAAATTATGTAAAAAATAAGTTAAAATGAACTAAATTTAATCATGAAGAAAAGGTGTTCATGATAAAATTAAGTTATTCTAGCAACCCCTTATTTTTCAGTGTGTAATTTCAAACCTGTACGACTTTTTTCTCCTGCAGAATTTGAAAGAAGATATTTAGAAGAAAGTTGGTAACCAAGAAGCAGTGGCACTCATTCATGTTTAGTGTGAAACCAATCGAAGTACATGGGCGCCAATTACCAACATTCTTCAAAATATCTTATTTTGCAACAAATAAGCAAATGTGTTCACAATCAATTAACTTAGTCCACAAGATCAAGTCTTGTGTCCTTCATAGAGATATGTTTCAAATAATGCTGGAAAAAACAAGACTGAAGTCTTCAATAAAGTGCAATACTGCACGTGCCACATGTTCCGTTATTGGGTGTCAACCGGTTTCGTGACGTCACATGAGACTTCAGATGGGGTCTCCACTTTCTCACAGACTTTATGCCTGTAATCCATCTCTCCACCTGCCTGCCAGAGGCAAGCTCATTGTTTCGTGTGCAATAAATGCCTCACTGAGCATGTGGCAACCCTCTGCTCCTTTGAGGCTATCAAACACCCCCATTGGCTGCAGACTGTGAGAACCTCCAGCACACTCCAGACTCACACATTCATATGGAGATTTGGGAGTATAAATACAGGAGAGAGACAGAGAGACAGCAGCTCAGATCTGATGCTGACAGAGAACTGAACACAACAGTCATGGCACCTACAGTCAGTGAACCAATGATGAACACTGGAGGACAAATTTCACCCACTAATAAGGTAAATATTGGACTATTATTCCACATATATGCATTATTTCATGTGTTATGAAATTATACATCCTGGATGAGTTTCTAAATAATTCTTTAATCTTTCTTCAGCTGAGAAAGCCAATAGTGGAGAAGATCCGCAGAGAACGTATCAACAGCAGCATTGAGAAGCTCAAGTCTCTTCTGAGTCAAGAGTTCCTGAAGCAACAGCCCGACTCCAGACAGGAGAAAGCCGATATCCTGGAGATGACGGTCGAGTTCTTGAGACGACAGCAGCAGAGGTCACACAATCTCTCCAGCGGCTCTCCTGCAGCTAGTGAGGGTTACTCCAGATGTGTGGAGGACAGCGTCAACTTTCTGTCTCAGTGTCAAGTGCAGACTCAGTCCCACAGAAGACTGCTGAAGCTCGTCCTCGACATGCAGCCGTCCACAGAGAAGAACACACATGTCCCGTCTCAACTCAGTTCACCAGAGAAAAGTCCAGCCTGCTGTCAACTCTGGAGACCCTGGTAGAGACACGAGGACACTTTATCAACCAGAATTCAAGATGTCACTCTGAGATTGACATGTACAGAAATTCTCATGTAGGAACTGAGTTCCACCTCTGAATTAGCAGAATGTTTACATGCTTTCTGAGAAAGTATGAGTTTAGTGTAACTATGTGTGAACATTTGTTCGATTTGTAGAATCATTTGCCTTGTAAAATGATTACTGCCTTGATGGAAAGAATAGATCAAGTGCTCGACTATTGTAAGTCGCTTTGGATAAAAGCGTCTGCTAAATGACTAAATGTAAATGATGTAAACGTAAATGTTTGGTCATCAAAAAGTTTTAGAGCTTTAACATGTTTTCACCCATATTGGGTTAAAGCTGCTTTCATTATTGAATGCATTTGTTTTGTATTTATATGGTCTGAAATGAATGTAATATTCTCATTTATATAAGAAATATTACTTCTTTCAAAAGATGTTTAATTGTGCAAGAAATGTACAAATGTTCCTTTTAATGTTTTCATGTATTCACATGAGTTGGACTTTTCCCCTTCAGAGGGCAGGGATGTAAGATCACTTGTAGTGATATGGATTTTTCTTTAATGAAATGGGATTTGCCTTCAGTGAAGGTGCATTGATCATTAAATGTCTGTGACATTATAACGTTTTCCCAGGAAATGGGATTTACAAATTCAATTACATGAATTCCTCATGGTTTTGTACACATGTATTTACATGTAACTGTTACTGATATTGCTTTTGAATATCTGCTCAGCAAATGTGATTCTTTTTTCACACATATGTGATGAACCACAATCATAGAACTTAAAAGAAATAAACTGTACAATCAATCTCATGTCTCAATGTGTTTTTAACAAATACAATATGTTAAACTTAACATATCTTCATCTCAGTGTAGTCTAGTATAAATCACTTTATTTTATACTGTATAGTGACATTTTTGTTCAAACATAAGTTCAGAGCCAAATTCTACTAAGACTAAGAATCTCATATTCTAAATACTAAAAATACCAGGGCTGCTCGATTATGACAAAATTAAAAACACAATTATTTTCCTAATTCTGAAATCCCGATTATTCAACATTATTATTATTTACTGATTTTGGAAAATTATTTAGAATAATGCATTTATATATAAATTAAAATTTTTTTAACATAATATTCAAAATTAATAACAAATTAATCTAGAATAAAAATATGAATTCACGGACTCAAGGAAATAATATACTGTAAGTTATTTAAAGAAAAACTAAGCAAAAAGCGACACTATATTTGTTTGAGTTCAATAATTTTTTTCATAATTGTTGGCAGACAAAATTAAATTATAAATTGATTATCATTAATTGCACAGCTGTGATAAGTAAATTTAATATGAATCGGAAAAGCTACATTTTGGACAAATAAATGGCAAGCATGTGTTCAATATTAATGCAAATCAAGAACTAATGCGTTCTCTGTATGTTTATACAGTTATTAAAATGACACATTTGATGGTGTTTAACATCAATTTTATCTTTTAAAATTTAAAATAGGATCAATCATATTTGTGGCCTTCACCTTTTCTGTTTCAGCATTAAAAAAGAAGCAACATATTAAATGGGTCAAGGAAATCAAATTCCATAAAACCTTACATACCTATGTATATGCAACTAGTCTACAAATGTAAAGTCATGTTAAAAACTTGGATTCAACAGCATACACAATAACTAAATCTAAAGAATCCTTATTGAGAATATCTTAGTAATGTGACAGTGCTAGACTCTTTGAATAAAGCCTTAAGCGATGACGTGATGCTGAGACTTTAGTCCCAAGAGTTTTCCCACACTCTTCCCATTCACAGATAACTAAACAACATCGTGCTTCATTAACACCAATTCAGAACATGCCCAAAAGACCTTTTACTGAGGTTCCCAGGAGAGATGTAAAAGAATCTGTGCTAATATTAAGATTCATGTGGAGATGACTTTAAAGTTATAAACGGCAGTTTTAAAGGTGAGCAAA
Organism: Triplophysa yarkandensis; assembly: GCA_033220385.1. Taxonomy (NCBI): domain Eukaryota; kingdom Metazoa; phylum Chordata; class Actinopteri; order Cypriniformes; family Nemacheilidae; genus Triplophysa; species Triplophysa yarkandensis. The sequence continues at coordinate 12,095,601 of CM065671.1, read as the reverse complement.
AGTGATGCTTTGTATTATTAACGCACGTCTTACATTTATATTAAAAAGTAGGAGAAGGTATAGAAAGAATGCACAGTTTGTAAATCCACAGTGATAAAACATTTATAGAGATATATAAGACTGAAAATCAATTATACAATGTTAAAGTGTATTATGTATTATAATATGATGTATTTATGTCTTTGACATATGTTAATGTATTGTACAAAATGTACTACAAAGATCCTTGATCTTCTTCTCTTCCACACTTTACAATCATGTTAAATGAAAATCATTGTCTCTATTTTTAATATAAAATACAAGAAAATGTGTTGATGTTAATGTATTGTCAAAGATCAGTTGGCCACACTTTAGCATTACTCTGAAAAATTCACTGATGTCACCTCCGTCATGATCAAATTTCCCTCGAGAGCTCTTTATTTGTGACTTTAAACTACTTCCGCCAGAGATGATGCTTCAAATTGAAATCAATATAGCTTTCTGTGAGATATGAGGGGAATTTTGTTGAGCTGTAACGTGTGCTGGGAAGTTTCCAGTATAAATGGCGCGTGCTTTGTCAATGAATGACCCCAGTGTCAGACAACAAACAAAGCATTGAACGGAGGGTCTCCACTTTCTCACACACTCTCTATCCCCAACACCCAGCCCTCCACCTGCTCCCAGGAGATGTGCTCATTGTTTTCTGTGCCGTAAGCATGCCATTTAGCATGTGGCGTCCCTCTGTTCCTTGTGTCAGTAGTGCGTTCCCATTGGCTGCAGACTGTGAGAACCTCCAGCACACTCCAGACTCACACATTCATATGGAGATTTGGGAGTATAAATACAGGAGAGAGACCGAGAGAGAGCAGCTCAGATCTGATGCTGACAGAGAACTGAACACAACAGTCATGGCACCTACAATCAGTGAACCAATGATGAACACCGGAGGACAAATTTCACCCACTAATAAGGTAAATATTGGACCATTATTCCACATATATGCATTATTTCATGTGTTATGAAATTATACATCCTGGATGAGTTTCTAAATATATCTTTAATCTTTCTTCAGCTGAGAAAGCCAATAGTGGAGAAGATCCGCAGGGAACGTATCAACAGCAGCATTGAGAAGCTCAAGTCTCTTCTGAGTCAAGAGTTCCTGAAGCAACAGCCCGACTCCAGACAGGAGAAAGCCGATATCCTGGAGATGACGGTCGAGTTCTTGAGACGACAGCAGCAGAGGTCACACAATCTCTCCAGCGGCTCTCCTGCAGCTAGTGAGGGTTACTCCAGATGTGTGGAGGACAGCGTCAACTTTCTGTCTCAGTGTCAAGTGCAGACTCAGTCCCACAGAAGACTGCTGAAGCTCGTCCTCGACATGCAGCCGTCCACAGAGAAGAACACACATGTCCCGTCTCAACTCAGTTCACCAGAGAAAAGTCCAGCCTGCTGTCAACTCTGGAGACCCTGGTAGAGACACGAGGACACTTTATCAACCAGAATTCAAGATGTCACTCTGAGATTGACATGTACTGAAATTCTCATGTAGGAACTGAGTTCCACCTCTGAATTAGCAGAATGTGTACATGCTTTCTGAGAAAGTATGAGTTTAGTTTGTTCAGAATCATTTGCATTGTAAATGATTATTGCTTTTATGGAAAGAATGGATCAAGTGTTTGGTCTTAGAAAAGTTTAAAAGCTTTAACAAGTGTTTCATCCATATTGGTTTTCTTTAACTTTTAAAGGATGTTTAAGCTGCTTTTATTTTTGGAAAGCATTTTCTTTACATTTCTATTGTTTGAAATGGATACAATATTCTTATTGTATAGGAGAAATATTTCTTCTTTTGAAAGATGTTTAACTGTACAAGAAAAGTACAAATGTACTGAAATTCTCATGTAGGATTTTATTTCCATCTCTGCTGAATTGGCAGAATCTTTACATGCTTTCTGAGAAAGTATGAGTTTAATGTAACTGTGTGTGAACAGTTTTTACAGAATGTTTAGAATCATTTGCCATGTAAAATGATTTTACATTCAAGAAAATACAGATCAATGTATTTGGTCAGAGGAAAGTTAAAGTCTGATTCAGACATTTGAGCTCTTATAAGCATTTCACCCATATTGGGTTTCTTTTCTTTAAAAGATGTTCAAACTGCTTTTATTTACCTAAAGCATTTGATTTGTGGTTGTATTGTTTAAAATACAATTCTCTTATTGTGTAAGAGTTGATCTATTTCATTTTTTAAAGATATTGATGTTTGTTGATAAAAGATGCTTTTAATTTTTTTTTGTTGAAATGAATTGGATATTTTCCCTGTAAAGGGCATGTGTATGAACTCATTGCGAGTTCTTTGAATGACCTTCTGTGAAGGTATGATGTAGGTGCGATACTTAAGGTATGAGATCAAAAATAAATATGAAGAAATACAAATCACTGGGCATTGAATTTCTTATTTGTGTCATAAAATAGTTGCATAGTTAAAATATGTTTTGATTTGTAATGCAAACACACAGAAGTGAAGTCATTCCTACAGATGGTTTCAAAGCAACATCACACACCCCTGCACATGCTTTTGTGGCCCAAACTTATCTACCAGTACACATCTGCAAAGAAAAGAGTCTCTGTAAAAACACATGAGATAAAGAGCAAATTAATCTAATTAAGTAGTGTGTACATGGATTCCAAGGAGAAGAACCGTTTCTTGACTAAACCTAAAAGCAACAGTTAGTTTTGTTGCACAACACTTTTAATGAATTGTGTATTGAAAACAAAAATTATTATAAAATGAAATATTTAAATAAAATAATATCCAATTCCTTGAATATGTTATTAAATCTTATTCAAACTTGTTCAGCAGCCACCCTGGAAAGATCTGAAACTAAAAGTAGGAAACTAATAAAGACGAAAATAAGTATACAAAGAACTAAAACTATCTTAATCGAGCCCAGTAAAGAATAAAAAAAGAAAAATGAGGAATAAAATATAACACAATATGAATGTCTGTTCTCTTAAATCTGTATTTCATCATCTTTAGGAAATACACATTAACACAAAGGGGGCTTTTAAGTGAGATCCTACAATTTATCAACCTAAAGTCACTAAGGTCATTCTGAGTAAGGAAATGTTAAAGGCCCTTTTTTACATAGCAATTTACTTTCATGAAGTCCTCAATCCTTGAAAAGGATTTTTACACTCTGTTCATATATAGTTTTATACTGTGTTTCAAGTTTAATAGTGAACATGATATTTATTAACCTGATATTCTGATTCTAATCATGCTTAGTGTTCTCTTTTGACATCTGGCTTATAAGTTACTCCTTGGAAGATATGTACTGTGGTGTACTGTGCTGTGTGTAAATATAATAAGAATGAAAATTCAAAATCAGTAGATATATTTGTCAAATTTATTTTCATACTAAGCTTCAAAAATGAAACAATACAAGAAAGCTTGTACCTTCAGAGAAGGTGATAACATAAGTCTGCATCAGACATATTAATTCACATTGCGTGAACATATAAAACCGACCTATATAGGGTCAAATACACACATACAAAAATCATAGAGTAATCTGTGTTTTTCACACATTAAAGACATCTTCCAAATGAAGAATATGATGTATTGCAAACAATACGGACATAAATCAAATGCTTTAGGTAAATAAAAGCAGTTTGAACATCTTTTAAAGAAAAGAAACCCAATATGGGTGAAACGCTTATAAAAGCTCAAATGTCTGAATCAGACTTTAACTTTCCTCTGACCAAATACATTAATCTGTATTTTCTTGAATGTAAAATCCTTTTACATGGCAAATGATTCTAAACATTCTGTAAAAACTGTTCACACACAGTTACATTAAACTCATACTTTCTCAGAAAGCATGTAAAGATTCTGCCAATTCAGCAGAGATGGAAATAAAATCCTACATGAGAATTTCAGTACATTTGTACTTTTCTTGTACAGTTAAACATCTTTCAAAAGAAGAAATATTTCTCCTATACAATAAGAATATTGTATCCATTTCAAACAATAGAAATGTAAAGAAAATGCTTTCCAAAAATAAAAGCAGCTTAAACATCCTTTAAAAGTTAAAGAAACCCAATATGGATGAAACACTTGTTAAAGCTTTTAAACTTTTCTAAGACCAAACACTTGATCCATTCTTTCCATAAAAGCAATAATCATTTACAATACAAATGATTCTGAACAAACTAAACTCATACTTTCTCAGAAAGCATGTACACATTCTGCTAATTCAGAGGTGGAACTCAGTTCCTACATGAGAATTTCAGTACATGTCAATCTCAGAGTGACATCTTGAATTCTGGTTGATAAAGTGTCCTCGTGTCTCTACCAGGGTCTCCAGAGTTGACAGCAGGCTGGACTTTTCTCTGGTGAACTGAGTTGAGAAGGGACATGTGTGTTCTTCTCTGTGGACGGCTGCATGTCGAGGACGAGCTTCAGCAGTCTTCTGTGGGACTGAGTCTGCACTTGACACTGAGACAGAAAGTTGACGCTGTCCTCCACACATCTGGAGTAACCCTCACTAGCTGCAGGAGAGCCGCTGGAGAGATTGTGTGACCTCTGCTGCCGTCGTCTCAAGAACTCGACCGTCATCTCCAGGATATCGGCTTTCTCCTGTCTGGAGTCGGGCTGTTGCTTCAGGAACTCTTGACTCAGAAGAGACTTGAGCTTCTCAATGCTGCTGTTGATACGTTCTCTGCGGATCTTCTCCACTATTGGCTTTCTCAGCTGAAGAAAGATTAAAGATATATTTAGAAACTCATCCAGGATGTATAATTTCATAACACATGAAATAATGCATATATGTGGAATAATAGTCCAATATTTACCTTATTAGTGAGTGAAATTTGTCCTCCGGTGTTCATCATTGGTTCACTGACTGTAGGTGCCATGACTGTTGTGTTCAGTTCTCTGTCAGCATCAGATCTGAGCTGCTCTCTCTCGGTCTCTCTCCTGTATTTATACTCCCAAATCTCCATATGAATGTGTGAGTCTGGAGTGTGCTGGAGGTTCTCACAGTCTGCAGCCAATGGGTGCGTTCAATCTGCCACATGGTTAGTGAAGCTCTTATTGCTCAAACACAATAAGCAAGTCTCAGGGGAGCAGGTGGGGGACTGGAGACCGACTCGGCTAGTGGCCTGTAAATGTGGGAAATCCGTGACCTCGTAAAGTGATCTAAGTGACCGCACGATGACAAGTCGCTTCAAATAAAGCACCATTTATTGTTTTTTTCACACAAGGTCTGAAATTGTCCTGTTGTCTTAAGGAGTTAGGCATATGGATCCTTTGCCAACACTGTATGTTTTACATATTTTTTTTGTTTTCTAAAACACTGTTAGAATTATTATCATGTATATAGCTTAGGTTAAATATAATAATATTAAATAATAAATATATCTGAAATATATAATCTTAAAAAGGTATAAAAACTGTTAAATAAGAGTCAATGGAAAATATTAAAAATAAACTAAAATACTTGTAAATTAAAAAAACGATTACATGCAAAATTATTATAATTCTCAAAATGAGAAATATTTGAATAATAGTTGTAATTTTATGTTCCTACAAATTTCAAATAATTCTAGGACATCCTGCTTGCCTTTTTAGTTTTATGAGGACCAAACAACACACTTCTTTTTTGGCACACACTGCACACTTCCATTCAGACACATGCCACATCTGGCTGGCCTGCTGTCCCGCTCTCGGTCACACGCTCCTCTCTCAGCAGTGAGAACCTGGGAGCGTCGGTGCGGTGAGGCTTCCCACACTTCTTCATGAAAGACACTGATCCCTCAGATAAAAGAAGCGTGGCCCATTACACAATGTCAAACTGACCCTGCCTCCTACTTCCCACAGCTCTGTGTTCTCAAGCTTCCCAGGCCGCCAGGCTAACCATCTGGAGGCATGCCTCAATTATCGCCCATTAACAACAACAACCCAGCCGGGAGCGTGTGTTCTATAGACAGATCGGATGACATCATCAGCACTTACTGGCACACTTAGAGTATCAAAACAATTGGTTTAAGGCAGTATAGCTTAATTTAAATACAGTGCTCTAGAAAAAAAATGTCATAATTTTTGTGGTGTTGATATAAGTAAGCATCTGATACTTGTTTCTTTAATTATATATGGATAGAATGATCAATCAAATCCATTTCACGGAAGTCAATTGAATTTAACCCTCGTGTTATTTTAAACCTTTATGACTTTGTTCTGCAGAACACAAAAGACGATATTTTAAAGAATGTTGGGCCTAGCACGTATTAACTTGCATTAGTTAAGTGTCCATACAGTCCACACACTTTCTTCAAAATATCTTCTTTTGTGTTCACACAGGTTAAAACGGTGAATTTATGATAACAGAAAGACAAAAAAGACCAACCAACATTCTTTCCTGCAACTTAGATTTGTATTATTAAAACCATATATTTTCCTAAAACCTAAGCATTAAATGCATCTCTACATGTCAACTTTTCTGTTTTTCAAGTATGGACAGATGTTTAAGAGAACATTCCCACCACGTATTTTGGATGAGGGCAACATGAATGGGGTCAATGCCAATTCACATGCTGAATGTCTGAAGCCCCTGACTGACAGACAAAAAAAAGACTCCCTCCCACCTGCCTGTTGGGCCTTTAAATTATTTATTTAAACAATCCAGCCTTACACTATTGTTATATTGGAGGTTCCTGATTGGTTCAAAAGTGTGAGAACCAGAATCTCATTCAATTCAATCAGAGTTTGTATAAATAACACCAAGTAGCCCGAGAAAAATCACTGCACTCATTCCTTAACACGGATCACCGAGGAACGCATTAACTCTTCACCATGAGAGATCTGCAGAAAATGTAAGTTGTTGTCTTTTTAAAGTTGTTCCAATACTAAATGTCCAAGCTTTGTTTCTCATAAAGACATTCGCTTTCTCTCAGGGGTAAAATTGTCCGCCTGGAAAGGAAATGCTCGGATGGCGTAGAGCATCTTAAGAGTGTGCTGGATCACAAACAGCACAACGTCTCTCCCACTGAACTTTGGGAAAAGACTGTGTCCTTCTTTACTCCAAGGAAGACCTTAATCTTTCACAACGGATATTCCAAATATTCAAGAGAGACACTTCGTCTGTTTCCGGCCCCTGCAGAAGACGTGGCTCCACTGTGCATATAGGATCTTCAGACGTCTTCAAGATTTACCAGCACATAAGAGGTCATATCAAGACCTGCTGGAAGGGAACTCATCCTGTGTACTTGAAATGGAGTTAGTCTCCAATTTGTTGTTGTTTAAAGTATAAAGTCTTTTGTGAAGACCAGATCTTAAACTATACTGAAGGGGAAATAAGTGCATGTCCAGAAGAGGACCTTATAACGGGAATTGTTGTACCAACAATTGTAGGTTATTGCTTTAATGCAATATAAGAAGAAACAATATGGATGCATTATGCATTTGTAAATGTTGAATGATACATCGGAATTGAAAACTCTATTTCTTGTTTTAAGGAATATTTGGTATGCTTTTTTGCAGAGACATATGTTAAAGTAAAGAGATGGGATTTTTGTTGATGCAGAATGAAGCAAAACATTTTTGCTTGAGAATTTTTACATTTGATCTGTATTAAAAACTGTTGATAATTTAACAAGTGTATTGTACAACTTAAGAGAAACAATGCCACATTATTATTATAAGGACACAAATAAAATACCAAATGTAAAACATTTAGGCAATATATCAGGGGTGGACAATGCTTTTATTTTTTTAACATGTTTTTAAACATTTTAATAATTGTACTGTATATGAGTGGTTTAACTTATAAAATATTGTATTTCACTACATCACATAGAGCATACATTGAACCTTTTTCTCCACGGCATTTTATAAATGTCTTTTATACCTTTTAACACTTAAATACAGGGCAAATTCTTCTTATTCAAATGTTATCTATTATCTTTTTCTTGTTATTTTAACTTATAAAGGGATGAAAGTGCTAGATTTTAAACTTCAAATCCATGGCAAATCCCATTTATAAACAACAATGATTTTAAAATGTATTTATTAGAGTTAAACGTATAATATGATTTAAAATGTATAGTGCATTTTTTTCAAATATAAAAACACTAGATCAAAGTACAAATACTTCACAAATGTAGTTGAATTAAAGTAAAATTACATAACAAATGTCCACTTTAGAATATATGGGTAACAAGTTACATCATTATAAACAAATTCCTGCCATCCTTTACTGCCATCTAGCTATTATAACAAGTCAGTACAATGCCATCCCTATAATTTGAATCAAACTGAGTTAAGTGTGCATATCAAGCTGTATGACTTAAAACTCATGTTGGCATTACAATTACACTTCATATACACTGTATCCACAGAAACATCCACAAAACATCTACATTAAACCAAGTGTTTCTTTTTCCACTTAATATCCATATGATCCAAAATACAAAGCATGAAAACTCAACACATGACTGTTTCACAATGTGTCGAGCTTAAATTGTTCCATCACAGCAGTCTGCGTGTTACACTTACATTAAAAACAGGAACAGGAGGGGGTGCATGATTTATTGCCTCGCGCGGAGGCGCAGAAAAAGTGCGGCCCCCAGGAGAGGTGCACAATTAATTCCAGTGCTGTTCCACCGGGCCCCAAAACCACCACCTCCACATAACTGCTGTCATCCAGCAATCACTCTCTATTCTTGTGGCCTGGTTTCTTTATGTGATCAATCCCCCCTGTCTTTTAAATCACACTTATAAGACTGGGTCCGAACAGAACTCCATGTTCTTCATAAATGTCTTTGAGCATGTGACTTTATTAGTCATTTCCTCACATTTTATAGCCCCGTTTTACTTTATATCAGTATATAAGTTGAAAAAATTAAACATGTGTCTATATTCCTCAGTTTGCATGCTATATAATTCCACAATACATGTTGCAATTCAGCAATAACGATGGAATTATTGCAATGTTGCAAAATTGCATATCAGGTGCATGTTGTGCAATAATTTCAGTCCACGCATAGAATGTAAATGTGCAAAACAATTAAACGGTATCGTGAATGCACTGTAAAAATATTTGGTATGGCGTATTAAATGTCACAAAAATAAAAATCTAACTAAAAATCTTCTATTTTACAGTGCAAAATATTAAAATGATTGATTAAAAATCCAGCAGTTAATTTCTATGAAATGTAAACATTTTTTAAGTTTATATAATAAAAAAATTTAATAAAAGGTTTATTTGTAATATCAATCAATATTTTTGTGAGTTCTAATAGAAATATTTGAGTTAATGAGATTGACTTTTTTGCTTGCATGTCAAATATTTAAAAAAGTAGATTTACTTACTGTATTTACTATTTCTCTGAAATTTACCAAGATTTTCTTAGTTTATGTAATGAAAAAAATATTTAATAAAATGTATATATTTGTAATATCATCCGATTTTTGTGAGTCCTAATAGAAATATTTGAGTTAATGAATATACTTTTAACTTGCATATTCAAATATTTAAAAAAAGTACATTTACTTAATTTCAAAGCTTTTAAAAGTACAACCGTTTGAGTGTTAATTGTTTCATGTATAACAGTCCATTTTTGAATATGTTCTTTCCCAAACATTTTTAATTGGTCCTTAAAATCTGTCACCCTTCCAGCACTGTGTGGGCTCAGTGTGCTTCTTTTGTTCAGGTATTTGGGTTAGGCGACGCCTGTGACTAGTCGCAGTCTTCATCACTGACTGCTCGTGCACAGACCATCATTCTGGACTGCAACCAGATATAACAGACCACAGACAAATACAGGTGATCAAACTCAACATTTTCTTTTTGACTTGTGTTTGATTTTAATGCCATTAGACTTTATATATATTACATTTTAATAATTAAGAATTAAGTGTTTTTAAAAATAATGTTTGTTGCATTGTTATGTACATATGTTATGTGTGTTTCTATCAATATGTCAACTTAACAGTAAATAATATTGGAGTAATGTCGACATTTGCTAGACACTGATGGTTTTTAATATGTCCAAATTGTAGTTTTGTTATTTTGTGGTAAAGTATGAGAACGCTACAGTCATTTCTGTTGAATTAATAATGCTTCTGTTTACATAGACTAATGAGGATTGGAGTACAGCTTTGATATTTTAAGCTCCACAGCAGAAGTATTGGAACACACAGCATGGGATTGTGAAAATGAATGAAGATAATACTGAGATCAGCTGCATGCATTTGAATAATGAGTATGCCTTGCAGAAAGCCGAAAAAGTTCCTGCAACAGCATTTATTTGGTAAACCTGCAGAGAATTTTGAAGCATTTAACGAAGGTTCCGTTTCAATATATTTTAATATAGTTGAAATATTCCTGTTCATCTATATTGGTCATTATCCTCAAGCTTCATCACAAGCACCCAACACATAAGCTTGTGTTTAAATCTCTTATGTTTTCGCCAGTGTATGTTCATCCAGGGATTAGGGAACGTTGGATTTACCAGCAGTCTGTCAGTACAAAGCCAAGTTCACATGTTAAGTAAGTCACACTCAATGTGCAGTCCATTTTCTGAGGATAAATCCCCTAAATCATTTTATTCTCCTCTTGAAGATGCTTCCATAACTTACAGCCTGTGTCAGAAATTTATATTGTGAAGATCAGATGGGGAATATGTCATTTGTAAATTCCTCAAGAAACCATCGCTTGTGTAGTAATACTGTTTTGGCAGCACAGATAGTGCGGTCCAGGGACTAGATGAAAGACTTAGTGTAGAGTCTTCCGCTTGAGCTCCCGAAGCATGTTTGGAAATGTGTGCAAAAGGCAATATAAGCAATAAATTGAAATGTAAGTCCAGCTGCTTTCGCTTTGAAATATAATTTTCCTGCCATTAAGCTTTGAGCTCCTTAATCCCACAGATGATAAAACCAGTTGGAAAATCCAAGTTAAGTGGGGATCAAGACAGTCTTCAGTTTAACTCAAAATGAGATGTGATGCATGAAAATAAGGACTAGAATTGTTTTTTGGACACGATATCCCATATTCCCTGTGAAGCCTCATAATAACAAAATAGTTCTGTATATTGTGTAATAAATCATACTGTAAAATAATGCATAATGTTTTGTTTTTCTTCTAGAATGACAAGCTCTTTACATTGGTGTTTTGGCTCATTTCTCCTCATGGAATTGATGATGATGACATCAAGCATGGAGCCAGAGCAGAACGCAGCAATGAAAATCCTCCGAGAAAATATCATCATCCCACCCAGGCCGAAGGCCTCCGCACATCAACATCGTCATCAAACGAGATGCAGATATCGCAGAGAATGTGTAAGGTCAGGTCAGCTCAGAGAGACGCCCCACATTGTGTTCCACACCCAAAATGAGGGCCCGGAGCTGGACAGCCTCAGTCCTGTCCGCTTTGAGATGGAGCCGGGAGATAAAAGATGGGAAATGAGTCCGAGCACAATCCTGGGGGTGGAATCCCTAATCCCCAAGCAAATGAATATATCTCCAGGCCTTGAGATTTCAAAGAAGCCGGTGAGATATTCTAGGGGTCGCAAGATGTTTGAAAGACAAAGCATTGTGGAACGTCACAGTGAAGGTAAAATCTCTCAAATATAACACATCAAAATTCATACAGGTATCGTTTTAATAATCTACCTGTCATATATAGATGCAAAGGTGTCTGTTAAGAAACGGAGGGTTTCTTTTGAAAAAAGGTTAAACATAGGGAGTCCCACTGTTGGGTCTTTCGCATCTCCGGAAAGGGCCGTCGGAGAATCCTACACAAGATCGATGCCCGCCAGTAAACCACAGGTAATGATCTAACTGTTGAAACCAGGCTCATTTAAACCGTGTCTTACCCTCATCTATCAGTTAGAGCAGGCTTAAGAGAATACTTCCCAAAAATGAAAAATCTGTCATAATTTACTCACCCTTGCCTCATTTTAAACCTATATGACTGTATTTCTTCTGATGAGGATATTTTAAGAAGGTACGAAAAGCATTGACATGTATTTTTTGGACAATGTAGCAAGTCAATGTGGACCAATAGTTTTCGCGTTACCAACTTTCCCAAAAAAATTATTTTGTGTTTGCAGAAGAAAAAATGCAGGTTTAAAACAATAAGAGAGTATAAATGATGACCAAATTTTCATTTCTAACTAAACTTTCCCCTTAGAACAGTTAAAGAAGAAGTAACACACTGGGTTTATGAGTCCAATCTTGTATTTATCAAGAGTACCTGTAGTTTAGAATACTGTTGTTCTTATCTGCGAAAAGAATTTGTTTTCCCGTATTTACAGAAGACAGCTTTATATCTGCAAATCCAAGCTCCCACAGCGGGCTGTGCGCAGCCCCCCTGACCAATCTCCCCTCCTGGAATATACACGCTGATGCCCATGCTCTTCCGTGTTCTCTGATTGGTGCATGGGAGGGATTTTACGGGCGAATGGCCAATAAATAACTCATTATTTTGTGACCTCTGCAAGTTAAAGGGTTTTAAAAAAAAAAACATTGACGTTTTGGGGGAATATCCAGCCACAGAAGTACTGTATGTGGTGCGTCTAACTCGGTTTTTAACAAATAGATTACGTTGATCATGGGAACTTAACATGTTTAACATTCATTCATTTGGCAACTCTTTTATTCAAAGTGTCTTAGAAGTTTTATGCAGTTGCCCATCATCAATGCAGAACAAACAGGGGTAAGATGTCTTGCTCAAGAACACTTCAGTCATTGTCTGCTGACACTGGGATTCAAACCTACAACCTCTCCAACCACCAGACCACAGCTAACTAACTGTTTAACTGTCTAAAGCACTTTTGATGCATGACACAGTGTGATACTTCTCCTATTAATGAAAATGGCCAACATTGTGATGAATAATAGCTTCATGCCATCTATTCAACTTGGAATCCTCCAATAAAACATTATTTTTATTAGCTCCACATGCCAGCAGCAGGTAACCACGGTTTGTTCCATTATACCAAGAAGTAATTTATGTTGTAGAAAAGAAGAATCACATGAAATCAAATTGCATACTGGAGATATTTTTCCCTCCAGGTCAGAAGCTTTCCACATGTGGATGTGACACCATCTTTAAACATGGCCTTGTTGACCCCGACACATTATGATGATATGAGACCGGCTATCAAACAGCTCAATAAGAGAAGTATGGAAATTATTTCACAAGTACAAAAAATTATATCATGTTTGTTTACTTGCTTTTGAAGGAACTCTTTTTGTATATGTGTGTACTATCAATTCAATTCACTTTTATTGTCACATAAAAGTGAATTGAATTGATAGTACACACATATACAAAAAGAGTATATGTGTGTGTACTAAACAATGCTTGGAAACTGCAGCAAAGTGGATTGGAGATTCTATTGTGTGGCCTACCAGGAGCACCAGTGGTGAAAATGTGACACTTTCATCACATGAAAATTGTAAACATCACCTGGATTGCCAACCAGGTAACAAGTTAGCACTATTTACAATGTTTTCACATTTTAATTTTAAAATGCCATTTACATGTATTGAATTAACTGTCGCAGGTTCCTGCTGCAATCTCCGAAATCACATATGTGAGATTCACAACCGTGGTCTCAACAACAAGTGCTATGATAACTGCATGTGTGAGGAAGGTCAGTAAAACCTTTACATATTTTTACAATAATTTGTATTCTATGGATTTTCAATTCTTGATTAAATTCTTAATTAAAAATGACCACCATATCTTTGCAGGACTTCAGTGCTATGCAAAACTACACAGAAATTATGACATCAAACGCAAAAAGGGACAGTGTGTTGATCCTGAGGGTGTTAACTTAAACCACGGCATGTTTATTGTTGTTTAAATAAGGCAAATCAATATGGCAAACCGTTTCCCAAATGCATGCTTTGTATTTTCAACTTTTTGAATATTTTTACTTGTTTGTATACTATTATTCATGCTTGCCTTGTATACTGTTTATTTCAATGGCCAATCTAAACACTATACATTACAGTTGTAAACCATTCATAAACTGTCATTTTAATATATATTATATTAGTATTATTGCAAAAGTAAATCGTGATTTGTGATGTGTCTCATACATGGTGAAATTATTTTGTTATGCGTTAAATAAACATTCTCATAATTGAATTAATCATAAATGTTGAAATTTGTTAAAAATTTTTATTATTGAATCAGTTTTGCTTATAAAATGTAAAGTTACGTACAACAAATTGGACAACTTTTTGGTTAATCGCTTGGGACACCAAACATCCATGTATGACATTTTGCTGTATTTGTTTGAGGACTGTTTTTAACATGTTTTGTCTTGAATTGATCTAATAAAATGGAATTGTTCAGACACTACAGAAAAATTATTCAATCGAATTGCCAAGTTAAAGATTTATAATGGAACCACTGCATTCAAAAACACGTGAACATACATTTAAATTGATTCATACGAAAAATAATCTAACATTTCTGGTATACTGTCCATCTGAATGGCCAGTCTAAACACTACACATTACAGCTGTAAATAAATGTCCTTTTAATATATATTATGTTGGTTTTATTGCAAAAAAGATTGTCATGTCTTATAAATGTTGAAATTATTTTCCCTTACGTTAAATAAACATTCTTATTATTGAATTTACCAGAATAACATATTTGCTTATAATACACAGTTAGCCATCTTGGACAGTTTTTAGAACTGTTTTTAATATTTTTGTGTTGAATTGATCTAATAAAAATGAATTTAAATGATTCAGTCAAACTGCAAAGCTAAAAAAATTTAATGGAACAACTGCATTCAAGTACATGCAAACATACATTTTAATTACATTTGTACAAACATTAAACAATAACAATATATATTATATGAAGTCTAATCCTCAGGAAGTTTATTGTTATTGTTTATTGTTTACTGTCATTTTAATATATATTATATTAGTTTTATTGCACAAGTATATTGTGATTTGTGTTATAAATGCTGAAATGATATTTTCATATGTTAAAAAGCATTTTAAATATTAAAATATAATCCTTTTTGCTTATAATATATAAAGATTGGGCAACTTTTGTTTAGTAACTTACTGTATTTGTATAAGGAATATTTTTAACATTTATGTGTTGAGTTGATGTAATACAATTTTATTCTTGAGACAATACAGAAAAATGATTCTTTTGAACTGCAAAGTTAAAGATTTATGATGGAACAACTGCATTCAAAAACATGTGAACATACATTTAAATGACATTTGTACAAACATTACACAATAACAATATATATTATATAATATCTGATCTGGTTTGCACATGAACTACACTAGAAAGCAATCCTCAGGAGGTTTATTGTGATTGTGACATTCATACAAAAATTTATAAAAAAATAATTGATGACATTCATACAAAAATTAATAAAAAATAATTGACGACATTCATACAAAAATTAATAAAAATTAATTGATGACATTTATACAAAAATTTATAAAATGAATTGATGACATTTATACAAAAATTAATACAAAATTAATTGATGACATTTATACAAAAATTAATACAAAATTTATTGATGACATTTATACAAAAATTTATACAAAATTAATTGATAACATTTATACAAAAATTAATACAAAATTAATTGATGACATTTATACAAAAATTAATAAAAATTGAATTGATGACATTTATACAACAATTAATAAAAATTGAATTGATGACATTTATACAAAAATTTATAAAAATTGAATTGATGACATTTATACAACAATTAATAAAAATTGAATTGATGACATTTATACAAAAATTTATAAAAATAGAATTGATTACATTTATACAAAAATTTATAAAAATTGAATTGATGACATTTATACTAAAATGTATGTGTGCGTGCGTGTGTGTGTGTGTGTATAATATGGTTTGCACATGACATTTTAAAATAACACTTTAAAATAAAATAACACTTTAAAATAAAATAACACTTTGCAATAACAATTTAAAACAAAATAACAAGACATCATATAATCCAATGTAAGCCAATCATCATCATCATCATCATCAGTCAACGTGATCTCCCAAACCACGCGAGACTTCCGGACGAGATCTTGCTGTATTCAACATGGCAGGCAGCAAGTTAGTCCTAGAAGGGAGGATAAGTGTTCTGAGCTTTCTTTCAGGTCTGGGAGTCATCTTCATACCCCTGCTCGTCAAATACTGCTCTCACATTGACTGGGTATTCGATTATCTGACGGATGTGAACGGAAAAATAGCCATTGCTCTGTATATCACAGTAATCAATGGCTTCTTGCTAATCATATACAAGGGACCTTTATATAAGGTAAGACTGGATTGGAGTTTAAGTGGACATTACATAACAGCTTTAGATTGTTGGGCTCACATCACAATACTGCATGATCCCAAACTCTGGAGATGTGTTGTGTAATCCCATTACAATGGCAGAATAAAGACATGTGATGAAGACAGCTTAGAGTTTAAATGGGTTTATGTTGTCATGGTAACAGTATCCCATGTGCTGTGCTCTTCCCTGATCAGGTGGCTGTCAGGGCCTGTTTCCTTGGATTTACCTTCGGATGTGGCCTCGCTTTGAGTTTTGGAGACACAACATGGACACACTTTGGCTGGTATACACACCTTTCAGCTGTACACACATACACCCACCCCACATGGAGACCTTCTTTGTAGCTCATTATGTATCAAAACACTTGACCTTTCCCCCCTGCAGGTTTTATCTCGCTTTGTGTCACTTAGTAACCCCGTTGTGGCACTGGTTCACCCATTTTCTCCACGACCCTTTTGTAAGTCGCTTTGGATAAAAGCGTCTCCCAAATGTAAACCGGTTTGGAATGAAACTGGCCTACCAGTGCTTTCTAAACCTGTTTGTGTGTGGATTGTGCTGGCCTGTTAATAGATGTACATGCGCATATTTAAATAATCTTATTGCCAAGCAATTCATCATGATAGATCGCATCTGGAGTAAAGGTTTGTGTTTACGTGTGTCTGCGTACTGTGTGTATTATTTTGGATTTGTAAACACGTACAACACGTATCGGTGGCAAAAATCCTGATCGGAGCATCCCGATTTACATATACATACAGATGTAAATGCACATTCTGGATTAATCGTTTTGACACCCCTTGTCTCTGATTTGTCTTGTTCTAGGTATATGTGCTCCCTGTCGTTCTTTCACTATTCTGAGTACCTGGTTACTGCCATAATCAACCCACGCAGTCTATCCCTAGACTCTTTCCTTCTCAACCATAGTGTTGAGTATACAGTTGCAGCCATTTCCTCCTGGGTGGAGTTCACTGTGGAAAAGCTTCTTGTGCCAGGTGTGTTTATATACAGGTGTTCCTTACACCATACAAACTAAATGGTTCATTTTAAAATGCTTTTAATCTTATGTTGTTATATAACAGAGATAAAGCAGATGAAATTGCTCTGTGTGGTTGGACTTCTGATGGTGTTTTGCGGAGAGACACTGCGCAAAGCGGCCATGTTGACAGCGGGGTCTAACTTTAACCACATAGTGCAGAATGAGAAGGCCCAAAGTCACGTGCTGGTCACGAGTGGCGTTTATGCGCTCTTCAGGCATCCTTCATATGTGGGCTGGTTTTACTGGAGCATTGGCACTCAGGTACTTCAACACTGTTATTCAAAATATATTTTGAAGAATGTTGGTAACTAAACAACATGGCCCCATTGACATTTTTCAAATATTTTTGGTGTTATCTAAACTATTTTTGGGGGTGAAGAGTGCATCTTTTGATGTTTGTCTACTTTTTGTCTCGTAAGAATACTTTTGATTTACTTTGGCTTTCTGTGTCCCAGAT
The DNA here is from genome assembly GCA_033220385.1 of Triplophysa yarkandensis. Classification (NCBI taxonomy): domain Eukaryota; kingdom Metazoa; phylum Chordata; class Actinopteri; order Cypriniformes; family Nemacheilidae; genus Triplophysa; species Triplophysa yarkandensis. Next base: position 12,077,764 of record CM065671.1, on the reverse strand, counting down.
AATGTTGTGCAACCCCATATGCCTAATGGGATACACAATCGCCAGCTGGCGTTTCTTTCGAGAGCGAATCGAGGAAGAGGAGATCTCTCTTATTCATTTCTTCGGCGAGGACTACATTGAGTACAAAAAGAAGGTCTTCACCGGCTTGCCCTTCATCTCAGGGATCAGGATTAATTCCTAAGACTGCTGTATTTATATGAGGAAAATAGCCCGACAGTGCCCATCGGGACACCACTGACTGGCACTCTGAGCGAGCTAGTTGCCCGTTGGCATCATAGCATGCCCCCTTAGAGGGGGGAGCATAGACAAATGAGGTGTCAGGACAGTAAAACTGACCCGCTGATCTGCTCTGAGACGCATTGGTCTGCTCTGAGCAGGGTGGAGCTTCCACCCTTAACATCATCAGAGTTATTCGCACACCAAAACCACATCTGTCTTTTCTGCTACACTCCATAGTATTTCTGTTCTGTCTTAATATTCCTGACTTAATGTCATGTATCTTCATATTTACGCCGTTAAAAGTGGCATTAGTCTCATGACGTCATATTCATTTCACACTTCGTGTTTTCTCATATATGCATACTTTCACTCGCTGAGACCTTGCTTATCATGGGGCGCAAATTTCCTAGTGGATTTTTTAAATGTCTAGCTTGTGGTAAGAGTTTTTTATTGAAAAGTATTAAATTGGACCAGAAATAGGGAACTGACAATAGTGAAAAAACCTTATGCTGCCATTTATTGTAGGGCTACACATTTAAACTCGGATTTTTGACAATCTCCAAATATTTGTGAGTTTTTAATGTTGTTGAACAGTCCTGATTAGAGTAATAAACATATCTGATCAATTACAAAAGCTTAATCCATCTGTATTTTTTCACATGAAGCAAACAAATCCTGTGTTTGTGTTGACCCAAATCATTTAAAATGTCTTCCAGCTCACATGCGTATTCAAGTCCCTCTCATGCGTTGGTCTCTTCATCTTCATTCATCATATCCACATCTTTCATTGTCCTTTCGTTGTTTGCATGACATTTAAAGTAAAAATCATTTCCACAAAGGTGGGATTCAGAGAGACGAACAGCAGACCACGAGCTGTATCCAAAGTCTTGATCTTTCCGAGGATGGCTCCCCTCTTCTCCAGGCATGGTGTAGCTTGTATAGACACTGGATAAAGACTAGTAATTTCTTGCACACTTTAAACCAATGAAGAGCATTATTAATGTGTACAGATTGACATTTTACCATGCAATAGGTTCTTATAACGTAAGGGTTGCACTCTGCATCTGCTGTGCTGTGTGAAATCTATTGAGAGAGCACCCTACCTCTGTGATGGCAACGCTCACATTGACATTAACAGCAAAATGTAACAAACCTTTCAAATAAACTCAGTCTACACAAAACACACTTTTATTTGACATAATTGTACTCCACAAAGGACTGTCAAATATAACATTTGCTATCAAGCTACCTTATAAGCATTTCACAATAGGAAATTGAGAATCACAAGGAATCTACTATACCATCTTCATTAGAATTATATACTGTTGTTTATAAAATGTTTTTCCTTAAATCAAATATTTGGTAAACTCATTCGCCACTTGAAATTGGTTTTACAGTGTTATCTCTTTACGATTGGCTGTATCGATATTCTTCTGCTTGCTGGTCCTATAAAAATCCTTGTTCTTAGAAGCAGCGTCCTCTGATGAGTTGTTTAGAGTCCGATTGTCTTCGACATTACTGGAGAGTTCATTACTGTTTGGGTGAAGAAAAGACATTGCTTGCAATAATTTCTGATCTAATCCCATATTTGACCCACACATTGGTTTGGTTTGAAGCTTCCCAACAGTTGCACTCAACCATTTGTGACCCAACTGTGTTGGAAATCACCCCTCACTTTTTAGGGCCTATGTTTGTCATACCTGGGCTGTGTGTCAGGAGCGGATGTGCTGTCTTCATATAGCTTCAGCATTATTTCTGTACGATCATCTTCAAGTTCCTTGGGCTCCTTCAGTCTTAAAAAAATGTAAAAAATTAAATGTGAAAAAATCTCAATGATGCGTCCCATGAAGGTGCTTATTACCTAGGCTCCAAGCGTTCAGTCACTTTCGCTATTGACCGGATGTAAGGACCTATTTGTCGGGCGATGGTGGTCAAACAGACGTTCTCCTGTTTTAACTGTAGCATGTCATGAAGCTGTGCTAAAGATGAGAAAACCAATAAAGAGTCACAAAATACTTTATACCTCCAACTCAGGAACATGGCGAGATGATGTTTCTGCTCCATTAACTCACCTTCGTAAATCTCCTGTTCATTCGCCACCCTCTGCAACGTCTCCTCCCAGATCTGAGAGCAGAAGTAGAAGTTCAGTTAGTTCTCGTCCTCATCGCCTCGTGATGTCAGTCAATTTCACTGGTTATCTCACCTCCTCAAACATGGCTCTCATGACCTCCACTGATGAGTATTCTAAGGAAATCTGTTCATCCACCAGTAGAGATCTCTCTAGGACGTCACTCATGGTGTCCGTTTTCATGAGGGAATGATGCTTGGTCAGATCTCTATGAATCTCCTGCACCTGGTCTTTGAGTTTCTGGATCTCCATCTGCAAAGTCTAATCAAACAGACAGGAATGACGTCAAAAAGAGAAGTTACTGAGATGAAGGAATGCAAATATCATACTAAAATAACTAAAATTACTTGACCAAATCTTAATAGTTTATGACAATAATAATGACAACAGAAACAACACAGACATTTTAATGCTGTGAATTAAGGATTTTATTTACTGTATCTGTACGGACCCATTCAGACCTAATTATTGACACAAAACCAATGAATGGTTGCCAATTTTGTGTTCTGAAGAGGAAAGAAATTTGTGCCGCTTTGAAATGTAAAGAGTGAGTGTAAATAATGACAGAATTTTTATTTAAAAAAAAGTAAGTACAATATTAAAAGTCGGAAATAAGGTCAATTAAGTTAAAAAAGAGTAACTCAAATATTTCAATCAGAAATTATCTGAAATGTTTTGTGTATTTTAAACATAATTTGTTCATTAAAAATATAAACATCCATGTTATTTTTTTATTAGATTAGTATAGCTTTTTATTTTTGTTATGATTTTCATCTCATCACAACAATTTGCTTTTAATAAATAAGAAAAAAAACTATGATGGCTCTTTAAAAAAAGAAAACGGACCCTGTAGCTGTTCTCATAGCTGCAGCAGTGCTCCATAAAGGGTGTCTCTCCACCTTCCGCCAGCAGAACCTTTGTGCTGATGTATCGATGTGAGCTGGGTTTACGCACCACCGATGAGCACAGAGACATGTCGCTCATGGCTGGAGAATGACACTGGACTGACAGAGATGACTGCACCCTGTACAGAAGGGTGAAATGTGACATACGTGTGGCATACAAATCAGGATTCTTAAAGCAACTGTAAATGCAATCAAATTTGACTCACAGTCCACTGACATTTGCCAGACCTAGTGACATGCTTCCTGTGGTAGACAATGACCGTCGGTGTCCCAACAGCAAAAGCGGCTCAAGACATCGGGCAAACTCAGAGCGATACTCTGTGTTTATCTATATGGATAACACAAAACAGCTTTCTTTAAAGTGATAATTTACCCAATATGAAAGTTCTGTCATGATTTATTACTATTGCAATTTTACACCCAAGAGAAGATATTTTGAAACTTGTGCCAAACAGCACCAGTACCCATGCAAGTCAATGGGCCATTTTTCAAAATATCTGCTTTTGTGTTCTGTATGAGAAAGAAGGTCATACAGGTTTGAAAATATCAAGGGGTTGAGTAAATGATGGCTTTCATTTTAGGGTGTAATACTCACTTAGTATCCTATTGAATGTATTGTATTGAATGTAAAAATAGTGAACTTGCCTTGCTGCTCTGTGCTGGTCTCAGTCTGTGTGGAAGCTTAACAATCTTTTTCAGTCTCTCCATTAACTGCTGCATGGGGTCAAGAACATGACAAATAGGAATCAGTCGTTTTATCCATATACGTAGGCTCAAATACAACGCAAGAATAATATTTATATGTGAAGCATTGCACTTTTTTGTACTCACGTATCCCATATCTAAGAACTCAAATTTATTCGCTGAGCTCAGGAAGGCAGAACAAGTGACCAGATGAACCTGAACGAATGACAAACTCCTGTCACAAAGTCATCAGAACTTGTTGGGCACCACTGTGGTGTAAAAAATCCCCTACCTGAAGAGTTGGCAGGAGTGCGGCCAGATGAGATAACTGCTCTTTGAAAGCTTTTTCCTTTTCTTCATGCTGACTGCAAAACAAACACGTTCAATGGAGCTTAAAATATTCACTGTATAGTTAAACCTTTGTGATGAATACGTCATCGCTTGCCTTGGATGTCTGAAGACTTTGAGTTTAATGAAAAAGTATAACACCACTAAATGATTTAATATTGTGTTGTCAAAGTCGTGCCTGATAACAATAATTCATGGGAAAAAAGAAGCGTCATGAAATATGGAGATCCAATCATTTATATATAAGTGCTTATTTTATTTACCTCTGTGCTGCTTTGAGTAACATCTTTTTTCTCTCGGCCAGTTTTTCCTACAACAGGGAAAGTGCATGAAATTTCATCTTTTTAGTAACGATCGATGATTATTCATTCTCATAAAATCACTCGAGCGTAATAACACACCTGCATGTTGTTGAATAGAGTGCAGATGGCGCTCTCCTCTTCATCCACATTGGTCCTGACTTCTCCGATCATGGCTTTGAGAAGGATAATGGCCTCCCGTGCTGATGTCTGAAGCTCCTTAACAGCCTGAGGTCAAACGGGAGCGAAATGAAAAACATCAGTCGACGCTTCTCATCTTCCGTTGATCCAGAATAATAGAGGGCAAACTCACTATGACGGCTTGGTCCAGTTTTTCACAGCCTTGTATATATGCTGTCTCAATATCAATGCAGTGTGCTCGGCTTTCCCTGTGGAACAGCCCAAGTCTGCATGTTTATGACAAAGATCTTGAGACGTGTTTTTGCAACGTTCATTTAGGGTTTAGAACTTACACTTGCATGTCTCTGAAGCAGTTGATGCAGAGCATGGACTTCTTCTCTGTAGAAAACATGATGTAGAATTCCCCATGGAGGGCTGTAATCAGGAAAACAATGAACATTTTTATACTTAGTATCAAAGGGATGTCTAACATTACAGAACATAAAGAAAAATCCAGGAACATGGTTGTACCGACCACATTTTTTGTGTGCTTCTTTGGTGCGCTTTGCCAAGGAGACGATCTCGTGGCAGGCGAACATCTTGGCTTTATGGGTGGTTTCCCTGCAGTCTCGGCACAGCGGCTGGCAACAAGTGTTGCAATAATACATTGCATCCACATCCTGGCATTGGTGACAAAGGAAACGTTAACACGTATCGTATCGTTCACCAAAAACAAAAAAAGTGATCATCTGCTCAATCTTATGTTGCTCAAAACCCGTGTATGACGAAAGAAGACATTTTGAGAAATGTCCAAACAGTGGGACCAACATTGCGTGGTTAGCAACATTCTTCAAAATATCTTCTTTTGTTTCTTGAGGTTTGAACTGACACGAGGTTGTGCAAATGATGAAAGTATACTCATTTTCGAATTGTTTCATTACTATGACATTGAGACCTGTTTCTTGTATTCCAGATCACAGTTAGAACACTGCACAGTCTCCTCGCTGTCAGCTGAACTGTCCACCAAGAACTTTAGAAGTCGGTCTTCTGGGGGAAGAGCATTTATCCCTTTCACAACGGACTGATGTCTAAAAAACAGATATCAAACACATTTTGTGTGTGTGTGTCTGCAGAACGGTTCACCCATTGCCTGGATTGTTTTAGTCATACATTTGGCAGTCTGCATAGATATGTGTTTATCTCTCTCGTAGCAACAAGGACAGAAATAGCACTCTTCTAAATTCTCAAACAGAACAGGGAGCGATAACTAAACCCCCATGAGACAGGAATAGACACAAACAGTGTAGTGACTCCCATATATTCAAACAAAGAGAATTTCTAAAAAAGCTGTTTTAATATTCCTGAGATAAACGCAGGACAATGCGGCTATAGTTCTTGGCCTTCATAAAATGAAAAAAAGTATTTTTCTGCATCCATTTGTGTAAGGTTATTTTTATTGCAAGCAAGTAATAATGACAAACACATGCTTAATGCACAAACATAACAAATGTTGTCGTTAAACATGCAATCGGTAACACTCAAAACGCAAAGTAACTCTGAAAAGTCTGAAAATGACAGATCAAAATGAATTCCACAAGTTCATACTTACTCTAACATGCTGGTTTATAAAGACCATCAAAACCATCCCATTTTCTATGCATCTCCTCCGTAAGCTCATCTATGCATTTAAGTGTTCATGGTGTCCGTGGCTAAGCTTCAGGTTCATGTACCGTATGATGGCAAAAGGGTGTCCACATGGGCATTTCAGCTATCTCTATCTGCAGCCTACCCAGGAGAAGTGTATCCAATTTCAGATAGAAGAAGGTTTTTGTTTGATGCCATGGCCTTGGCAGTATGTGCCAAGAGACTTTCTATTAAGCCTGGAACAAAGGCCGGATTTGTGTTGCAGCTGTTGACCTCATGAAGGTATTCCAACAGATCTGACACCATACAGCAATGACTAATCTTAGATTTGTCAAAATTAGATGGGGCATGTGCACATAGATTTAGGCAATAATGGCATTTGAGTGAGTTGTTTGACGGATTGGAGCTGTCAATAATCAATCGAAGATGCAAAGTCTTACCCGCAGATGGGGCAGGTCAGTCGGCTTTCTGCTACCCTGCCACGCAGACAGCAGGCACAGAACGTGTGATAGCAGTCCAGTAGACACGGATGCTCATATTGTTCTTGGCACAAATGGCAAACTAGAGGGTGGCAGTTGGCGCTGTCCAGGTCATATAGATTATCCAGAGGGCAAAAGATTTCTCCAGACATCTGGACGGCACCAACAAATCTTTTAGATGTAAAAAAAGAAAACTTTAGCAACTGTCCCTAGATCTGTCCGTAGAATTGTAAATAAATATAATGTATTTTTTATTTAATATATTACCATATACTGTTAATTTTTTTAATATGGCTTAGTAGATATAAAAAAATAAACAGTTATATTATCTAAATTAAATCTTACAATTAATGTTTCAAATTAAAAAACATTTTTCAAATTTACAAAAGGGAAAAAAAGTGTTTACTTCACAAATATATATTTGTTATATACACAAATACTTTTGGTGAATTCCACTGGAAATATTTGAGTAAATCAGATTTAAACAAACTGTAATCGGTATATTTACTTAATGTCCTTGATTCCGGATATGTGGAAAAATAAATGTGTTGTGTTTTTGAGTTCAACACATATTCACAGACGACTGTTTATACTTTATTAAGGTCATGAGTATGAAAATATATTTAAATGTAGACATGTACCGGATTCTGTAAGTTTGTTATAATACCTGAATGCTTTGTCCTGTCTGGGTTATCCTCCCTTGGTTCAATGAATGCTGTGAAAGGTTCTGTAAGGGGTCCTAGATGCTATCAGCTTTTAAACAAACAATGAATGCGCACTCCCCTATTGGACGGAGGGAGAGATATGTGGGGGCTAGAACACCTAGACACTAGATTACACAACAGAAACCAGATACCATTGACCGTCAAAAATAGACTCCCTGTCAGCTTTCGTCTATATGATGTCTGCATTTTCATCGGCAAGATGTTTGCTCACCTGCAATACATCTCTGAGATGTCTGCTTTCAGATGTCACAGACCTCTTGAAGATGTCTGTAAGATATTTGGGGTTTGGAATGGATGTACAGAAAGCTCCTTCTAAGATGTTTAGCAGATATTTTTACACAGCAGACTTTGTTCAGATCTGCAGGTCATTAGCAGACATCCATCCATCCATCCATCCATCCATCCATCCATCCATTCATCCATCTATCCTCCATCTATCCTCCATCTATCCATCTATCCATTCACCCATCCATCTATCCATCTATCCTCCATTTATCCATCCACCCACCCACCCACCCACCCATCCATCCATCCATCCATCCATCCATCCATCTATCCTCCATCTATCCATCTATCCTCCATCTATCCATCTATCCTCCATCCATCCATCCATCCATCCATCCATCTAGTACCCTGCCTGGTGACTGCGATCATGTGGATCTGCTTAACCATATTCGAACATTTCTATTCACATTCCTCTACAAAAACCATTAAACCCTGCATGATAAATATAAGTATTGTTTAAAAATAATTGAAGCACGATGCATGAATGTAATAGATATAAAACTGCATTGCACATTTGAATAATAGATTAAACATATTAGCTTTAAAGATGGAAGAAGAAACATGTTGTAAAGTTTACATAAGACTGCACAACTTTGTGAGTAGATCTTGTTTATTATTATTCCATTAATAATTTAATGGCAATGTAGAAACTGATATAGAATGAATATGTTTACTGTAAAAAAAAATGTTTATTCAATATATACAATTTTTTCATTACCATGTTCTCCCATCATAAATTGTCCCATCATTTACTCATTTTCTTTTCATTTAGTACCTTTATGACTTTCTTCTGCAGAACACAAAAGAAGATATTTGGAAGAATGTAGGTAACTGGCACATATTCACTCACATGGGTTTCCATACACGAAAAATGAGTGCTTGCCTATCTCAACTTTTTCCAAAATGTTGTCTTGTGTTCCGTATAAGAATGCTGTCATACTTGTCATACAGGTTTAAAATGAGAAAAGGTTGAGTATGATGACACATTATTCAATAGGGGAACTATTACTTCAATGTTTTGATTATATATTAATTTATTTGTGATTGTTTTATTTATATCAGAAATGGTGATACGTGAAGGGCAAAGCAGGAGACCTGGGCAGTGGAGTCGTGTCCATTGAAAGAAACAAGGGCAAAATCACAGTTTCTTCTGAGGTGCCCTTCTCCAAGAGGTAGGTTTCACCTGTTTTGCTCATGTTTGTATTAGAGACATTAAAGATGGACCATCTTCAACTATTCTGCAGATACCTGAAGTATCTGATGAAATAATACTTGAAGAATAATCTGAGAGATTGGTTGTGGGTTCGAGGATAACACTAAAGAAAGGTATGAACTCTGCTACTTCCAGATTAACCAGGTTGAGAACGAGGATTAAACACGTAATTTTTGTTCCTTTGAATAACTTTATATTTACAATTATTTTGCTAAATGTTCAGTGATGTTTAAACTTGGACAGGACCTTTAGTGTAGAACCCTTTTAAAATTTTGAAGAATTTATATAGATCATGATCATGTTTCATTAACTGTGCTCAAGTTTATCACAAGACATTTCTTTTGAGAAAACTTTAAAGTTCCCCTTATATCTGATGTAGGGTATTTTGTACAGTAAATCCTTTGTTCCTTTAAGATTTCTAATTTGATAATTTATATTTAGTGCATCTTAGCATATAATTTTTAAGAATTTACACGAGATGAGGGGGAAAAATTGTATCAGATTTGGTGCATGGGTAAAAAATACTCATTACCAACTTACATTTACCTTTATTTAATATTAAGAAAAAACAATAACATTTTAGAAATCAAAATACAAGGTGGAATTCCAGTTCCAGGACGTACACAGCCTAAACAAATGAAAAAAATTCTTGCAAGTACACAAATTTAAAACTGTTGTTTCCATACAAAACACAAGTTTGCTGCTTGCCTGCAAACTGTGAATGGACTCTTATGTGAACTTAAGATGAAAAAAGTGGTCACAGTTTAAGCCCTGGTGAACGAAGACATGGCACAGTACTCAACATATTCTATGAAATGATGCAAATTCTGTAAAGAACAACATTGTGGTCCCGAGAACCTACGCTTCTCAACATCAAGTCCATTAATTCCAAAACATGCTAACATTAACACAAGAGAACAGCATTTCTGTAGATTATAATACTTGCAAAGGCATGAAGACGATTTGATGTAAATATAAATGATTTGCATTTCTAGAAAAAGGAAGTGCGAGTGTAATACTTTTCAACAAAACAACACAGCTGAAGGCTGGCATTGCTGGATTTGAAAATACATCCCTGATTCAAATACAAGAGCCTGTCTTAAATCTCAGAAAAAGATCCTGTCTTAAATCTCAGACAAAATCTAACCGCTCACACGCTCTTTCGCCTTGTTGAAATGTTGTTCTTATGTAAGATGCCGATGGAAGTAATGAAAGTGATATTTAAAAAGGTGATGTGCCCCATAACACGTGATGTGTTTTGTTATTGGAATAACCAAAGCCTGAATCACCTCACTTAAAAAGGCACAAGAATGGAGTGAGTTTGTCATTTAGTTAACCCATTTGATAGTCTGCGTTGAGAGTGATTTTAGCACCAGTTTCGGAAGAGAGCAGACATGGATGTCACAGTCATTACGGAATGAAAAAAAACGAAAAACACACGACAGCCTTCCCTCAGGAATGTGTAAGTAAAGGGGAAGGATCCAGTAGAATCCGAGTGCTTTGAAACGATGTTTGCTGGCTTCTGTGTCATTGCATGGACTATTGAAAAATTAAAGCAGATGCATGAAGCCACGACAAACTGCCACTGCGGAGAAGCCTGAGCCTAAATTCATTTCGTACTTTACCCCAAGCATGTGGCTTTGAAATTAATCTCAATACCAAGGAAAAAATCCCAACCCAACTGAACTGTGAAAACACAGATGACCCCAGATGAACAGTGGCGATCCGTTAAAAAAGAAAAAAAGAAACGCCATTAAGATTGTATCCGATCAGAGTGTGCGTGGGTTGTATTCGGGCAGCTTCTTGAGCTTTTCCTTCTCCTGCTCTGTCTCTTGACGAGCGATAACCAGGGAATGTGAATAGCCCATAACCACCTACAAAAAATAAAAAAGTTACAAACCTATATGTAACCTGAAAAATTTCTTTCATCAACATACCTGTTCAGCGTAAACTCCGTCCATAGTTTTAACCTCTTGAGCAGTAGTGGATGATTTAGGCTTGTTGTCACCATATCCCTAAAGCAAGAAATAGCTATTTTATTACACCATAAAGTATATTACAGTACTTTTCGAAAGCCTTTGACGGAATAAAAAGAGAACATACCAGTTCTCCAAATGTGGGAGATGGCCCCCAGCTAATGGTGCTATCATCAGCTGCAATGATAATACTGCTCTTCCTATGAGGGCCAGAATAAATATTTAAGTAACACTCCTCAAGAACTTCAAAAGGTTAAACGAAACTAATCCGGCCTACACTCACCCACAGCCCAGACTGCGTATCTTCCATCCACACAGGTCCTGCACAGCTTTAGGGTACATGGTGGACTCACGGGAAGTGTTTGTCACTCCCCAGAAAAACAGCCCGCCTGAGGATATGAGTAAAAGAAGTGTACATCACAAACCAACAAAGCAAAATAAAATTTGGGTTATGCTTTCCTTATTGATAAAGCTTGTGCTCACCTGTTTCATTTACAGCAAAGGAACACTGGTAGCCACAGTATATCTGGGTAGCGCCGCGGCCAGGAAAGTCAAAAAGCTTGACTAACCGTGGCACCATTTCATCTTTCTGTTCTGCGTGACCTAAACGGCCATATCCCCCAAATCCCCAGGAAAACACGCGTTTCTGGGAGTCCAAAACAAGCTGCATAGAAACAATTCAAAATTTGAAAAGATATCGACATCATTTTGTTTCCTTCACCTTTAATGCTCACAGAATATTCACCACAATTAAACTATTTATCAAACATGTTACTCACTGTGTGATTGGCCCCACAAGCTACATCCCGAGCCACAACATTGGGAACAGGAAGCACTTGGCCATCCTTGGTCTTCTCAATGAAAATCGCCACCCGTCTAGGTATCAGCTCGCAGTCGAACTCGATGCGCTGGGCACGGGCTATGAACTTTCCATCCGAGTTATGACCTACAAGATTAAGACAGTAATGAATAAAGTAGACGTATACATCCGATAATTATACTTGAAGCGATTGTTCACCCAAAGATGAAAATTTTTACAATTTACCTCTTGCCATTTCATGTTTGTGTTCTTCGGTAGAAAAACGGTGGCTTTTTTATTGCAAACACAAAACTCATTCAAAATGGGCACCGCCATGTTCGGTTACCAGCCGATTTCAAAACATCTTTTGCATTTAGCAAATGATGACACAATTTTCATTTTTGGGTGAAGGTAAACATAAAAGGATAACAGCTTAATGTTACATACCAAGCTGGCCATATTCTGGGCACCCAAAGGAATAAATGTTCCCCTTGCAGTCCACTATCATGCTAAACTCTGCACCGCAGGAGACTTTGACTATAGGCTGCCCGTTGTATTGGATCTGTATGTAAACCAATGCAAAAAATGAGTACAATACATAAGACACACTGCTCATGTTTATTTCAATCTGATTGAGTGAGCGGATCACACCCAAGATTTGGAGGAGACTTACCGTAGCTGGGCTGAGCACAGCATCTGTCTGATTCCCTTGACCTAGCTGTCCAAGTTTATTTTCCCCAAATGAATAGACAGTGCCATTTTCTGTTTGACAAAGCACATACAGTTTTAACATAATCTGGCAATTATAAATAATGGGTGTAATTATAAGACAGGCATCCAAAACATCAATCTACCTGTTAAAGCCAAGGTGTGGTTTCGACCACAGGCAGCTGCTACAATGGCTTCCTCTCCCAGTCCCTCCACTAGTTTTGGAGCCTCCAATCGTTTGGTGTCTCCGTGCCCTAACTGCCCCTTTTCATTGCGACCTGAGAATGCATTAGACAAACAATGAAGACTTTGAGAACTACTCGTAAAACAACGCTTTGATAAAACTAACACTTACCCCAGCTCCATAGTTTACCCTCTGCGGTAATAAGGACACTGTGGGCGGCACATGGTCCAGACATCACATAGCTAACCTGGACATCATTCAGACATCCATAGCGATGCGGACCCCATAGATTCTGTCCGAGGTTCCTGTAAGCAGCTGCAATGACACATAAATAACCATAAAAACTCAAAACTTAGTTGGTTAAAGTGAGGATAACACAACCAACACATACTTACTCTTTCTTAAATTAAAATGAGTTACACTTGCAGCTGTTTTTTGTGAGAGATTAATACGGCTAAAAGAAGTAATTGGCCATATTAGTTGTCACCCTCTTGTCATTTTAAACCTTCATAACTTTCTGTCATTTGCAGAACACAAAAGACGATATTTTGAAGAATGTTCGTAGCCATTCATTACCATCATCATTCAAAATAACTTATTTCGGGTTTTCAAGCTAAGTGTAGGTCACAGAGATTAAAAATAACAAGAGGGTGTGTAAAGAACAGATTATTTTCTTTTGGGCGAACTATGCCTTTAATACAGCCGACTCAAACGAACGAGACTATGTCCCAATGCCTGTGTTAAATGTCATACCTTGTTGTTTTGGCACTTCTTTCCTTCCAATTAAATCCCAGTTGGTGGCTCCAAAAACAACCACTTGACCTTTGACTTGTGGAGCTTCAAGTTTCTAAGCAACAAATAAAAAAAAACACCGTAAGCCGTTTATATAATGTACAATACATTAATGGGCAATTCCATTCAAATGTCAACCTTACCAAGGTTTTTAGAATACTTTTAGCACAGATGTCAACATTTGGTTGTTCCAATACACATGTGAGGTCTCTCTTTATAGTGATAGTGACATGACATACAGCCAAGTATGGTGACCCATACTCAGAATTCGTGAACTGCATCCAAAGTAAAAACACACCAACCATGAACACACACCCGTAGCAGTAGGCAGACATTTATGCTGCTGTGCCCGGGGAGCAGTTGGGGCTTCGGTGCCTTGCTCAAGGGCACCTAAGTCATGATATTGCCGGCCTGAGACTTGAACCCGCAAACCTAGGCTTAGAGGTCAAACTCTCTAACCACTAGGCCTAGACTTCCCCATAGAAATCTTATAATTTTTAGAAAATTATTTTTAGCACATGACCTTCCATAGTAAAGCGGCTAAGCAGAAGGTTGCGGGTACGAATCCCAGTGCCAGCAGACAATGAAGTGTCCTTGAGCAAGACATCTTAACACCATTTGCTGTGCAGTGATTATTGTCGACTGCATATTACATATTTTTTTTTTTTAAATACGTACAGATGTGTAGAATGCAGACGTAGCTGTTGATATGCGACAGGCTTTAGATTTCCTGATTTACTTATGTCTCTCCTACTGCAAAATACTGTCAGTCGCTTAGCCAAATTAATAAATGTAAATGCTTGTAAAGTTAGTGCTATTTTCAGGGATTGTCACATCCATATTGCTACATTTTGCTTATCGACGGACATATGGATATTAAAATAAAGTAATTATATTATGGTCTATAAAGAGCTATCCCTTGGCCATTTGTTGGATATATTTGATTATGGTTTGTAGATTTTAATTCACAGAAATCTAAAGCAGATTGTGGTCTCCCAAAAACAGTGTCCTATTTCTGTCACGTCCGTAACAGATTTATTTCTCCTCTTTAAAATAGAAAACTTGTTAACAGGCTGATATTTTTCTGATGATTAAACACTATCAACAACGGTTTTGTATAATATAAAGAGTTGGTTTAGTTTACCAGCTACAATTAAATTCTAAGAGCAGTTTTTGTCACGTCAATAATGCTAAATGTCTGTCAACCTTATTATGAAAATATCAAGTTTTTACAAAAGTTTTTAGGATAGTTATCACAAAGATATAAACATTTGGTTGTTCAAAGACCCATGTGACGTCTCTCTTTAAGTATAAGAGAATTATTTCTATTTTTAGTGTATTTTTGATGTAAAGTAAAGGCTATTTTCAGGATTGTCATTCAAAATAACTAAACATTTTGCTCCTCGATGGACCGATGAAAATATTAAAATTTTAATTATTTCATGATTATAAAGAGCTATCTCTTGGCAATATTTTAGTTCTGGTTTGTACATTTTAATTCACATAAATCTAAAAAAGTTTGTTGCCTCCCAAAATGACAATTTTAAAATAGAAAACTTGTTAATAGACTGATATTTTTCTGATATTTAAACACTATCAACAACAGTATTGTATATTATAAAGAGTTGGTTCAATTTACCAGTAACAACACATTCTAAGACCATTTTTATGTCACATCCATTACGCAAAATATCTGTCAACCTTACTATGAAAATATAAAGATTTTTAGATGGTTTTTAGAATACTCAACAAAAAGATGTTTGTTCAAAGACCCATGTGATGTCTCCCTTTAAATTTAAGAGAATTATTTATATTTTTAGTGCATTAATTAAAGTAAAGGCTGTACATTTAGACAGGACACATGAATATTAAAATATAGTAATTATATTATGGTCTATAGAGAGCTATCCCTTGGCCATTTGTTGGATATTTATGATTCTGGTTTGTACATTTGAATTCCCAGAAATCGAAAAAAGTTTGCCTTCCAAAATCCTATTCTCGTCTCGTCCGTACCGCAGATTTATCCACTTCTTAAAATAGAAAACTTGTTAATAGACAGATATGTGTCTGATGATTAAACACTATCAACAACGGTTTTGTATAACAAAGTGTTGGTTAAGTTCACTGGTAACAATCACATTCTAAGACCAGTTTTATGTCACGTCCATTACGCAAAATGTCTGTCAACCTTACAATTAAAATAAAAAGTTTTATAGATGGTTTTTAGTATACTCAACAGAAGATGGTTGTTCAAATAACCACGTGCATTTTTAATGTAAAGACTATTTTCAGGATTGTCACATCCATAGCTCTACATTTTGCTCATCGATGGACCCATGAATATTAAAATATAGTAATTATATTTTGGTCTATAGAGAGCTATCTGTTAGCTATTTGTTGGATATATTTGATTATGGTTTTAAAAAATTTGAATTCACAGATTTATTTCCCCATTTTAAAATAGAAAACTTGTAAATAGACAGATATTTTTCTGATGATTAAACACTATCACAAACGGTTTTGTATATTATAAAGAGTAGGTCTAGTTTATCACATTCTAAGACCAGTTTTATATCAAATCCATTACGCAAAATGTCTCTCAACCTTAATTTGAAAACATAGATTTTTGGTATACTTATCACAAAGATGTCAACATTTGGTTGTTCAAAACCGATGTATGGTCTCTCTTTAAATTTAAGAGAATTATTTCTATTCTTAGTGCATTTTTTATGTAAAGTCTAGGCTGTACATTTAGACAGACACATGAATATTAAAATATAGTAATCATGTTATGGTCTATAAAGAGCTATCTCTCAGCCATTTGTTGGATATTTTTGATTATGGTTTGTACATTTAAATTCACATAAATCTAAAGAATGTGTCGCCTCCCAAAATCGATGTCCTATTCTCTTTCCGTCTGTAACGCAGATTTTTCCCCTTTTTAAAATAGAAAATTGTTAATAGACAGATATGTGTCTGATGATTAAACACCATCAACAAGACTTCTATAAAACACAAACACTAGATTCTGTGACATTGTAAGATCATGTTATAACACATCTATAACACATTTATAACACAGTTATTACACAATAAAAGCAGAGAGTCCTTACAATCTTCTCCTTCACATCATCGGCCACAGTGACCGGCTGTAGTCCAGCTTTGACTGCTGGTTTTCCGGCTTTCTTCGTGTTTTCCTGCTCAAAGTCATCAAACTCGTCATCGCTGCTGAAATCCCTTTCTTTCCTCTTTCCTCCAGCTCTCTTCCTCTTCGCCCCGCCGTTACCGGACACTTCCGTCACCTTCTTCCGTGGCATAGTGCTGCAAATTACAAAAAAACACCAACACAACATGACTCAAATATCATATATCAGAAACGACATGACTCATAAACAGAGATAAACACCAGAAACGACACGACTCATAAATAGAGATAAACACCTGAAACGACACGACTCATAAACAGAGATAAACACCAACAGGACACGACACAAACACAGAGATAAACACCAGACACAACACGACTCAAACACAGAGATAAACACCAACACAACACGACTCAAACACAGAGATAAACACTGACACAACACGACTCAAACACAGACATAAACACCAGACACGACTCAAACATAGAGATAAACACCAACACAACACGACTCAAATATAGAGATAAACACCAACGTGTTTGAGTCGTTTTGTGTTGGTGTTTATCTGTGTGTTTGAGTTGTGTTGTGTCTTTGGTGTTTATCTCTGTGTTTGAGTCGTGTTGTGTTGGTGTTTATCTCTGTGTTTGAGTCGTGTTGTGTCGGTGTTTATCTCTGTGTTTGAGTCGTGTCGTGTTGGTGTTTATCTCTGTGTTTGAGTCGTGTTGTGTTGGTGTTTATCTCTGTGTTTGAGTCGTGTTGTGTTTATCTCTGTGTTTGAGTCGTGTTGTGTTGGTGTTTATCTCTGTGTTTGAGTCGTGTCGTGTTGGTGTTTATCTCTGTGTTCGAGTCGTGTCGTGTTGGTGTTTATGTCTGTGTTTAAGTCGTGTTGTGTTGTGTTGGTGTTTATCTCTGTGTTTGAGTCGTGTTGTGTTGGTGTTTATCTCTGTGTTTAAGTCGTGTTGTGTTGGTGTTTATCTCTGTGTTTGAGTCGTGTTGTGTTGGTGTTTATCTCTGTGTTTGAGTCGTGTTGTGTTGGTGTTTATCTCTGTGTTTGAGTCGTGTTGGTGTTTATCTCTGTGTTTGAGTCGTGTTGTGTTGGTGTTTATCTCTGTGTTTGAGTCGTGTTGTGTTGGTGTTTCTCTCTGTGTTTGAGTCGTGTTGTGTTGGTGTTTATCTCTGTGTTTGAGTCGTGTCGTGTTGGTGTTTATCTCTGTGTTTGAGTTGTGTTGTGTTGGTGTTTATCTCTGTGTTTGAGTCGTGTCGTGTTGGTGTTTCTCTCTGTGTTTAAGTCGTGTTGTGTTGGTGTTTCTCTCTGTGTTTGAGTCGTGTTGTGTTGGTGTTTATCTCTGTGTTTGAGTTGTGTTGTGGTTTATCTCTGTGTTTGAGTCGTGTTGTGTTGGTGTTTCTCTCTGTGTTTGAGTCGTGTTGTGTTGTGTTGGTGTTTATCTCTGTGTTTGAGTCGTGTTGTGTTGGTGTTTATCTCTGTGTTTGAGTCGTGTTGTGTTGGTGTTTATCTCTGTGTTTGAGTCGTGTTGTGTTGGTGTTTATCTCTGTGTTTGAGTCGTGTTGTGTTGTGTTGGTGTTTCTCTCTGTGTTTGAGTCGTGTCGTGTTGGTGTTTATCTCTGTGTTTGAGTTGTGTTGTGTTGGTGTTTATCTCTGTGTTTGAGTCGTGTCGTGTTGGTGTTTCTCTCTGTGTTTAAGTCGTGTTGTGTTGGTGTTTCTCTCTGTGTTTGAGTCGTGTTGTGTTGGTGTTTATCTCTGTGTTTGAGTCGTGTTGTGTTGGTGTTTATCTCTGTGTTTGAGTCGTGTTGTGTTGGTGTTTATCTCTGTGTTTGAGTCGTGTTGTGTTGGTGTTTCTCTCTGTGTTTGAGTCGTGTTGTGTTGGTGTTTATCTCTGTGTTTGAGTTGTGTTGTGTTGGTGTTTATCTCTGTGTTTGAGTCGTGTTGTGTTGGTGTTTATCTCTGTGTTTAAGTCGTGTTGTGTTGGTGTTTATCTCTGTGTTTGAGTTGTGTTGTGTTGGTGTTTATCTCTGTGTTTGAGTCGTGTTGTGTTGGTGTTTATCTCTGTGTTTGAGTCGTGTTGTGTTGGTGTTTATCTCTGTGTTTAAGTCGTGTTGTGTTGGTGTTTATCTCTGTGTTTGAGTCGTGTCGTGTTGGTGTTTATCTCTGTGTTTAAGTCGTGTTGTGTTGGTGTTTCTCTCTGTGCTTGAGTCGTGTTGTGTTGGTGTTTATCTCTGTGTTTGAGTCGTGTTGTGTTGGTGTTTATCTCTGTGTTTGAGTCGTGTTGTGTTGGTGTTTATCTCTGTGTTTGAGTCGTGTTGTGTTGGTGTTTATCTCTGTGTTTGAGTCGTGTTGTGTTGGTGTTTATCTCTGTGTTTAAGTCGTGTTGTGTTGGTGTTTATCTCTGTGTTTGAGTCGTGTTGTGTTGGTGTTTATCTCTGTGTTTAAGTCGTGTTGTGTTGGTGTTTATCTCTGTGTTTGAGTTGTGTTGTGTTGGTGTTTATCTCTGTGTTTGAGTCGTGTCGTGTTGGTGTTTATCTCTGTGTTTGAGTCGTGTTGTGTTGTGTTGGTGTTTATCTCTGTGTTTAAGTCGTGTTGTGTTGTGTTGGTGTTTATCTCTGTGTTTGAGTTGTGTTGTGTTGGTGTTTATCTCTGTGTTTGAGTTGTGTTGTGTTGGTGTTTATCTCTGACTCAAACACAGAGATAAACACCAACACAACACCGCGCTATGCTAGCTAGCAACGTTGCAACAAAGAGTCGCGTCTTCCTTTGTTGTGTTTCCCAACCGCCGGTTAGCAAACCAGCCACCGGCATTACGTTTAAACATAAACAAATGTGACGTCACGCGTGCTTAAAAGCGTTTACAAGCGTCCGTTGGCGTTTGTTGGCACGAGAGTTTGTATAAATAAACAAACACGCGCAGATGTGGACGCACGTAGCTGTTAGCACGCCGCACTCGTACACATCAAATCCGTCGGAACTCACCGAAGAGAAAACACAAACTTCCGATAAAGAGTCAACGGATGATCGCGTTCCGTTCACGGATGCGTTTCGTACAAGCGTTCGGTTTCCTGGTCCACTCGCGTGCGTCCGTCTTCCTCGTCTTCCTTTCTCTTTTGATTGATGCCGAACAAAGACTCGCGCGCGCACCACGTGGGTCCGGATCTCACCTCGGGCATTGCAGCTCACAGCTGAAGGCCAACACAACACTCCGAGTGGTTTCACACACACACGTGCACACACAAGTTGGCGTTTGAACGTTTATATAACTTGTAAAACTTTGGGGACAAAAGTTTGCATTTGGGGTTTTGGTTAAGGAGATGGCTGTGGAAGTTTTCATGTGATGGGATGTTGTTTTAAGGAACATCATTCATCACACTTTCACAACTTGGACAATGTAGTCCATCTGAAGATGCTGGAGGAGAACTTTGGACCACACGTGTGGGGTGGATGAGGAGGGCATGAAGTCCTCTACTGACTTGGAGGTGGAATGGATTCAGATCACAATTGCATTTACAATTATTCGTTTGGCAGACGCTCTTGTCCAAACAGACATTCAGTGTTATGGGGTTGTCAATCATCAGTGAAGAACAAACAAGGGTTAGATGTTCTACTCAAGGAGTCTTCAGGTGTTGTCTGCAGACACTGGGATTCAAACCCACAACCTTCCGCTTACAAGTCCAACTTTCTATTGACACTATGTTGGTAACGGTATTCGCTCGCCCATCCGTATAATGAAAATCAGGTTTACTCTCTCTCTCTGAATGCTTCGGCATAGCAAGACATTGCGGACAATTCCATGCTTCGGACTTTGTGGGAACAGTTTGGATCTGACTTCCTCTTGTAACACGACATCAGTGCACAAAGATCCATAAAGACATGGATGACAGAGTCTGGTGTGGATGAACTTGATTGGTCTGACCTCGACCCGATAAAAGATCTTTGAGATGAATTAGAGCTGAGATTGAGATCCAGGCCTTCTCATCCAACATCAGTGACCTCACAAATGTTCTTCTGGAAGAATGGTCCAAAATTCCCATTAACACACTCCTACACCTTGTGGACGGCCTTCCCAGAAGAGTTAAAGCTGTTATAGGGTGGGCCAACATCATATTGAAACCTAGGGATTAGAGGATGTCACTTAAGTTCATATGCGAGTCAATGCAGGTGAGAATATACTTTTGGCATAATAGTGTATAAACAAATGTACAACAAGCCCAGGCTTCTACATCGTGTGTAAGAATTTCACTGCTGACAGAAGCTGCTCATCCAGTTTGATTGGTGACAGATTGATAAAACTGGACCAATCGAAATTGAAGTGGGACTGGGTGGTATTATAAAGCAATTTTATCTATACCACAATCCCCATAATTTTACGAAGATTTTCTACTATCCTCAAGAGTCCAGATTGAGCACTGGTGATCTTAAAGCGGTTTCAATAAGAAGGTCTTAGATGTTTTTAAACATAAATATAGACAACGTATAACTATGCCAACCATTTAATGACAAGAAAATGTTTATGAACATAGACCAAAAATGTGTTCAGGTAAGCCCATCGTAGAGTCATATAAAACCTGTATATAATTTCCTCATCTGTGTGTCATTCCTAAAAATATAGCAATGCACATGTCTCATAACTAGTTGTCATTCCATTAACTTTATGAAAATACATTTTAAATGATCGTAAATAACATTTGATCAGATCAAAATATGAATTGTTTTCTCATATACATTTATCTTCATTACAATTCTTAACTTAATGGAATGTCGTTGTTTCCTTTAAGGTCAATTATTTTATTGATCTATTAAAAGTTCAGAAGCGTCAGTGAGAGATCACTGTTGTCAGCATGTCAATGTGCTCTTTTTTCTAAATAACTCTTTTTCCTTTCACATGTGCCAACCCCAACAGCATTGGTCTATTGAGCTTCTGTTCTGTTATTGGTTGGATCGTGGGTCTGAAAATCAGCCATTGGTTGGTTGAGGCTTTTTGCATAACACAGGGAGGCTCTCTCCTGATGTACGGCAGGGGGAAGAAGGGAGTGCAAAGAAAGGAAAAAGGGAGGGATTGAGGAAAAGAATAGAGGCAGAAGAGTTTCATAATTGTAGCCGTCTCACATCATGCACTGAAAGTCTCAGATTGTATCCCTCCACCTAAAGAAAACAGCTGACATCATTCTTTACAGTTGCTTTTTGCTGCTTGTTCATGTTGTGTCATCAGTTGTAGATTCACAGATGGCTGCACTGCGCAAAGATGGGGACAAACATGACAATGGATCTGTATCAATAACTTGGGATCAATAGGGACAATATCAGAGGGACGTGAACCAGGATTGTGAGTATGTCTTTCTTTGGGAACAGAGTTCAAATGTGCTGTTTTTTAAGGGAAAATGATGAATGCAAATAAAAATCACTGGGGGAAAATTTCTTGATGTGTTATTGATCATAATGCATCTCAAAGGCCACATTATTCAATATTACGTCTAATAGAAACAAAGCATAAATGTGCCTATTAATGTCAAGATTATTGTAGAAGAAGGTGCTGTACATTCATAACCAAAAGGAAAGTTTCTATGTTATATCTGACATACAGAACGTGATATAAATCGACAGTCTGTACATGTTTTGGTTGACTACCTTCTATAATAGATGAACGGATGGATGCAAATGAAGTGGGAGCTTTGGGAGGAAAACCAAATCAATGAATCCAGGCTTCACCTCTCTCGAACAGGTAGTCTGTACATGTCAGTTCAACGCTGAAGCTGATCTGAGAGCCGTCTCACCAACAGAGAGGTTTTATATCAGCTGACCCACAAGCAATGGCCATTTTGAATTAAAATGAAGGCTTATATTTCTACACACAAACTATGCTGTCCATTGCATTGTCAAAAGCATAAATAGCGACATAAAGTAGAATAACGGCGAAAAGAGAGAAGGGTTTCAAGGGATTGGGTTGGAGAGTTAATATGGTTTCGGGTCCAGATGCTTGCCTCATTCTGCTGGTGTCCATGGCGATGCATGTGTTATTTATGTGAATGGTGGCTGAGGGGTGCTGGTACAGTCATTGTTGTCTATGTTGGACCCTGAAGATGTGTGCTTTACTCTCTAGGCTCTACAACGGCTGTGTTTTCTCATGCAGAGAGGATTGAGACTTTGTCTTTGTTTGTCGGATTCAGTCTGGTCCAGCTCTGGTCACTCTCCATGGTGAATAATTCATGAACACTGACCGCCTCCCCTGGCTGGAGATTTGGGGTTGTTTATTTGACAAGATTAGTTCCTCAAGTTGTTTAAAATACTGTACTTGTCTTGTCTTATTGTATTTCCGGATGCCGGCACTGACAATGATTAGTTAGCTGAGTAAACAATGACACAAGTTTACTCTCGAGTTTATCGAAACCCATTTTCGCTGTCCTTTATATATATGCATTTGGCAGAAGCTTTTCTCCAAAGCAACTTATTTTGCATTATTTTATATATTTGTGCAATCCTTGGATTAGAACCGATTGTTAATCCATGATGTATTTGAGTATCGGGACATTTGTTAAATGTCAATACAAAGAAATAAATTTTTCTTATAGTTGTATATGGGGATTTTCGGCGACATGGTCTCTACGAGGGTTTTCAATGAAGATACATTTTTTTTGTGTATCTCTGAAGAATTAAAATAAAATGGAATGCTGAAAATGACATTGAGTCATTTTCAGTATGACTTAAAATATAAATAGTTATATTTTAAGTTGAACTTTCGCTTTAAGAAAACCTGATGTTTCAGTTTCACCCCCAAGTCATTCCTCTTGATAAAGCTGTGTTTCGCTACATGCAGAAAATCTTTCCTGTCAATGTGAGCTGTAGGAGGCAAGCCTGGATCTGTCACACATGGTTGAGGAATTTAACGATTTCCGAGACTCCTTTAGTAATCTGGAATGTTCCTTAACAACTTAAAGGGATAGTCCACTCAAAGATGAAAATGTTGTCATCATTTACTTACCTCTTGTAATTTATACCTGAATGATTTTAGCAAAACACCAAAGAAGATATTTTGAAGAATGTTGGTAACTGGTACCTTTTCACTTGCATTGGTTTTGTGTTTGAATGGGGTGGCACTGCTGTACGGTAACCATCCTTTTCTAACTATTTTCTTTTGTGTTTCGCAAAAGAAAGAAACTCATACAGGCGAGGAGAGAGAGTAAACAAATAATGATTGAAATAGTAATTTAAAGGAGTTTTCTGTCTCTTCTCTTTTTAAGGAGTGAAGACATGACTACAAACTAACATGATGGAATCTCCAGAGTCTGTCAACTCTTCTCATAAAGGTTAGTACTAATCTTTGATTTAAATACAAACTGAACCCATTGCTTAGTCATTTCATGAGTTCGCAGTACTACCAGATTATTTGAGGAGGCGTGTATGACATCACACTCCCCAACACGGTCCGGTACAAACAAGGCCCAAACAATGAGTGTTTCTTCATGACATATAAGGGCGCGCTCTTTTTCAAACAAAGCACGAACCTTAATCACAATAATAACAAAAAGCCTATAATGGCACACACGTCATCTCTTATTTCTGCGGTACACACTGTAAAAAACCTTTTCAACAATTATTTCCAGTTCAAGAACAGATTTCATGATGACATACTTGATATTTAGGATTTACAAATTAAACTAATAATGCCAATAAACAAAATGTTTTTCATGAAATGGATCGAAATGTAAAGATCGAAAATCGAAACGTTTCAAGGACAGAAAGTGTTGTTGACCCAAGTTTTATAAGCGGTATGAATAATCCTGTTTCATAGTATTAATTGGTGCTTTGTTTAAAAGTAATTAATAACATCTATGCCCCCCATAGATGTTATTAATTACTTTTACATGTAAATGGGGATGTCATACATCAAACACGGTATTTTAACAAACAACCATGTTAAACATGATAACGCATTGTTTAACAGTCTAAAGCACTTCAAATGCTTGGAACACTATGGTTCAAAGTATGCTTTAAAGTAATTGTCCACTCTGTGTGCTTTTATATACTCTAAAGAAATCTCTAAAAAATATTCAGAAGAATGTTTGTAAAAGTAACAGTTCTTGATTCTGTAACAATGGCAGTCTAAAATTCAACATTTTGTTTTCCTACATTCTTTCAAATATTTTTCTCTGTGTTCATCAGAACTTATACAATGTAAACAGATTTGGAACAACTCAAATTTATAATTCAACCATTTTTATTTTCGGTGAACTATCGCTTTAATAATATGGATTTTAATGTGTTAGTTCAATTTTTTACGTAGTTGAAAATGACTAAAAGGTGGGGTAAAAATTGACCGAATTTTCTTTTCTTGGGTCGCCCATCCCGTTAATAACACCCAGTACAGAATGACTTTCTCTGTGTTCATCAGAACTAAAAAATGTAAACGGATTTGGAACAACTCAAATGTAAGCATAATGAAATAGTAATTAATAACAACGGTGATAGTTTCCACAAAAATCAAGCTGTCATCATTTACTCACCTAGTTTGAAACGAAATGAAGGTGAGTAAATATTGACATAATTTTTATATTTTTGTTCGAACCATTCCTTTATCAACACCCAGTACAGAATGAGTTTATAGCAGCACAGGTCTGTTTTATTGTCGAATTGGAACTTGAGTCATACTAAAAGGGCTTTGTAGATACATAATAGAGAACACACTCTTGTGTACCTGGCCGAGGGAATACGGCATTACCCTCCTAATCTCCCGAGAGTCTGAGAAACTGCTTGAGGGCTAGGCAGCGCTCAGCTGACCATATGCTGCATACACTCCATATGCCACCTGCCCGTGTCCCACGTCCACCCTGCAGTCATGGAAACCGCTTGCATTGGACAGTCTTTTAAATTTATAACGTCTACTAAAATCCACCTGGCAGGGTCTAAGAGGTTCTTGTACTATTGCTGGAGAGAAGAGGACGAAGGCAAGAGACAGGGTAACAGATTGTTTGTCTTTCTTGAATTTAGAGATTTTGGCACCTGATCTCTGTAATAAACCCTGGAGCCGTTTAGAATCATGTGAGTTTATATTGAAATGAGTAACTGATTGATAGACTTAAGGAGCAGAAATGCGTGCTTTATAGTTGAGAAGTGAGAACATTTACTTTCTTGAATATCCTGTGCAGAAAGCATATGGTCACATGTGTAATCCTCTGGATCACATGCTTTTTTATTTTCTCAGTCTACGTCAGAATGCTCGGTAATCTGTATTCCTTTGCTCTTGGCTTTTATACAGAACAATGTTTTTGGTCTCAATATGTATGTGACATGAAAAGGTTGTCAAACATTACCGGTTTAAACTGTTGGAACATGTAACACATTGTTCTGATCAGTTGGACCAATGACTGAGTTAATGTTTGTGGTATGTTGGTTCGAGGACGGAGGGAGTTGTGGCATTAAGCCTGTGTTTGTTATAACAGTGTTCTGGTGATGGGGCGGGTGGACACATCTGCACATTCTAATAGTTTTTTCTACTCTAGTTTTTGGGTGTTGTTTTGAAGAAATCATGACTCATAAGGGATTTTGTTTCTCCAGCATTATGAACAAACACACATTGGAGACTTTTCTCTGTCTAAAAGTGTAGCTGCCTGGTAGATTATGACATGAATCCTAAAAAGAATGTTTTTAATATAGGGTTTGGGTTACATTATGCCAGGCGGCTGGGACACTTAAACACGTGGGTCTCTGTTCTGTGCGTCTAGTGGCTGTTCTTTCTTCAATATTCAGGCATCCATTTCAAAAAAGTTTTTTAGGAAATAAAACATACGTTTTTAGGAAAATAGAACATGTATTATGTGTGTTAAATGTAAGCAGACACCTTCAGATTAAAATTTTTAAGTTTCATTCAAGTTTCTCACAACTTTTGAGCATTGAACATTGAAACATAAACACATTACTGATTAGTTAAGATATAGAAGTTTGTTTTTTATCTTTATGACGGAATGTATGTGTTCAAGGACAGACATCTCGGATGTATGTTTAAGCATATGGACTCAACAAATCATTTCTGAAAGGGATAGTCCATCCGAAAATTTAATTCTGCCATAAATAACTTACCTTTAAGTTGTTAGAACCCTGTATAAAATTATGTGTAGGGTTTACATTCAGGTAGATATTTGGTAGAGGGTGAGCAATTGTTTGATTTCCTACATTTAAGAAAAATATTCTTTCATCCTTAACACAAAAAAATACAATATTTTCTACAATTGTAGTCTATTGTTCCCCACAAATCTGTTCTAATATTATTCCAACTTCAAGGTGTGAATAATCGAAGACTTTTTAATGCAACAAAAAACACACAGGACACCTTAGAAATTAAATAGCAACCGATGTTTCAAACAGACAAGTGCTACTCAATTTTCTTTTAATATAAATATATTATAGTTGAAATCATAATTGATGAGAGTGAATTAACCTTTTATGTTATTTCAGAGTCTGTGGTCCCCGGTGTGACTCAGATGCTCCAACAGGAAGAAGATGAGGACGATGAAGATGAAGAAACAGGGGAGAAATTTGAATTCGATGATAGTGAAGATGAACATCTCACAGAACCTGAAGCTCCTTTTGTCGAAGCTGAGCATTTAGAGAGAACTAAAGCCAACACAGACCCAAATGCACTTTATTGTCAATCTATGAAACGTGTCACACAGCAGAAAATGAATGGCACAGGTTAGTGTTAATGACTGAATGTATTATTGAGTTTGTATGTCTGCCCGTCAAACCATGTGTTTGACAGCACCTACTTTCTTTTCTGCCTGTAGACACGGTCTCCAGACAGTCTCCTGATGGGTAAGAGGAATCTTTGAGTACATGCGATGATCATTTTATGATATATACTTCTATATTCCTGTTCAGGATACTTGATTTGTGTATAAGTACACGTCATACTTTTACTTTAATGTTATATTATAACAAAATATGTGCATAGATTAATATAAGGATATTATATATGTCTGTGTAATGCGCATATTAACTTCTTATTTATAAACACATACATTTCTTTATATTTAAAAATATTAAGAAATGTTTTTCTATTTAAACTATTAAAATTATTATTATATATAAAATGTATTTATAATTTTTGCATGTAGGTGTATGTATTTATGAACATCATTTTTTTGTTCAATGAAATTTGTGAACAAAGAGTTTTATTCTTGATGTAATTTTTTGCGATTATTCGTTTGACTATATATAAATATAGTAAGAACACAAAAACACAAAAACAGGCACATAAAGTTTTTAAGAATTTATAATTTATAAAACTGTTAACTGTTAATTAATAAAATTATATATAAAATGTACAATATTTTCATTATGCGCAAATTTGTATGTTTTCATAAATACAAAATTATATTGAACAGTAGGCATTATGTAAACACAAACTTTTATTCTGGTTTTGATTATTTTAATGTAATACATATTTATATATATATATATATATATATATATATATATATATATATATATATATATGTTTGCACATATTGTGTGTTATTGTGTGTATGTAAAATAATGTACACATGCTTTACCAGAAACCGCATGTTCATTATCAGCCCAGAGAAGTCAATTTTTACTGCTAACTCTCATGAAGCTCTGGTTAAATGTTAACCTGTTATGTTTTATTAGTTATCCAACAACCTGTTCTTTCTATAGTGACATCTAGTGGCTTTGTGATGTGACTCACAAGAAACACATTCTTCATTCAGTTCTTTATTTTTTTTTAATGTTTTAACAGTTCCATCTCAGCCGATCCTCAAGTACCTACAGAAACATCGAACACTTGGAAAAGAAATAATGTTAATGAAGGTACTATCCTTTACATAGCATATTCACAGCAAGTATGGTCATGCTTGTGGTTCTAAATATCAGAATAATGAGGGTAATATGCAATCTACCTGTCTGTGCAGACCACCACATCATGTCACCCATTACTCATAACAACACCAGATTCTGACAAATCGAATGTAATCTCCTGGTTCAGATTTTTACCCAGAGGAAATCAACACTAATGCGAAATGCACAAATTTGCATGGAAAACAGATCTGAAAAATAACAGCAGCTAATCAAATCCGGACCCAAAAATACCCGTTCCAAATGTCCACACTTAGTTCCCCATAAAAGATTTGAACAATAATTCAGCATGAAATATTCAAAAGTGATTATAAAAAAATGAATACATATGTGCACACCCATAATTATAAAATTGTACAACCATCAATGAAAAAAAATATGATGACATAATATCCAAGGCCGATGCCAACTCTTAAATTGTATCCCTTTGATTGTTAAACAGCAGAAGTTTCTGCTATATGTGTGTGCAGCACCAGCTCGCTCTCGGGAATGGTTCAGTGTGGTTTCAGAGCTCACTTTACGACTTCATAAAGGTACTCTGCCCGGGACAGTTTCAATAGCCGTAACCATGTGCTTTATTTTACTAGACTTTATTAGCTGGCAACCCTGTCCTAAACCAAACCCCAGTTATAATTGACAACCCAGTTGGTTTTGGGTCTGCTGCTATAGGCTATAGATTCACCAACTGTAGCATTGATGTATAGATATTGTAAGTGTATTGTGAAACAAGTGTTGCACCTGTCATTTACCTTCTCTTTTCCCCTTATCAGTGCTTAACCTTTGTAGTTCCTACAATATCCGTTGAAAATTTTGCAACACTTGAGTGAAATGTTTCTCATTATTTAAAAGAAGTGTTGGATCTAAATGTGAATGCAGATGTGTAAAACTTGTTCTATAGACAAATATATAATTTACCAATCATACATGTTTTATCCCCACTACAAAATGTACAACTACATTTAATAAAAATCTTTTTGAAATGAATGACTTATAGAATACCGAAGAAAGAACAGCCAATACAATGCAGAATAGACGTGGAATCTTTTAAAACTCTTTTAAATGCATCTCAGGGTGAGATCTTAGGGACCGGCTTAAGAAAATGACAAGAAAACATTTAAGTAAATTCTAGTCGAAAAAGGGCTACACTGAAAATTATGAAATAACATGTTTTGTTTGATTTTGTCATTTTTAAGTTAAAATATATTTATCTTTGTTTTATTTCATAATTTTACTACATGTATTATTACAATTGGCAAAAAATGCATTAGTGAGTAAATGTCCCAAAACAATTGACTGGTAGTGTAGACACAGTTTAAAAAACTATGAATACCAGTATTATTTGTGTAACTTTATTGATACGGTCACTTTTGTGTTATGCAGAACACAAAAGTATTTTGAAAAATTTTCAAAACCAAACAACACTGGCCCACATTAAATTCCTTTAAGGACCTAAAACCCCCTATACATTTCTCCAAAGATTTTCTTCTGTGTTCCTCAAATGAAAGCGTTAGGTGCAGGTTAAAAATGGCATAAGGTAAATAAATCATGACATATATTTTTTTAAATGTAAAAAAATATTCTGATATACCTCCATTCCTAATAAATGATTCTCTAAATATAAAGGGCTCTCAGACAGTAGTCAAGATCTAACCTGCAGATATTCATGGGTTTAAAGAGATGAAAGAACTTGTCACTTTGAGGTCTTTTAAGTTTGTGTGCGGGTTCTCAGCATGAATCCTCATTAGCTAAATAAAGTCTGTCAAACATCTCTACAGTGTGTCGACATACAGATGTATGTGTGTGTATTGTCAATCCAGTATTCACAAAGATGTGTCTTGATTTAGTTGTTGTATGAATTTCAGTTTGATCTTAAAAAAATTATGCTTGTATTTACCAAACACTGCGCTTCATTACAACTGTTGTATACTGTTTTCATTTTTTATATATTTAAGTAAAAAATATGTTCGAATTTCTTACAAATTCTATAAGAATTCATCAAAATGTTGTTTTTTATTACAAACATTATTTTTTTAAATATTTTTTACATTACATAATCTTAAAAAACATTTTTACATTTTAGGTTAATTAACTTTTGGATTTTTACTTTTAGGTACTTAACAATTTTCCACTGAATTTTTTTATGTTTTTGAAAGATTTTATTAAGTCAACTCAAATTTATTTATATAACGCTTTTTACATTTTGTCAATGATTCAAAGCAGATGAACACGCATCACACAGCGCGCGCACACACACACACACACACACACACACACACACACACACACACACACACACACACACACACACACACACACACACACACACACACACACATTTTACAGACAAAAGAAAACAAAGAGGAGAAACAAATGCGATATATTATGCAAACAGTTACATATCGGGTACATTTTAGGTATTAATGTTTGATTTTTGTTTGATTTTTACTTCTGTCTATCTGTGAATAGAAGAGAAATGTTCTATTGTTTTACTGTAACGATATAAATAAACCCCCAGACTTCTCTTTTCTAGGGAAAACTATTTCTGAGCCAGAAGAAGATTCATTTCCAGACAAGCCGCATGTGAACACCACTCCTCCCGCTCATTCAGAGGTCATCTACGATGACGTGCCTTGTGAAAACATCATCCCACTTGATGCTGGTTTGTGATACAATCATTGAAATATAACAAATTTCCTGAACTGAAATATAAAAAGTTCTGTCAAGAAAGTTGGTTACCAGACACCAGTGGCACCTATTCCCTTCTCAATCATGCACTGTATGATTTCAAACCTGTGAAAGTGACTTAGTGCCGGTTCCTGACATTCTTCAAAATATCTTCTTTTGGGTTTTCCATAAGAAAGTTGTACAGTTTTGAAAATCATACACATTCCATATAGAGTTTCATTTTAAAGCCCTCCCGTTTCTCTTTGTGTAAATGTTCCAGAGGACGATGTGATCTACGAGGACGTGCAGAGGTCCGGCGAGTCCGGGCTGATAGACAATGGCTGGGGTTCCAGTGAGTTTGAGAGTTATGATGAGCAGTCGGACAGCGAGACCAAGCAACCTACCCGCAACAAGGTACAAATGCATTTATTATCATCAAACTGGCACAGGGCTATCTGTTTGTCCACGCAATGGCAGGTGGAGGGGATTATCGTGGTGATCTGGTGATTGGTTACATTAGTTTATTTTGCAATGGCGTTTGGTCAAACTAGGGCATACTGAAAAAAGGGAAAAGTTTTTTTTTTGCAGCTGGGTTCTTTCAGTTCTCTTTCCATGCTGGGTTTTACCGCGTTCCTGTTCTTAGTTAAAGTCTATTGATGCATGCAGAGGATCAGGGTCTTAATCCACAGATGTTCCACGTCATGCATGAAAACAGGTACAGAAAGCCTTTGCTAGACTTACAGTACAATGGAGGCTTTATTCAGACATGTGTACTTCTGTTGAAGGGTGGATGTGACTATAGAGAGTGTAAAAATGTGATGTTTGTCCACTGTAAACAGTGACTGACACTTTACGAGGTCGAATCTCTTATCTCGCTCACTCTGTTATATTTCCTATTGGTTCCTTCTTTTTGGCCTTGACTTTATCACTGTCTGCTTGCGTGTCTGCTTCTCACTGCTCTCAAGATATGTGTCCGTTTCTTATCTCATTGTTTGCTTTGTTTTCTCCTTGTTCCGTCTTCTATCTCTTTGCACTGTTTCAACTCCACCCTGCTCACTGTGGACGGGGCATTGCGGTTATTGATTTAGATTTCTCCAGATGTGCGCCGTCTGAAGCAGCGCTGTGTCCAGACCCGGCGTGAGCTAGCCATGCGGTTAGGGGCCCGAGATGTCGGGCAACTCAAACAAAGCTATGACATCAAGGTACAATTTTACAGTAGCAGGGTTTCGAGCAACTTCAATTGTACAGATTTTCGGAAGTATTTTATTGAAAAGGGCAGGCTGGTTCATCCAAACAAATCCAAAATAATTCTGCACACTTCTGCCCAAAAGTTTTGTGACACTTACTTATGCATTCATATATTTTGCCCCATTTTAGAATAATACAAACCTCCTCAAAATGATGAAATTAAACATAGGGAACTATAGGGGATGAGGAAAAATGTCAAATATTCGAAAGAAATAAAGTAAAAGTAAAAAACATGGTAAATTAATAAAATAATTTTTTTATATGTGATCATCTCAAGTAAAGTCACCTCTAGACTAGAATGTTAAAAAAATGTTCTTGTCATTTTCTCAAGCAGTTTCTCAAGGTCTCCCCCCAACATGCTTTTCAAAAAAATTTAAAGAGTTTTCGTCTCTCGTATATTTCAGACATTTACACCTTCAGCTTTAAAGTTGTTTTAAATAAGAAGAAACATTCCCTTGAGTGTCCCCAAATTTGTGGCTGATGGGTACAACAATATTTTCAAGTATAGGATTTAAATAAGTTATTTATATTAAATCCTACTTTATCATTTGTACAGTGGGAGGATAGTCCTATATGTCACTATTGCTCAATGGGCAGTGCTTTTTCTAAATATAGAAACATGAAACCATCTGCAATCCACGAGTGTTGCAGTTTTGCACCCGAGGACCTTGAGGGTTTGCACACTGATCCACAAACAGGATTTTATTTGTTTTAACTTTTATCTGCTCACTATAGTTGATTCATTCCATTTCTCGCCGCCCTTTTCACTCAACCGGTCTCTCTTTTCTCCTCTCGTAGGTTCAACAGCTCATGAAAGCTGCGAGGAATGGCACGAAAGATGGACTGGAAAAGACCAAAATAGCCATGATGCGCAAAGTGTCCTTCCTGAGTAAAAAAGACTGCACAGGTTGGACTTTTTCACTCTCATTTCCTTTTGTACATTTCTGGTGTTTTTTCACACCATCTGTTAGGTTACAGTGCAGAAGCAAAAGTCAGAACCTGAATGTCTTTTTAGATGGCTGGTATTGTTATGTAAAGATATAAAACTGTAAATGTCAAGTGGTCTGTGAAGGGAGATGCGATTGATCTGTATAGAGTAGTAAACCAAGATGGAAGACATTGCAATGATCTCTCAAGCCAATGCAGATGAAGAATCTAACAGGGATTTTTGCTGTCAACGTGTAGATGACACAGAAGATGATTCGGGATATTTGGATGTGACTGTTTCTGAACTGAAGCATCCTCCTCCTCAGCTGTCTCCAATGCCAGACGGCCTCAGTAGCCAACAGGTGTGTGTGTGTGTGTGTGTGTGTGTGTGTGTGTGTGTGTGTGTGTGTGTGTGTGTGTGTGTGCGTGCGTGCGTGCTTTCACAAATTTGCAGTTATATTGAAAAAATAGTCCATGAAAAATCAGTGTGTACACTGAAAAGTGTATTTACTTTGTGAAGATTTACAAAGGAGTCTTAACTGAAAAAGTACAAATAATAACGTGAGATTTAGTAACATGGTTAAAATATGATTAAATTTGTAAATAAATTGAATTTGTTCTGCATCTTTTATGCACTTTTGGTCAAAAGTTTTGAGAGACTTAATACATTTTTTGCACATTTTTCGATATAAAAATAAACTCATCAAAATTATGGAACTAAACATAGGAGAATGGGAATCATGTTATAACAAAAAAAAAACATATTATATTTTTACATCTTAAGTGTTTTTTCCTTTAATTTTTCATGCAGATTCTTAAGGTCTCATCCTGAGATGCTTTTTAAAGGATTTAAAAGGATTCCTTGTTTATTCTGTGCTCTGATTGTCTGTTCTTTCTTGAAAATGTTGTCTAATTTATCTATTTCAAAAAATTGTAAATGAAATTAAATTTATGTTTGTCATACATGTATTAAATATAATATAATTTTTTTGTCTATTAAAATAATTTAATCTTATTGGCTGTTATTTCTTAAAAATGTAACATTAACATAATTTGTTCCGTAAAATTTCACAGATTGTTAGACGTCATATTCTCAGCTCGATTATCCAAAGTGAAAGAAGCTACTTAGACTCACTTAAGAGAATCCTACTGGTTAGTAACTCAAAATTCACAGCAAAATAGTATTTAAATAAATGTATTAATCTGTAAATGGGTTAAATTCTGAAACGTGTCTGACATTTTAGGAGTACAAGAAGCCGTTGATGGAGGCTGAGCCCCGTATCTTAAGTCTGAAGAAGATCCCGCCCATATTCTTCAGACTGAAGGAAATCCTGCAATGCCACTCCATGTTTCAGATAGCGCTGACCTCTCGTGTAGCTGAATGGGATAATGCCGAAACAATTGGAGACCTCTTTGTAGCTTCTGTATGTATTCTGTTATTCTTCTACACATTTATAAACCAACGCTCTCTGTCAATTCGTCGGTCCTACAGACCCAGACTTTATTTCACTGGTTGAGCTTATTCAAACCTTATCAATGGACATCAGTCTTCAGTTTTAACATTCAGCTGTGCTCTGTTTTGTCTCCATTATGATCTTCCTTTAACATTTTGTGCTGAGGGGTCATCCTTTGCATATGGAAAAACAGGAGATTCAATAGTCAGCAGTTCTATTTAAACTCTATTTATTTCCTCTGCAGAGTGCACTGGATAGATTCTCTCTGAAATATTCCCATAGATCAGATAAAGCCAAAGAAATAGTCATGTAGTCAATCCTCAACTATTGACTGTAAGAATGATCAAATTAAGATAAAAGCAAAGATTGGCATTGGTTAGAGCTTAACGTATATGTCATGTCTTTCTCTTTGTGTTAAATTGATATGAAACTTTTTTAATCATTTCTAGTTTTCCAAGTCAATGGTGCTCGATGTGTACAGTGACTATGTCAACAACTTCACCAATGCTATGGCTCTAATCAAAAAAGCTTGCATGTCCAAGCCAGCGTTCCTGGAGTTTCTCAAGGTAAAACTTTAATCGGTCCTGATCAATGCGGAGATTGGAGTAACTGTTAACCTAAAAACAAACATTCTGCATTTTCAATCTGCTCACCCTCAAGCTATTTCAAATCCGTATGACTTATATCTTTGCAGAACACAAACAAAGAGTTTTGAACAAATTCTGGCACCCATTCACAATAGATTTGGTTACTACATTTCTTCAAAATATCTTCTTTTGTATTTTGCAGAAGAAGCACAAACAGGTTTAAAGTGACCAGAGCTATTCTGGTAATATTTTGTCAAGTTCAGTTCATCTTAAAATGCCTGACAATTAGTGATTGTACACTATTTAACTCTACTTATTTTGACTAGATATTGCATTTGCATGGCAAACAAGACTAAAACTGGTTTGCAATGCACTGTTATGTCTAATTTCTTTTAGCTGTTTTCTGTACAGATTCAGTCAGATTCTTGATAACTTAATAACTGAACTGAAACGGTCTTTGAAAAGTCATGATAACTCGGAAAAAAAATATGACCACTGAATTAAATGCTGGCATTTTGTCATTTCTAACCTTTTCTTTTGTTGTTCTGTTTTGTAGAAGAAACAGGCTGCCAGTGCTGACAGAATCACTCTTTATGGCCTGATGGTCAAACCTATCCAGCGTTTTCCTCAGTTCATACTGCTACTTCAGGTAAATGATCTTTACACAAAGCATGATCCTTAAGAAAAGATGAACTCTACAAGGAACTGTTTAGTTAAGAGTAATTTCTGAGACTGTTCTGTGTAGGGAAGTAGAAGTTAACCTGTTAAAAGGGAAAGCTGTACAATTACAAAACAGATGCCATGAGACCACATGATTGTAAAGGCAGCCTACTGTATAAACCAAATCTTTGATGACAACCCTCTTGCATGCTGATGACTTTTTGGCTTTTTTGTAAAATATTTCTCATGTTAGATCATGATGAATATCTGGATTTAATAGATCCATGTGTGTTTCTCAGGACATGCTGAAGAACACACCGGTGGGGCATCAGGACAGACTTCCTCTGCAGCTGGCCCTGACTGAGCTCGAGACTCTTGCTGAAAAGCTGAATGAGCAAAAGCGTCTGGCGGAGCAGCTCGCTGAGATCCAGCAGCTCGCTAGGAGCATCAGCGACCGCAACCTCAGCAAGGTCAGCGCATGGCACGAACGCACGAGTGATCGGACTTTATTGGTTCATTTGACTGGTGATGTGAAAGGGCGTAAGCTGTCGATGCCAGTGCATTTCTATTTTCTCATATCCTCTTTCTGAAAATAGATTTGACAGAAGTTTCATTACCAGAACGGTTATAAAAGTCACTCGAGCCACAAGGAAATCATGTTGATTTAAAGCTCATAAAATGTTCTGTATGTGAATCCATTGTTTATTCTAGCATACTACTAAGGAGTTAAAAATACATTTATGATTAAGGGATTTTTTTAAACTCCCATGATGTTTAAAATATGTACATGTTAACAAGTGTCTATGTTCAATACGTACCGATAAGATGATAGTTCGAGAAATGTCTTGTTTTCTGTCCTAATAATGGAAGACATAGGTTACGAACATTGCTCAAAATATCTTTTTTGCGTTCCGCAGAAGAAAGATGAGTCAGGTTTGGAATGCTAATATGTTCTACACTATATATGTACTATATTTTTTATTCTTTTGCAGAAAAAAAAAAATATTGCCCTTTTTGATGTGTATAGTCTGTTTTTCATCAAGCATAATTTTAAACTATAATGTCAACAAATTACTAATTTTAGCAAATCTTTATTATAGAGATAATTTGAAACCTTTAGTTTCAAGGGTAGTTCAAACAAAAATAAAAGTTCTGTCATTATTCTCTCACCCTCTTGTCTGAAAAATCTACGACTTTCTTCGGCACAATAAGAAAGATATTGCGAAGAATGTCTGTAACTGGCACCCATTCACTTGCATTGGTTTTGTGTTTCACATAATAGAAGTTAATAATCCGACTGCTGTTCGGTTACCAACATTCTTCCTTTGTGCTCTGCAGAAAAAGGGTCAGGTTTAAAAAAAGAAAAAGGTTTAAAATGACGAGACCAACACCTTTCGAAATGGTGACAAAGGTGGTTTCAACTTTCAGAGGCTTTGCTGATACAGCATTTTAATAAGATTGTACAAACTGTCTTGCTTTATGATTTGGGTTATGTGCCTCTGAAGTTGTTCTAACAGTCAGAAATCTTAATTATACCCTTTATTCCCACTAGAGTGCTCTCATTTCCCTCAACAGCTGCCGTACACCGAGAACACTGAATCTGCTTAAAATCCCAGCAGTGACTTCTGTCTAACCTCTGTAGATTTGTTCAGATATGCTGTTGAAACATTGCAGCTGGCAATGAATTCAATTTAACACAGATTAAATACACTTCCCTGGAAGTCTTCTCAAATTAGAATTATAGACAGATGCGCAGACAGGTGATGCAAGTATTATGTCAGTATTCATCTTTCTATTTTATTTTTTAACAGCAGCTGAGCTCAGATCAAAAGCAGTTGATCCTGTGCGAGACCTTGATTGAGACGGTCTACGGCGAGAAGGGTCAGGTCCTCAAGTCCAAGGAGCGTAAGGTCTTTCTTCTGAATGACATGCTGGTCTGTGCAAACATCAATATGAAGTAAGTACCCTTGTGAACATCCAGGCTATTCTGTTTTTAAAGGGACAGTTCACAAAAAAAGCATTTTTTTTACCATTGAAGTAAAAGTATAGTATGATATTGTTGTTCTGGTGAACACAAAATAAGATATATATTAAGAATTTAGAAAAACAAAAAGGTTTTACTGTCTTTTTGTTTTTCCTACTATGTAAGTCAATAGTGTGCTATTCTTCTCATTCTTCTAAATATCTTTTTTGTATTCAACAGAATAAAATTAAAAAAAGGTTTGAACTCAAAAAGGATTGTCTTTCTGTCTTGAATTATTCAACCTCAAGGTGTTTCAAACTTGTATACATTCTTTTTTGTTAAACACAAAGAAAGATATTTGAAAGAATGTTAGCAACTGAGATCCCACCATAGTGATATTTTTGTCCGTTAAACACAAAGATAAGAAATAAGAGAACAAATATTACTCAACGGTGCTTCATTCTTCTCATTCTTCTAAATATCTTTCTTTGTGTTCAAAAGAATTAAAAAAATATAGGTTTGGATGACAGTTTCATGACAGAATTTACATCACATTATTATTTAGTTACCTGCGTCAGCAAACGTGAATCTTATTTTTTTTTATCAAAGTTGCTGCTTTATTCTTATATACTTGTAACCCTCTTATGGTTGATACATAGATACATTGAAATGGGCATTGATAACCTCTTAGATGAGCCAAGGTAAAATTCTTCAATCTGGCAACACTTTTCACTGCTTCACGCTGTTCTCAAAGTCACAAAATGAAGATGATTTTCCAGATGCTTCAAAATTTTCAGCGCTCCACAATCTTATCAAACTGTTCTCAATGCGGATCATGCACAACAAAGGAATACATAAATAGCAATTTCCTGAAATCACAGTAGGGGGCTTAAAGCTCCCTGAGAATCCATCTAAACACAAAGGCCTAATTGCCTGTCTGATTCGACACTTTCTACCAGAAGTATTCAAATTGTCTATTAGATGTAATTGCATATTTGACTTTGTTGCGCATTCTCAAGCGATGTTTTTGTATAATCAGGGGCCCTCCGGATATCAGCAGCCTGGTCCCTGTTGGTCCAAAATACGCAGTTAAGTGGTCCGCCCCCCTGCTGCAGGTTCAGGTGGTGGAGGTGGGCCAGGAGACGCCCCAGCGCAAAGATAACATCCACCAGCAGAGCGGTGGCAAACGCCTGAGTTCCACAAACAATCAAGGTTAGCATTTTAACACAAATGACCGAAGCTGGAAATATACATGTGTATGAGTTAAAGTGATAGTTCACCCAAATTAAAAATACTCTCATCTTTTCTCATTTCAAAACTATGTGACTTTCTTTCTTCTGAGGAACCCGAAAGGAGATATTTGGAAGAATGTTTGTAACCAAACCGTGACATTGTTTTTTATTCATATAATAGTAAACAAGTGTCGATGCTGTTCAAATACATTCTCCATATATCTCCATTCATGTTTTGCAGGGTTTAAAACATCATAAGGGTGAGTAAGTGATGACCATATTATTTTTGTTGGGTAAACGATCACTTTTAAAAGCCTGGTAACATACTGGATTGTAGACCACATGGCTATTTGAGAAAAGATGTATATTTCCCTCCCTGTTCATGTAGTATTAGAATTAATCCCGTGGTAAATCCTATGTATAGATTTCAACACTGGTACACAACACAAATTTCAATTTCTCACAGTTAAGCCAGCTTTACCTTTAACAAACCACTGGTCCCTGAACTAATATGCGCACAGGCTTCCATCTGCATTCATCGTGTTCAGAAGACCTTTTGCCTCTGTAGAGCTCAAAGCAAATCCCATCTCATATTATCCAGCAGGGGAAATATATGCTCACTGTCAGAGGCACAAGAGAAAGAGAGATTCTAATTCCAGAATAAGATCTACCAAATATCCTTGGATGACTTTTTGTCTTTTCTTTTTGCATCATTTTTCTCATTCGTATCAAGTTTGATTTCAATGTGATGCAAATACTGCACAGACTTACATCATTCTCCGAACGCTGCAGGCGGAGCATTCAATACCCAAATTGCTTTAATGTAAATGTGAGGAGTAATTATGATGGAAATGCTGTTGGTTTAGGAAAGCTGTTTCTGGGACCTCCCCGGCTGTATCAGGAACTGCAGGAGTTACACCATGATCTGACCGTGGTGGAGGAAGTCACGTTGTTAGTCGGCACCCTGCAAGGATCTTACCAGGTAAAATCTTTAATTGTCCACAGCTTTGGGGCCGGGTGGTGTAATGATATACAGTGTGAAACAGCAGAAATGTGCTAATGTGAATTATAATATTTTGTTAAAGTGATAGTTTGCCCCAGAATGAAAATTGTGTCATCATTTACTCTCTTTCAAGTTCAAATATGCAGGAAATTCTGTTCTAAGAATGAAACAAGAAGTCATTAACAGAATTGTTACACATTCACTTCTATAGTAATGGCACAAATCCAATGCAAGAAAATAGAAATTTCACCAACAATCTACAAAATATCTTCTTTTAAATATCTTGTCAAAAAGCCATGCAGGTTTTAAATGTCAAGAGGATGGCTAAATTATTACAGATTGTTCGTCCAAAAATTTTGATTGTGTCATCATTCACTCTCAATCTTGTCAGTTCAAACCTCCATGTGTTTCTTAATTCCGCAAAACATTAAAGAAGATATTTTGATGAATGTTGGTAACTGGAAAAAGTATTGATACCCATTTAATCCTATTGGGGGCAGTCATGGCATGGTGGTTCGAGTGTTGGACTCGTGATCTGAAAGTTGCTGGTACGAGACTCTATACCAGCGGGAATACCACTCCCTTCATTCCAATGCAAGTGAATAGGTGCCACTTACTACCAATCTTCAAGATATCTACTTCCAAATATCTTGCAGAAAAAAAGGTTTTAAATAACAAGAGGGTGAGTATATGATGCTAGAATGTTCAGCCAAAAATCTAAATCGTGTCATTTACTCTCCCTCTTGTCAGTTCCAAAAGCGTAGACACATATTTCCTATAAAATGGATGAAAAACAATGTCACCGTTGGTTATGTCTTACAGAAGAGTAGTCTGGCGGTTTGAGATGACAAGCGAGTGAGTAAATGATGACAGAATGTTCGTTGAACATTCAACATTGTGTCATCGTTTACTTGTCATTTCAATCCTGCATAAGTGTTTTTATTCCGCAGAACACAAAATAAGATATTTTGAAGAATGTTAGTAACCGAACCGAGGTGACAACCATTCACTGCTACAGTATAGGCACAAATCCAATGCAAATGAATAGACTCCAGCTACAAACATTCTTCAAAATAATTTTTGGTTTGTGTTCTGAAGAAATGAACCCATTCAGGATTTAAAATGATTTAAAATTTATTCATGTCCATGTGTTAAAAAGGATTCAGACCAAAACATGATTCAGTATTTTAGTTATTAGATTTTTAAAAAACAGTCTTGCATGGTAATGCTTCTCTATAAACATAAACATAACATTACGTTAATTTTGTAAAGTGATTCAAATTACCCACCCCTCCATAATTTCTGAGACTCTGACAAATGATTCCTTTTCTATCACATGGCATTCTCACCCTTCATATGCTAATTATGTGGCATTGCTTAAAAGCAGGTCACTTAGTTCAATATCTGGCA
This sequence comes from Triplophysa yarkandensis, assembly GCA_033220385.1. Classification (NCBI taxonomy): domain Eukaryota; kingdom Metazoa; phylum Chordata; class Actinopteri; order Cypriniformes; family Nemacheilidae; genus Triplophysa; species Triplophysa yarkandensis. Next base: position 12,036,087 of record CM065671.1, on the reverse strand, counting down.
CTTTGTCAATCTGACAACTGTCTCTCGTGAATGTGCCTGTGTTCGTGAACAGAATCTCAACACTACTGTGGGCCAGGACTGGTGCATGGCTCTTCAGAGGCTCATCCGCATCAAAGAAGACGAGATCCAGTGTGCCAACAAGTGCCGTCTAAGACTGATGGTTCCTGGCAAGCCTGACAAGTAAGATCCAACTGCACACTGACGCCAGCGGGCATGGGCTGCACGATATATAGCATTGTATTATATTCTCTTCAACTGTGAGTAGGTTTGACAGTCCATCCATTTCATCACGCTCTTACCGGATGATTATATGTTTATTTTATCACCAAGCAGAAACAAATGACTTGCCGCGACACCTTGTCGGCATGTTGGCAGAATGCACCTTATGCTTTCTAAAAGTGATGGTTCACTCAAAAATGAAAAAAGAGATGTTCACATTTTGTGTGTGATTTTCTTTATTTTGCAGAACACAAAAGGAAGGTATTTTGAAGAATGTTTTGCAATTTGCCACTGCTGTTCAGTCATCAACTTTCTTCTTAATATCTTCTTTGGTGTTCAGCCGAAAAAAAACACTCATACCGGTTTGTAATGGCAGAAAATGAATTTCGCTTTTAAGAAATGAAGAAATGAATTTCGCTTTTAACTGTGCATGCTCTTTCCATTTCCACCAGGTCTGGCCGTCCAGTCAGTTTCACAGTGGTCTTCAGCACACCCAGTCCAGTGAGCAAAATCTCCTGGGTCAATCGCCTGCATCTGGCCAAGATTGCTCTGAGTAAGTGATTCCTCAGAAAATTAGTTACACTGTCACAATTTGTTCACGCATTATCCAAAAGCTCATTCGTATAAATGTGTGAGTTTGAGCTCTTGAGGTTCATAGACAGTAAGCTTATGACTGTTCATATAGGAGAAGAGAACATGCCTGGGTGGGTTTGCGTAGAGGACGACGAAAAAACAAAACCTCCATTCTGGTGTCCATCACTGGCCTGCAGGGTGTCTGTATTTACACCAAAAGCACAAGATCTGAAGGTGAGCATGAGCACTCTCTAGAGCATTTGCATTGGTTTACATTGACTGAGACAACCTATAAGATCCAGACTGTAGTCTATACATTTTTCAGGCCTTGGCCAGCTTCTTTGAGTGCATTATTTGTGTACTGTGTTGTATGAGTTTGGTGTCTAATATGTGTAAATGAAATAACACGGCTGTTCTTATATTTACATAAAGCTTTGATCTTTTCCTCCTTGCAGTTGTGCCCCTCCTGGTCTGTTTGATTTTATTACATCTTATCTGGACTTTGATCCACACTAGTATGTATATTTAATACAGACCAGAGGTTTATTTACTTCTCTTTTGTACCCTCAAGTTCTGGACTCTCGTAGCGGTGTTGATACGCCTTGAATATTACAGTTTCATCGTTTACCTTTATTACTTATAGCACAGATATCATCATTTGGTGTGTTAAGATATCCATGTGAGGTCTCTCTCTTTAAATTTTAAAGCATTTGTCTTATTTTTACTGCATAGTGCAGTAGGGTTAGGAATATTTTTAAGATTATCACATACATACACTTTAAATTCTTCATAAATAGATTTTTTTTAATATAGGGACTTTTTATGTTCTATAAAGTGCTATACCTTGTTCATTTCTTGGGAATTATTAGATTAGATTAAATTCAACTTTATTGTCATTGCACATGTAAGATACAAGGCAACGAAATGCAGTTAGAATCTAACCAGAAGTGCAATAAGCAGTAAGTACAGAATATATATGTAGTATATAAATATATACATATATATAGAATATAATATAAATTTATGTAGAATTATTGCCTCTGGTTTGCAAATTTTATATCCCTCAAATTCTTGATTCTTGAAGATTGTCTAAAAAACCAATGCCCATAACAACGTATGTTAATTTCCTTTTTTTTTAAGAAAACCTATGCATAGACTTTTTATGTTTAGACTTAATCATCTGGGTTTAGTAAAATATAATCTTATTTTTTTGTCACATCCATACGCTGGAATAACTCATTTGACTTAAAAAAATATATTTACAATTTTGAAGAATTCTTTTTTCAATTTACATTTATTTGCAAAAAAAATAGAAACTGAAGAAACAGGTCCAAACAACAGAAAAAGATTCTCTTTATTTGTCACACCTCAAATACTGCAAATCTAAGTTTATATTCACTTAAAAGCAAAATGTTTATAGCCACATTATAATATAGTATAGTTTTAATCAGTTTTCATCTATGTTGTAATGATGTCTGTCTCTTACATCGCTGCTGGACCTACTGTCACAAAGTTTGATTTCTCAAAAAATTCAACATTCACTTGACTCAAATGGCCACTGTACATCTAGAAAGGCTGATTCAAAATTTTTTAAGCTGTAAAAAATGAGCTACAGTGAGTATGTAATGACTTTTAATGAACCACAAATGGAAAAGTGCTGGGCAGCACAATTTATTTTATTCAAAGTCGATGGGTGATGCATGCACTATTACAAGCCGTTTGGGTTGAAATGTGTGTCGGGAATGTGTGTGCACCCCAGTGATAAGTAAGTTGTCGGCTTTTGTTTCAACGCTAGCCAGCGAGTGTGGTGTACAGTTGTTGGGTTTAACAGCGAACACAGCAGTCGACATTCACTGCCGACATATGCGCCGCTCCTGGATCCATCACCAGTTATTTCACATCATTCTTGTGATTCTGTGGCTCCTGCCCTCCTGGCAAATGCTGCAACCTGGTCTCACATAATCCCATGTAATGTCCACGGACCTTTAACTCCGAACCTGTGGTGGCATCACTGAAGTGCCCAAAATTCTGTTATCTACTATAATGGAAGTCATTGGCATGCATCAGCCGGGGTCCAGGAAATTTAGCCTTTGCTGTCGTGTTTTAAGGGGTTTTGGCGAGGAAAGGTGTTTGTTAGCCAACTATTTACCACTTCCTTCATATCAGGTTATAATTATATATACAAGAATTATTGTAAGCATTTAAACAGGCATGTGCTGATATTGCCTCCTAAGAACAGAGCCATTTTTTACCAGGTGAAATTAAAGGTTTTTACAACACCATTGATACATTTTCATCAAAGTATATAACAAACTTTTCATTAGGTTACCAAATTATCATGAAAACTTGTGAAAAATGGCCGTCGGATCAGCTCTTTAAAACATCGGGGCATGTTGTCACAAAGACCAATGGATTTAAACATCTTCTCGGCTGGAGAACTATAAAATATCTTCTTAAATTCACGAAACCTGTGCCAACCAGAATCACCTTGAATGGCACAAACACAATTTTGTGCCATCCAAAGAGAGCAATAGCGTCAGTGAACAATAGCAAAAATACAAGAGCCTCGCGTGTTTTGATGTCTCAACAATGGATGTTTTGTTTGCTAGGGATGTGTTCTACTTTGAAGATATGGCTAGAGCCTTAGGACACATTGTTCGGAGCAGGCACAGGATTTACACTGAAAACTCGATGTACTTTCCGACCTATCTCTAAAGCTTAATGAAGAAGCTGATGTGTTTTTTCCTTAATTAGGGAACAGTCTTTTTAATTTTACGTATAAAAAATAGTTGGCATATTCGGAATTCGTTAGGCTTTATTCTACAGCCAATCACAGGAGTTGTAAATTAATGCTATGGGACAGGCTACTTTGCAAAGAATGACATAATACTGTAACCACAATACGTTGTACACACTGAAATCTTTCACGTGGCTTAGTTAATATCTCAAAAATAAAGTTATATTTACTTGATTTAATTTTTTATAAACATTAAAAAGCTATTTTCATTGGAAAATATTAAAATAAGTGAGATGAATTCACACAGATAATTTGTCTAAAATGAACAAAAATAATTAGCTTTTGTAATGAAACAAATTATTCAACCAATATATATTTGTAAAATACACCATAAATTTTGGGTGAGTTCTAAAATTACATTTAAGTTAATAATATTTTTTTATTTATTACAAATACATAATATTTAAACTGTATACTTACTCAATTTTAAAGCTTAAAGAAAGCTTTCACGTCCTAATTTGTGTAAATTGTTTTACGTAAAAATCAGATTTCTTGAGTGAAGTCCCATCTGAAAACGGCTAACTGGATTGGTTGCTGTAGACAACAAGTCCAATTCAAAGCGTGCATACGCGATGTCTACAATTGGTTTGCTTCCATCTTTTCAGAATTGGCAAAGCAACCACTACACTTTCCCGTAATATTGATATCACATAATGGTTTTAAATCACACTCTGCTTACTTTTCCTCCAAGCCTTGCTGGCAAAACTGCAAGCAAACAGATTAAATGGGTCATGAATAATGGATCTCTGTTTGTGAAAGTCCAAAGAAGCCTTTGCATGGCGTCTATGCTTATATTTTTATACATAAACAAATAGAATCAGAAGAACTCCATAATATTACACTTGTTAAATTCGTCTCGTTGTGGGAAAGCTTGAGAGTTTGTAAAGAACGTTTGAAGCCAAAAGCGTGGCAGAAAATATCTTCGTTACCGCAGATTAAAGATTTGCAGAATCGCTGCCTGGATGCAGAAACAGACAAGCAGGTGCTTATCTGATGTGAAGTTTAGTCTTTCTTCAGGGGGAACCCCCATGAGACAAATGTGTCTAAACTCCATCTTTCCACATAACCTCCATCCACCCCCACAATTCCAGTGCATAAAGAATAAGACAAGAACAATTTGGTCATTAAAATACTTTCAACAAACTCATCGATGGTTCTGTTTATACAGTAGATGTTGAAAGCAACATTGTTACATGTGTAGCACACTGGCAAAAGACAAGCTTGGCACTGACTCGTGTATAAATCATTCCAGTGGGCTGATTCATGTACATATTAAATATTCCGCTGTTTTATGCATGGATGGAAAATGAGAATAAAATCCTCGGCCCCAGTAGATTGCTTAAGATAAAACGGGGTCTCGTTCCCACAGCGCATATCCGGGAAGAGAGTGTTGCAGTAAGTTTTGCACATCAGAGCGCCGAGCCCCAGTCTCACAGCAGGAGACGGACTGAAGCAGCCTGCCATTCCCACGCAAGTGCCTTCTCAAACACAATACGTACTGTTTCATCTAAACAGGTCATCCTTTAACCATGAAACTGTGCTAAAGGCTAATCTGTCATGTCAATTAAATGGATTCTCATCATATTCTGTTAGTTCATTTGCATATGTAATGATTTAACTGGATGACATTCAACATTTAGATTAAGATACATATTTTGAGGGATGTTCATGGAAAAAGGATGAAAATCTAAGGAACGGTATTGTATTTGTTTCTTAGTCCGGCTGAATACGTAGAAAGTTATTTGGAAGAATGTTTGTTACCAAACAGTTCTTGGACTACCATTGTATAGAAAAATCTATTTTAGATTTCTGTTGAACCCAACAGGAGATATATTGAAGAAAGTGGGACAACAAAAATATTATGACCACCATTTTATCATCTTCTTTGGTAGAACTTGGGTCGAAGAACTGTTGGTAAAGATCATCCACATTAAAAAAAAAATCTGTGGTTTTTCGTGAAACACTTTACACAAAAAACAATGGTGTATATGCAAGTTAAAATATAGTTTGTCTTATTAACTATGAATATTTATATTGGAATTCACAAAAAAAGATATATTAAAAATACATTTGTTAAATTAATATTTACATAAGGTTACTAATATTGATAAAATTTTGAAAAATGTACTGTTTCATTTTAATTAATCCTTTTAATATTTTCCACTGAAAAAATCTATTTAATGTTTTTAAAAAATGTATTGAGGTAATATAACTTATATAGTTTATTGTAGCAATATTTACTAAGCCACCTGAATAATTTTTTACAGTGCATCCAAATATCTTTTGCTATTTTTGCACACAGATTTGGAACAACAGATTGAGCAATTCATGAAAGAATTTTCATTTTTTGTTGGATGATTCGTTTAAGGTAATTAAGAGGTGAATTAACCGTTCACAGAATCAAAATATTTGTCAGAGAAAACCCTTCTCATATGAATTCGTTGTCACTTGTAATTGTATTATGAGGAGCAAACAGATGTGTGTTTTAGTGCTGTGGCAAGAGGTGTATTCTTCATTAAGATGATCACAGTGTAGGCAGGATTGCTTTGTCACGGAACACACAGGCTGATGTAATAGCTTGACAGGTCTGTATATAAATAAAATGAGAAAAGCAAGAAGTGCTTAATAACCTTGTGTTTATCTAATTTGAGCTAAAGTACAATTCAATTGAGTTCCTTTACCTCTCTTTTCAAGCCTACTTTTGGCTGTGATCACCTGTCATGTTAGATCTATATTGTGTCTTAAAAAATAAGAAATTTTGAAGAATGTTTCAACCGCAGTGGTATGTATTCACTTTTCTTGTATGAACATGCCAGTGACCAACGTTTTTTAAATATCTTCTTTTTTTGTTCTGCTGAAGAAACCAAGACATTTTTGAAATGCCAATTTCATTTTTGGCGACTGTTGTGTTACACTTTGCATTCAAGTTTTATTTGTTAACATTAGTAAATGCAAAGCTATATTTAGTGTTTTAGCATTTATTCAGCTTTGTTAATGTTAAATTATGACAACACAATTATTCGTGTTAGTTTGTTGTGCATTAATTAATGTTAACAGAGACAACTTTAATGAATGATTTAATAACATTAAGCAATTGCTAACTTATAGCATCTTATTGTAAAGTGTAAACTGTTTGGGTGTGATGCTGAGAAAGAACCGAAGTGCAGGCAGGAAATAACAAAAACCCTCGGGGAAACGAAAGCTCCCATCGTGGGGGATAAACTATAAAAACTCAGGAACAAAACAAAAGAAAAAACTACGCAAAACTAAAATATGCTTAAGAAGGTATGGTTACGAGAACAACAAGACGCAAGTGTCAAAACAAAGAACAAAACGAACACGAGACATGATCTTGTCATGACCAGGAACCGCAATACTAGAAAAAGTTAAACCAAGGGCAGGATCATGACAGTTAACAGTTTTTTCTTATCACAAAATAGATTGAAATAAAATGTACTCTATAAGACCAAACTGCATCCATTTCTTACATGATTTGTCAAATTTTTTATTGTTATTTATAGGAATATGACAACGACATGTGCATTATAAAGTACTCATTTAAAGCCTTTGCGATCCAATATCTGTACACAAATAAATAAGCAAACAGTTTTACTTATTAATATTCTGCTGCAGTCTTTTAATGCCCAAATAATCCATTAACACAATAAGTAGGGTATAAAACATCTTATGCAGATTTGCATAAAGTGCTAAATGCATTGTATAATGCAGTAATGTAATACATAAAAAAGTGTTGAGATGTAGTTGATTCATAAGAGCATGATATTGATCTCCATCTTGTTGTTTCAGTTGCAGGCTGGTCTGTATAACCCGGTTCAGTGTGCTCTGCTTGGCTTTTCTGCTGCCAGCACATCCTTGCCTCAGGGCTACCTCTGGGTAGGTACACTTTCACACAACCACAAGTTATCTCTCTCTTTTAAATATGTTTCCTTTTGGTTGAGGAACACAAGATCTCTGACCTTTTCTGACGTGAGAGCTGCTGGGTGTTTCATCACCTACTCAAGAAACATCTAAACGAGACTTTCTCCGACCAGATATTTATTTATTTTCATCAGTATTCATTGCCTCTTAGATGTTCTGTAATGCTGGTAAATCACCGATCTATGATTTTTCTTTTCGCTTTTTTCTTCGAGACTATCAAACACCTGAGGTTTATGAGCACAAGCTCCACAAAGTAAACCCACACTGTAAGAATTGTTTGATCGGCATTTAAAAGAAAGGGAAAGCAGGATTACAAGTTTCTCGAAGGGCGTTTGAAATGCTCCAGAAACAAACATCAAGTATTCCACATCAAAAGACGTTTTTGTAAATTATTCATCTCGTGGCACTTATTTCTCGCCTGGAGCTTCTCAGAGGGCCACGCCGCTAAGTTCAGGCCTCGGATGTCCTGCTTCACATGTTCTTTTCCATTTGTTGTCTCTTCCAGGTGGCTAGCGGGGGAGACGACTCTCACGGGCAAGTGGAAATATTTTCCCTTAACAGACCTACCCCACGCTCGGTAAAGAGCTTCTCTCTTGGTTCCTCTGCGCTTTGTTTGGAGTATATCACAGAGCCCAGCGATGATGAGGAACAGGAAGTACAAGCCACCGAAGCTCCCTCCAGGGTTGGAAACACCATCTGTGTGGGGTTACAGGATGGCAAGTGAGTGCATGAGAATGTGGTCCAGAATGGGATTATTTAACTCGGATCATGCAGGGCCTGTCTCCTGCGGAGTTCAGCCCTAACATTAATCAAACACATCCTAATTCAAAGTCTGACAGGCAGATGTGTTTGACTAATGTTGGAAAAAACTCAACAAGACTGAAGTTACATAACATTACGCCGTAATAGCGACACGTTTCTAAAATTGTGTGTTTTTCAGCATCTTAGTTTATGGAAGTGTGGACACTGCTGCTCAGTGTCTGCTAACTTTCTGTAACCCAGAAGGCTGTCCCGTTCTGTGCCTAAAGCACACCACCAATTTTCTTTTTGCTGGACTGAGCAATGGAAAAGTGGCGGTCTACAACAGAAAAAGTGGTGGTAAGAATCATCGTTGATCCTTTTAAAAACACAATTAAGCATAATAACAACAATAAATGTTAATTTCCTCCCCAGGAGAATTTAATTCTTTTAAAGAATTGAAATAAGTATTTTAATTAAAATTGATTTTTAGGTACATTTTTATTTAAAAAAAATTAATTTTTTTGCCAAGGCAAGAATGTGACCTTGCTTGTGAAAATCAGGCTTAAATCTAATTTTAACCTTATAAGCAGGAACCTTTGATTTAATGGAATGGTCTGACAATATTAAAGACATTACGATTGTGTTTTTATTTATAATGATATGTGGGCAATCCACAGACTTGACCTATAATCCTGTTAAATGTCTCAAATTAAAACACAATTTGCGTTTTCAGATGTGTTGTGGGATGCAGACTCCTGCAGACACGTTGTTATTGGGTACGCTCCGGTCCTCAAACTTCTGCGAATAGATGAGGGCGTTTGGGCCAGCTGCGCCAACCAGGTGTCTGTGATCGAGGGCTCTTCTCTCATGACACAGGTAGATATATGTAGACATTCGGTGCTTAATGAATTTATATAATAAAGTTTACAAAATGTAATTGCTGTTTTAGAACATCAACATTTTTAAAAGGTTCTGCATGATTGTAGTTAATATTATAAATACAACGCATTGTTATTTTTTTACTCATGTGCTCGTATATTTGAATGCCAAAATTTTCTTCATTTCTGTTGTGTTGATGATGTCATTTTTATGATACTGGAGAATGCACAGTCCACGTCAACTCTATCTTTCTGGTTCACAGGGATTTTAGAGACCCCAAAAGCACATTGCAGATCTTCCATAGTCAAATATCTCTGTCGTTAACAATGATCTTTTTGGGAAAGGCCAGAATTGTTGTATAAATTAGAGTTTCCGGTTTTGTTTCGCTGTAAAGATGTAGTGCTACATGCATTATGCGAGTGCATCTTAAGCCGCACATAAAAGGTATCCTCCCTGTGGAAGCCCAACAGCATGTTAGTGCTCCAGCCTTTGATCACTTCTGACAGCAAAACCAACCTCTCTATTTTGCCGTGAGGAACACGCCCTACCTCCTGCCTCCCCGATGCTTAATATCAGGATTTAGTTCAGCTCTGGAGTTGCAAGTTTAAGTTCAACTAGAAGATAAGAAGCTCGGTGGATGCACATATGGACATGCCGGTATCTTTATAAGTCAATCGTGGATTACACCTGAATGTATAAGTCTGCTTAAGAGAGAATGAATCTCCTGGAAAGCATTGCGTATTAACATGCAATATTGAACAGTGTGTGTATAATGGCCTTAACTCTTGACTTCCTATCCAAAAGTATAATGATCCCAGGATTTTTTGTTAGGTTGCATTTTTATTCTTTTATAAACACCTATTTTCGCCACACATTTTAACCATGTTTCGTGGAAGCTCTCCATAAATGCTGATTTACTGTACTCTACCAGTCAAAAGTTTTGTGACACTTGAGTGAACGGTTCTCCATTATTTACAAAATGGATCTAAAGGTGTCTGAAGTGAATTTAAAAGTCAAAATATAATTTAGCAAATTAAGACTTAAGACTGAATATTAAAGAAAAAAAACAGCCAATTAGAGAGCAGAAAAGACAGAGGATCCTTTAAAAATTCTTAAAAAGCATCTCAGGATGAGACTTTATAAAGCTGCTTGAAAAAATGACAAGAAAATATTTCTGCAAAGTCTAGTCAAAAGGTGACTACACTAAAGATGATCAAATACATTGTTTCACTTTATTTTACATTTTTAAAATGATAAAATAATTCCTTAAATTTTATTTCATAATTTGAATGAGTTTATTATTATTATAAATTGTGGGAAATTATAAATGCGTGAGTGGCTCAAAACCTTTGACCTTTAATTTTTGTTATTTTTTTGTGTCTTCTAGAGTTTTGAAGCTCATCCAGATCCTTTGGTTAGCGTGACCCACATGGTGCGTGCTGGAGGAGGAGTGTGGATGGCGTTTTCAGAGGGATCATCCCTACGTCTGTTTCACACTGAAACATTGGAGCATCTCCAAGAGATCAACATTTCAACACCCTCGGCATATCTAAACCCTGGCAAGTCCCACATATCAGTATAGCACACAAAATCATTTCTTTAGCATGCAAATATCATTTCTTTGGCATGACAAACAAGCCTTAAGAAGTGTTGTTTTAATTTTTGCTTCACGTATATGTTTACAGTGTTAGGAAGCAAGAATGACACAATGATGTTTTGTCCTGCAGGTCAAAAAACTCTGTGTGTAACCAGCCTGCTCATATGCCAGGGTCTATTATGGGTGGGGACAGCTCAGGGTATTATCGTCACCCTGCCAGTGCCCAGACTAGAGGGCATTCCCAAAATAACAGGTGAGCCAAAACAAGCAATTCATTGTATCAACGCCTTTATAACACGTCCATCTCACCCCACAGGCAAAGGAATGACCTCGCTTAATGCTCACAATGGCCCGGTTGAATTCCTAGTCGCCACTTCAAGCGTTTTATCCCATGATTTCCTAAAGCGGGATTCTGCGGTAGACCCCGATTCTAATAACGGGGGGGAGGATAAAGAGGCGACGGGTTCGTCTCGGGAATCCCTCCAGCAGGTAGAGAGCTCTCCGCAGGGGGATGCTAAATCCAAAGGAGTGTTGCTTCAGTACCACCTGCGTTCCACCTCTCAGCTCCCCGGTAAGCTTTTGACCGCCCGGCCCGAGGAAGCTTCAGACTCCACATCAGACTCTCTGGAGCACACCATGGAGGACGGCTCCATATATGAGCTCAGCGACGACCCGGAGGTTTGGGTCAGGGGCCCGGGGCCATCTTCTAAGGAAGCGGCACGGAGGGAAAAGGTAACATCGAGCGCTGTTATATCAGGTGGAAAAGGCTTCCGTCGGCTTGCCAACTCATCCAGCTCTTCTGACTCGGATGAGAACACGCTAATGGTTTGGCAGTTACCCATAACAGTTTGAGGCTGTAATACCCATCCCATTACAAGACAGATCACTGAAGGACAAAAAAGACTATGTGCTCTGTGTCTCAATGCCTTTTGAGGAATAACTCATTCCACATAACTGCGCCGTTCGATATTCGTTTTCACAATAACAGCATGTGCTTAGTATACAATGCGCAACTAAATATAAAAAAATAATCTGAAAGAGTGATCAGATTTTATTATATCCCATCTGCATGGCAGGAATCAGGGTACGTGTTTGTTTTGTGTTATACTGAAAATGATCTTTAGTATGTGTGTGTATTGGCTGTGACCCAGTTCTTTCTTGTTTAAATGATAAAAGATATTTTTTTATGCGACACCAGCAAAGGTGACACGGTAACTTTGGTGAGAAGATGTCCTATTTAAATGTGTATTAATGTCACTTTAGAGTAAAATGGTGTCATAAAAAGCAAGGTACTTGTTTGTTATGGTTCTTGTCATGTCACTTTCTTAAAAAAATAAATCATTACTATGATCACATTTCCTGCCTTTTTTCCTGTTGCCATTTCTTTATTTATATGCATTTAAAGCCAACATTAAATCGCCGTTGTGTGTAAAAGACCCATAGCAATGGATGAATGCTGCCGATATTATGTTGAATCCAAGCACATTTTCGGTCTTTTATCTCTGAGCGGCCACTGCCAGCCGTAAACATATCAGCAAGCGCGTATTGTGCAGCTCAGTCAGTGTTTAATATATGCAAGTTGTGACACCAGCAGTACGTGAAGAGGTTGCCAAATCACATCTCTGGCTGCCAACGAAGAAAACTGACCTGTCAGGATTTATAAACGCCGTCGAGCAGTCACTCACGGCTCTGTGTTGCAGTTTATTGTCAATGTTTTCTGTATCTTTATCGAATCAACTTGTGCTCCTATTATAACAGAGAAAGAGATATCACATAAATGACGGAATGTATTTATGCAAGTCCATTATTAAATATCCCTCATATGTTTGCCGAAGATAAACACCTTCAGGCCGGTTTTTCGGTTGTGGTGGTAAATCTCATTTGGAGCTGGAAACTGGTCTGATGTTTCTAATGAGGGATGTTTATTGCTTTGCATCCAGTGGGAAATAAATACATTCATTATGGATAATTGAAGGATTTGATGAAGACGATGCTCTTCGTTATGTAATGTTTAATGCTTAGTGTTTTACCTCACAGATTGTGGGGGATGTAGAAAGCAGTACGACGCATTTGGGTTGTGTTGCTGTTTATCCCCTTCAGCAATAACAAATTACATTCACCTGCTTGGTTTCCCACTGAGTTGTGAGGAATTAAAAATGCGCCATTTTGTGTGGAGGAATATGAATGTGGAGGATTTTTTATGTCATATCTCATGTTTTTTTATACCTGATAACACACATACATGTGGTACACATCTGGCAGATGTCATGCGGCGCTTTAGAAGATGCAATGCAACAAAATGTCACATGGCTTAGTTAATATTAAAAACATAGTTTTATTTACTTAAAAATTACATTAAAATATATTTATCAGTTGACAATATTAGACAAGAATGGCTAAAACGTTTTTAATGTAATGAAAGTATTTATTTGCATATATACAGTTGTGGACAAAATTATTGGTAAATATGGGCAAAGAAGGCTGTAAATATAAACCTGCATTGTTTCTCATCTAGATCTTTTTGTCAAAAAATTATAAATAAATAATTATTGGCACCCCTGTGTTAAAACTTTCTGCTACTTTCATTTGCATGAAAAACATCTCTTATTCTTTCCCTTCATGTCTGATGGGGTTTGAGAATACAAGCAAGTGATTTCTCAAGTGATTTCTCCCTCTTCTTCAGTTTATCTCACAGGATTCGGGTCAGGGAATTGGGATGGCTATGGATCTTGTTTAGCGTGTTTAGCGACCCGTTTTTTTGTTCATTTTGATTTTTGTATAGAGCTGTGGAAGATCCACCTATGACCCATTATAATATTTCTAGCAGAGCAAGACATGTTAACATTTTTATCTTTGTTTTTTAATAGAAAACATGATGGCATGAATCTGAACCAGATGTTATGGAGCTTTGGTGTAAAATTTGGTCCACAAAAAAGAACATCAAATTTAAAGTTTACTTGGGGCTCTAGCTCCCAAAAAATAAGCCAGTCTGGGCTGAAGTTCCAGTGTTTTACATTAATATTTCTGAGGTTTTTTTTGCAAGAGAGCAGATGTTTTTTCTTAATCATTGTATGAAATGATTTGTTGTGATGGAGATGCAGTTTTCTTTATTAATAATTTTTTGACACTTAAATTCTATTGATTTCCGAAACCGTCCATCTGTGGCCTTTGAAGAGTATTGGCCACTTAAATTATTCTCTTTACTGCACATTAACACAATGTTGACACACATCATGCTTCAAGTTAATTTGTAACATCTCTAGTCCACTTAAACTTATTAATTATTTTTCCTGATGTGGAAAATGAGAACATGTAGTATTTAATAAAAGCCACTTTGTATGGTGTAAAGCTCAACTACCTTTTGCTGTACACTAGAGGTATTTTCTTTGGCTTTACCCTTTCTGATGAATGATTAGGATTTGTGTTACTAATACTTATTCTTTTGTTCATAGTGCTTCCTGTCACCGTGGTGGGCTAAGAAATTGGAAAAAAAATTTAAAATATATTATGGTGATAATTTTTCTCATGAGAATGTCTTGAGGTGCCAATAACCGTGACCAGGGTGTATTGGAAAAAAATTGTTTGCCCTTATTGACCAAGGATGCCAAAAATGTGTCCAAGACTGTTAATTTGTAAAATACATAAATATAACAGATGTACTTATATTTTACTTACATTTACTTAAACTGTACATTTAATTTCAGAACTTTTAAATATTTTGAGTGTAAATGGTTTCACGTAAAAACAAAGGCAACATTTTTTGTGTCTTTGAGATGTTTCTAAGTCAGTATGGATGCACAACAGATCCCCAGATCTTATGATGACATCTTTCCCCTTGTCAAAAATCTTTTCAGATATTCAGTTTATCCTATATGATCTTGTTTGATTCTTAAAATCCTATTGGATAGTACATGCAATTCTGTGGGACGTTTATATTTATTTCTTATGGGATGGAAATTATTTCAAAAGTTGTACTGGATTCTTATTAGAATGTATCAGATTTCTTATAGGAGTAGTCTTCCAGTACAAATTTCTTATATCCTATAGGAATTGATCCAAAATATGATAGAAATTCCTATCAGAATCCAGTACAATTTTCTAATAAAATCGGGTAGGAATCTGAAGGACAGTCCAATAGGATTTTAAGAATCAAATAGGATCATATAGGATAAACTGAAAAGAGAGAGAGAGAGAGAGAGAGAGAGAGAGAGAGAGAGAGAGAGAGAGAGAGAGAGAGAGAGAGAGAGAGAGAGAGAGAGAGAGAGAGAGAGAGAGAGCGTTCACGAGAGAATGAATTCATTCAATCTGTTGCTTTGGTAATCTCCTCCAGACCCAAAGCGAGAGGAGACTCTAGGTCTGCTAGCAGAACAAAATGAGACATCAAAGACAAAACTACGACACATTTCTTCACATCTCCTCCTTGTATGGTGGATGACATTTATAAGAATGGAGTGCTGAGGTTCTTGCGCATCCCTGTGATATTTAAAAGTATAAAACACAGAGATGAGTATCATCGGGTTATCTTTGCTTCTGTGTGCTGATCTACTGGATCTCGTTATAGGTAAGTTCTACTTTCTTCCTTGTGTGTCTGTGTTCTATACATCACCAAAGACAGCAGGTGGATGAGATGAACAGATGTGTTTCCACACTGCGCTGAATTTCATCAAATGAAATGATACTTAATGTGTTTGATGAATAATACTTAATTTATTTATTGAATGATACTTAATGTGTTTGATAAATAATACTTAATTTATTTATTGAATTATACTTTATGTGTTTGATGAAGAATACTTCATGTTTTTGATGAATGATACTTTATGTGTTTGCTGAATTATACTTTATAACTTGCTTCAACACTTTATGTGCTCATATGCATTTTTATCTGCAAGACATTGTTTGCTCATCTGCAAAATGTCTCTGAGACATCTACTGTTAGATGTCATATAAACCTCTGTCTTTAAGATGTTTATAATTTGGTTGGATGCACAACAGCTCTTTCTGGGATGGTTTTTACACAGCAGATGTTTAAGTTTTTGTGATTTCTGTATAGTGTTAAGCATAGTGATGCATTTGTGTTATTGTGTAAAACATATCTCTGTCCTGGCATCCATCTGGAGTATTTCAACATTCATGTTGGGTTGTCTCGGACTCAGGTACATCTTTCTAATGATTCTGATGGTTGGTTATTTTGAGAATAAAGCTTAATCTTTTGTTCTCACCCATTTCTGTAAAGAGGAGGAGGGGTGGTCTGCACTCAAAAAATGAAAGGTCATTTATTGTATAACAATAAACTGCAGTGAGTATATATCATTAGAGTGTATATCTATATTTAATGCAGATTTATTGTTTGTATTGTTTGCAGGCAGAGTTAAAGCTTTAGTTACTTGCTGTGCTTATTAAAATTACATTCATTAAAACACACACACACACACACACACACACACACACACACACACACACACACACACACACACACACACACACACACACACACACACACACACACACACACACACACACACACACACACACACACACACACACATGAAAATATATATAGATATTTTCATTTGTGTGTTTGTGTTTATGTAAATATATTTAAGTATTTTCCTGTAATGTATTTGTGAAGAGTTTTTTTAAAGAGTTTTCAAAAAACATGTTTTTTTTTTAATTCCAATTTATATCATACAAACTGCTGTTGATTGGTTGGGATTAAGCTATTCTAACTAAAAACTGCAAAATTAAAACATGTTTTGAAAACTGTCACATTTCGGAACTAAACTATTCAAGTTTGTATGTGTGTGTTTATAAATACAAAATGAATATGCATAGTAAACAAACATGTTATTTTGAAACACAAACTTTTCAGCTGGATGCGTTTTGTGACACATTGTTAAATTAGAAAGTTCAAAAAATAAATGTTCTTAAGCAGTAACTAAATGCTTTCCAGAACTATGTGCTATTGACAACAGTTGATTTTTTTAATTGAAACGAAAAGCATGTCAATGTGTTGGATTCTCTTGGTGGGATACTAAATCCTATGGGAAGAATTTCCAAAACATACTATTGGAGGAATTTTTGAAGGGTTAAGTGGAAAAAAGCTTATGGTTTCTTACAGTTTTTAAATGGAAACTATTATAAGGTCTGTAATGGTTTTTATTGGTTTCTCTAGGTTTGTTTTCAGCTGTAAAGTTAAAAATCAAAATATCACATTTGCAACATCCTAATCATTGCAACAATTCACCAAATATTTATTTTTTCATAAAATCCTTCTTTTCTTTGATATGTAAATATGTTTCCTATAGGTCTATACACGATCTTCACTGAAACCTGTTGTAGCTTTTGTTATCAGTATATGATGACATGATATGTGTGGTCATGTGAAACAGCTTGCAGAATGTTAGTTGAGGAGGAAAATACCATGGATTAGGAAAAGAAGGAAAAAATAATCCAACCGCTGACGTCGCAGTTAAAAAGCCAATACGGTGGAGCGGTGGGACTTTGTAGGTCAGTTTGTTTGTGACAGATTACAGGCCGATTGCCTCCCACAATGATTTCTGCTGCTACATGGGGAGCGTTTGAATGAAATTTCAACACGCAGCAGGCCACGGCTTCTTTACCAAGTGAAGGGAATTTATAGATGTAACCATCATACATGTAATCGCTTAATTTTTTTAATAAAATGGATGCCTTTTTAAGAGGATGACTTCTTAATGATATTGCACAATAGTGTAATATGATAAAAATGCACACAACTGATGGGTGTTGTAGTGTGGTTGTGTTTGCTTTGTCAAAGCAGTAATGGGAAGCAAAGATGCTTCTGAATTTGGGAACATTGGTTAAATTAGACAGTGTTTCTAGAACAAATGTCCAGTACACTACAATATGTATTTGTGAAATAATAGGCCCCCCTTGTCTGCGTCTTTAGTAGAACCGTACAGAAGTTATCAAGCACAATGAATACTTCTTATACTTGGCTTGGACGATCATGCTTTTGATCTGAAACGTTCCTCATTATATTCCATGATTTCACTGTCAACGCAGTACGACCTTCTCGGAGGTTTATACGTGCCACTTCAACTTACTGGTTTTTGTAATAAAAAGTGGCGAGCGTATGATCTGAGAATGCAAAAATAAATCATTTTAAAAGTGACTGTTCTTTTTTCCAGGTTATTTAACAGTCACCATTGAGCCTCTGCCTCCTGTGGTTATGGGGGACACTGTGACTTTGAAGTGTAATTTCAGGACTGACGGGAACCTACGGGAAATAGTGTGGTTTCGGGTAAGTGCACACACCATCTTGTCGTGATACACTTCTTATATGTTTTTCAGTGTTCTCCTATTTGTGTTATATTTGTGGCAAGCTGACATGAGACAGAGGCCGTCATAAATGTGAAAATGTATGCAGGATTAAGAGGGTATAGCTCAGTGGTTTTAAGACGAGCAGTTTTCCTCTCACTCGACGGGTTTGTGAGGGTGACAGGTTTGATGAGCTAACGGATGAAAGATTCAATTAAAACCCACCAGTATGCTGAAACATTTCCATGACACCTCGAATCAAACTGTCACATCATTGTCACCGGTGTAAGTGTTTATTTAATCACTAAATGATCAGCTTTCATTTTATCAGCCTTCACAGTCAATGATATGAATGTCAGATTCTGTTATCATTTACTCGCCTCCTTGTCGTTTTAGAGCTGTGCAATTATCTTTCTTCCACAGAACACAAACAAAGATATTTTGAAGAATGTTGGTAACACATTCATCTACATTGGTTTTGTGTATATACAAGTAAACGAATACTGCTCCACCACCAGCATTCATCAAATTATCATCTTATGTGTTTTGCGGAAGGTCATGCAGGTTTAAATATGAAAAGGTTAACATCATTTACGTCAGGTCAAAATATGTGTTTTTCTTTCGCAGAACACACTAAAAAAATTTGGAAAAATGTTGGCAACCTATTCCCTTCCATTGATTTTGTGTACACACAAAATAATTACATTTATACCACTGTGTAAATTTATCTAAATATCTTATTTTCTGTTTTTGTAAATGTAATACAGGTTTAAAATGAAAGGGTGCCACCATTTAGTCACCCTCTTGCCATTTCAAAGCTACAGATTTTCTTCCACGGAGCACACAAAGATATTTCGAAGAATGTTGGTAACCCATTCACTTGCATTGGTTTTTGGCCCAACCCTGCAAGGAAACAGCTACTGCCCCACCACTTACATTTCCTCAAAATGTCTTCTTTTGTGTTCTGCGGAAGGTCAAACAACTTTAAAATGACAAGAGGATGAGTAAATCATGACAGATTTTTCATATTTGGGTGAACCGTCACTTTGCAGCAAGTAGAGCGGAAGACAGATTTTTAAACCGCTATTCAATGCATCATTCTATGTCATGTTGTTGCAGGTGGTGGAAGGCGCAACTTCAAAACAGAAAATCTTCACCTATGATGCCATGTACAACACCAATTTTTCTCACATGGAAGACCTCCGCAGAAAAGAAGACCTTGTATACCAGTCAACCGTCAGGTTATAGTTATATCCAGAAGCTTAGTAAGGGATTATGTGCATTCAGTCCGTTATCACAAAACAAAAAACAGACATCCTGCCCAGGACCCTGCTGCATATCAGGGCGACTTTATTTCTCCCGGAAGGGCTTCGTTTTGTGATAGCAAGCATTTATTACATACCGGCTTACTGAGAATGGATGGTGCGACTGACAATCAGAAATGAGTGTTCAAAAGAGCCATATAATAAAGGAGGCCATTACATGAACTTCATATTTCTAACAGCATGCACCCTGATATTTACTGTACATGACTGCTGTATTTTGATGTTCCTCTATGTTCCCAGACTCCCCGAGGTGCAAATGGAAGATGATGGACCATATGAGTGTCACGTAGGGATCTACGACAGGGCGTCTAGAGAGAAAGTGGTGCTGGCCTCTGGAAGCATCACACTTAATGTTATGTGTAAGTGCATGAGACATCATTTTAAAACTTTGTTTGTGCCTTAGAAACTATTGTAGCCGAAATAACATGTCAAAGGGATCCCTCTACCTAAGAACACGAAAGAAGATATTTTGAAGAGTGCTGTTGATCGAATAGTGACAACCCTTGCACTGGTTTTGTGTTCACACAATAGAAGTGAATACAGCAGCTGCTTTTGTGTTAGTCACAACCTTTTTCATTCCCATTTTATTAGGCAAAGACAGAATTATTTTATTTTTTGTTGCCAAGTCAATGGGCCGATTGTCCTCAACATTCTTCAAAATATGATATTTTGTAAAACATATGACTGAACTAAATGTGGTACACCAAAAGCAGGATGAGATTCTAAATATCAAACACACATCTGTGAAATGTCATGTACGCACTTGCCTGAATATTCAGCAGGGTATTGAGATAAATTCCTTCCGCTTACTGCTTAATTAATAAGTAACTCCCTATAGATATTCAATATGTCATGACATGTGCGTGAGATATAATGAGAGTTCAGTTAATGTCTGCTGACATTAAGATTTCACAGTGATCATACTTCACCCTTAAACAGTGATCGTGCCATAATGATATAGATCTTGCTGAAATAATGTGCTTGTTAGCTTTTACAGAAAAACCACATTATCCCTAGAGGAAGAGGATTGGATAATCGCTGTGAATGCTGAAATGTAATCTGTCCATGCCTTTGAAATACTTTGGTGCGTTTTCACTGTCTTTGTTTCTCATAGCACCACCAAAATCTATAGCTGTTGTAGCAGCAAACCAGCCAGCTCGCTTCAATCGCTACGAAGCTCAAAACTTTACACTGGTTTGCACAGTGACTGGAGGAAAACCTGCTCCTGTGGTTAGTCGATCAATACAATGCAAGGTTTAAAGTACAATTTTTATAGAAGCACGCTCGCATCATGAGCTATATGAATAATAACGCCTTTTATTTATAATTCATGACCTGCAGTTTCCTTCACATTGATTTCTGTTGACTAAACCCAGGTGTACTTCAAAAGGGATGGAGAACTTATTGAAGTCCAGTCGTCTGCTGAGAATCTAGAAAGCAGAGGCTTACTGGCAGCCCAAAACAACCAGCCCCTTATCAGCCGAGACCTGGACGACACAAAGATCCAGAAGTCCCTTTCGTTTCTGGGTCCGTTCAGTGAGCCCGTGCGTCTGGAAAAGGACAGGTCCCAGCGCAGCTACACGTCTGAAGCTTCGGTTCCCATCCTGGAGGAACCCAGTCCCACCACTGAGGTCATCCCAGAGACCGTGATAAGTAGAGAGTTCCCCCACTGGGTGCTGAGCACAAGTCCGTTGTATTTCTTCAACCACACGCAGTCTGAATTTCATGACGGTACTTTGGAGGTCCAAGCTTCGCTCACCTGGCACTTAAACCCACAGCTGGACAATGAAGCTCTGTTCAGTTGTGAAGTCAAGCACCCTGCCTTGACAATGCCAATGAAGGCAGAGGTTACACTGTGTGAGTATCTGAAGAGGTCTGGTTTACTTTGTTTGTATGCAATGGGAAAGTGGTGATGCATTAAATATTATAGATTTAATTTATAGGGTAGAGTGTGATGCAACTTTAGAGTGGAAGTAACGGAATAGTTAAAGTGATGGTTAACTCAAAACTACCAATTAATTTTTGATCTGTATTTGATTATTTGATCTTTGAACACAAAAGAAGATGTTTTGGCTCGGTTGATTTGTGTCCATACTTTGGACTCAACTGGGCCACCATTCTTCAAAATATCTTCTTTAAGTGTTATTGCAGAACCAAGAATGTCATTCAGGTTTAAAATGGCATGAGGATGGATAAATAATAAACAATTTTCATTTAAGCTGCTCCGAAAGGACCGAAGCTCTCCATGACCCCAAGCCGAGCGAAAGTCGGAGACACGGTCCGTATCAAAGTGGACGGGTTTCAAATGGGATCCAAAACGGTAAACACATTTTAACGTCTTTCCAACATTAAAGTAACAGTATATCCAAATTGCAAGTTCTGGAATTACCTCGTGCTCCTGTCATTTCAAAACTTAAGGCCTTTCGTCTTTCCTCGGAAGACGAAATATATATTTTGAGGAATGTTCCAAACTGGCACTCATTCACTTGCATTGATCCGTACAGTAAAGGTGAATGCATGCCACTGCATGCAAAAAATTTCTTCTGCAGAAGTAAGAAAGTCAAACATGTTTGAATTAATGCCGGTGAGTATATAATTAAAGAATTCGGGGGTAAACCATCACTTTACATAAGTTATGCAAATTATAATATTAATAATTAAAAATAACGATTCTCCTTTTGATGTGAATAATGAACTTCTAAATGATCAAAAGGAAAAAATGTGTGCAAACTGTTTAAGAAATGCTCTTCAAAGTAACTCTTAAATATTTGGCAGTGTATTATATTAAATAAAAAAGTCATGCTGTGTAATTGCTCGTGTAGATGAAGTGCAGTGTAAGGGTTGCATAAGTATTTGTTTTCTCTGTGTATTGTAGAATGAAGTGTTTCCCGAGCCTGTGTTCACATGGACACGTGTGGGAGGATCTCTGCTGGATGGAAGTGAAGAGAGATTTGGGAAAGTGCTGGTTCTGGACAGAGTCCCGGCTGAGCTTAATGGCTCAATGTATCGATGCACAGTCCAAAATCCCCTTGGATCGACCAACACGCACACCCGCCTCATAGTGTTTGGTCAGTGCTTGATGCTGGTTTATAACTAACACAAACATCCATGTGCATGTCTCATTATACTTGATCTTTATCCAATGCTGACAGATTGTCATTGATGGTCTTTAGTACTGTTTTTGTTGGTTAAATGCTTAACCAAAGCCTAAAATCTGTTTGAACAGAAAACCCAAGGATCAAGAAGGAGACTGTACATCTAAATAGTAAGCCTGTTTTACCCCAAAATTAAAGATTCTATGCACACTTGTGTTTGCTTGTACAACTCTCACAATCACTGTTGAATGATTTTCAGTTGGCAAATCTGACGGAGCCATCCTGGGGCCCTCACTGATGATGTCGCTCTTATCCATGACCCTGGATTTAACATGAGCATCATGGGATGTCCTTTCACATAGTCTTATGTCATCAGCTTTTCTGCCATCGATCTCTGTCCAGCAGCTACAACATAATCCAAGACAGAAACTGCAGCAGATACGTGTGTTCAGAATGAGAACAATGAGATCATCCCACCGGACGGCCAATCGTGCATCGGTTTATTTTACACCTGCTTTATCACAATAACGGTGACATATTTATGCATCGAAATTATTCTCGACAGGGTATTTGTGCACAGCTGTGTTTCAAAGGATTAAAGTGATGGAACGGGTTAAGCCCACATACTGATAATCCTGGACATATATTACAGCTTTCATCATCATAAACGGTTTGGTAGTGTCATTTCATTAACATTGGTCCTTCAAATACCCAAGGTCTGGCTCACACAGATGAAGCTGATACAGAATGCTGAAGATCAGCTTCACCTACTGCATACGACCTCTAGATGACAGTGTAGATCTTTAGTGCAAACACATTTTTATACCTAAAACTGTTTTGACTGATGCCTACAGAGATGTTCAAGAGATGTTATGTAATGCTTTATGTTCTGCAGAGAACATATAATGTCTAATAAACAAGGTGTGTTCACTTTCAAATTACATTTGTTTATTTACTCTTTCATACTAAATTTGTTAGGAAATGTATACATTTTGAAAAAAGAGGTGAAAAGAAAAAAGTTATATCTGAAAGCAATGAAGTGTGGTTGAAATCAGAAAAAGTTTAGAATAAGGATATTTTGAAGAATGCTGGCGAGCAAACATAAACTTTCCTTGTATGACATCAACCACTGAGATATTTCTCCAAATATCTTCTTTGTTTTTTTCTTTTAAGCCGTTGTGATGCAACCTTTTTTCCTAAATTCAGTTTATCCTATAAGATCCTTCTTGATTCTTAAAATCCTATTGGATAGTTCTTACAATTCTTTGGGGAATTTATGTTTATTTATATTTATGTGTGTGTGATTTCTTATGGGATAGAAATGTGTATGGATTCTTATTGGAATGGATTCTTAATGGAATTTAACATATTTCTTATAAGAGTACTCTTAAAATAAAAAAAAAAGATTGAAATTACTTTTAGAATTTATTATAAGAATCCTATAGGAATGGATCCAAAATAAAAGGAAATTTTTATCAGAATCCAGTACAAATTTCTAATAAAAATCCTATTGGAATGGATCCCAAAATATGATAGAAATTCTTATCAGATTCAAAACAAATTTCTTATAAAAATCCTAAAGGAGTGGTCCCAAAATATGATTAAATTCTTATTAGAATCTGAAAAAAAATTATTTTAAAATCCTTTAGGAATGGATCCAAAATAATATAGAAATTCTTATCAGAATCAAGTACAAATTTCAAATAAAAATCCTTAAGGAATGGTCCCAAAACATGAAAAATTTCTCACAAAAATCCAACAGAAATGTTTCCAAAATATGACAAAATTCTTATCAGAATCCAGAACAAATTTCTAATAAAAATCCTAAAGGATTGGTCCCAAAAATGATAGAAAAACTCCTATCAGAATCCAGAACAAATTTCTTATTAAAATCCCAAAGGAATTGTCCAAATTATTATGAAATTCTTATCAGAATCTGGAGAAATTCTTATAAAGTCCTGTAGGAATAGATCCAAAATATGATAGAATTTCCTAGAATGTGAAAAAATGTCTTATAAAATCCTAAAGGAATGGATCCAAAATAGAATCCAGTAGGATTTTTGGGACAAGGGAATGAGGGATTTGTGACTCAGGATCACATATTTGAAGACAAAAGTCACATGACACGTCAGATAAACAACTTTGATCATTAATTCCATAAAGTTTCCTTGAGCTTCAATAGGAACTCTCAGTTTCTTATTCAAATGTCAATGCGTCATGCATTTTAATATGAGAGAGAGAGAGAGAGAGAGAGAGAGAGAGAGAGAGAGAGAGAGAGAGAGAGAGAGAGAGAGAGAGACATCTGAATTGTGTCAGTTCTTCATTCGTATGTAGGTGAAGCTCAGGGCACTGTGTCCTTCTTCTGGACCTCCTCTGCGCACTTTAAGGGGTTGCGTGTTCCTCTCCAAATCCCATTGAAGTTTGTCAGATTACTCGTTGACAGCTCCCAAGTTCCACATCCTCTCTGTTTGAGCCCCGTGCACAGATACGGACTCTTCAAAAGTCATGATGGAGTTGAAGGTGCTGGCATGCGCAATGCTTTTTCCTCTCCAGATTCTTGTGTGCGTCTTTAAGGCGACAGTGCGCTTCTTGACGCGGCAGACGCGCAGAGATTTGGGGGCTGATGTGGTGCTCATCACTGGTGGTGGGAGAGGAATCGGTCGTCACCTGGCTAAGGAGTTTGCCAAGCAAGGGGCAAGAAAGGTATTATAATAATTATAAATGGAATTGTGAGTAGCTCATGGTTTTCTATTCCATTGGTGGATTGTATGATTTTAATGGTCAGGTTTATTCTGATTTATTTTTACAAACTTTCTTATATCATCAACATGACTTCTTATTAATTCCTATACATATAAAAATAAAATACAGTTTTATTTTATTCTACTGGCTTTTTTGAAATGTTTGTTGTCATGATCCATGTTTCTCATATGCATTAACATAGAATAATGTATGTCAATGTAATGTATGGAAATATAATATATGCTGAAATAAATGGCTTGTTGGAATTACTTAAATTGTGCAATGGTTCCTCATGATTAAATGAAGTATTTTAACATAACTTTTTCCTATTTTAAGAGAAATTGTTGAAAATACTCAATGGAGCTGCTGTACTTAATGAAATTGAGTAATTCCAACAATCTATTTTTTTCACTGTATAGAACCACAAACCAGAGATTGGTGTGTCATCACATGTCATTTAGTACAGACAAGACATTTTGTTTGTCATCTGCGTCAATGTACATCAATTCCTTTGTGGTGCCCGGTGTATACGCGGTCAACTAAATGTATAATGACCCCTGGGTGCCCTCGTCTAGAGGCTTGAGTTCTGTTTCATGTCTCTCCTCCTATTCTCCTCTCTGGCCACACAAACACAGGTGTTTCCTACGCCTTTATGCCTTTAAAAATGCCCAACAATGGACTGCTGACAGGCAAAACAAACTGTTTTGTTGAACCCAAATCATGTGTGACTCTTCAACCTTTTAGGGTCAAGTCAAAAGCAGTTTTGTGTGTGTGAGAGAGACAGAGAAAGAGAGTGAGAGAGAGAGAGAGAGAGAGAGAGAGAGAGAGGGAGGAGAGAGAGAGAGAGAGAGAGGAGAGAGAGAGAGAGAGAGAGAGAGCGAGAGCTGAGGAGAGAGAGAGAGGAGGGAGGGCGGGAGGGGGAGGGACGGGAGGGGAGGGAGAGGGAGAGGAGAGGGAGAGGGAGAGGAGAGATGAGGAGAGGAGAGAGAGAGAAGAGAGAGAGAAGAGATGGGAGGAGAGGAGAGAGAGAAGGAGAGAGAGGAGAGAGAGAGAGAGAGAGAGAGAGGAGAGAGAGAGAGAGAGAGAGGAGAGAGAGAGAGAGGAGAGAGAGAGCGAGAGCGAGAGAGAGAGAGAGAGAAGGAGAAGAGAAGGAGAGAGAAGAGAGAGAGAGAGAGAGAGAGAGAGAAGGAGAGAGAAGAGAGAGAAGGAGAGAGAGAGGAGAGAGAGAGAGAAGGAGAGAGAGAGAGAGAGAGAGAGAGAGAGAGAGAGAGAGAGAGAGAGAGAGAGGAAGCATACATGTGTAAGAGTGTGTGAATGGATCAGTTGCAATGGGGTGTAGTAAAGCACCTTGCAGATTGGTTACCACAACCAAGTTCATTGGCAGGTCAGCCAGCTTTTGCAAAGCAGGACTGATGATGTCATTTGTGTTATTGTGTGGGCTTCTTACTGCTGACTCCCAGAGGAAAAAGCCCGAGGAGCCCAGACCGGGTGGATGTGTGTGGATGAAAGTTAAGTCAAGCATGCACATGTTAGGAATAGTCCTCGATCATTGTGTAGTAACGAATTATTCCTTTCACCATTCTGGTTGAAATGTGACAGTTTTTATAGCCGTGCTCATCTGATTAAACGTTTTCTATGAAAAATGAGTGATACTCATTATGAAAGGGATGGTCACACAATAATTAAGCTCATCAATAATCCTTATCCTGATCTGTGAGACTCTTTGCTTTGAACGCTAAAGAATATATTTTGAGAAATATCTCAGCGGTGTCCCTAAGACGAAAGTTAACAAGGACCAATGTTCTTTGGGCGACATTTTTCAAAATTTGTTTCCAGAAAAACAATGCAGGTTGTCATATCTACATCGTAAATGATCTACCAAAGTAAATGTAAATAGAGACTGGCAGTCCATACTCCCAGCTGGGCTTTGTCCCATGTGTGACCTCACAGCAGCACTAATAAGGGGGCGTTATGCTGCCCCTGTCAGGGTCTCCCGGTGGCTCTGTTGCTTGAACTTTTACTGATAATGGAACACTCACCATGTGCTGTTTGTGACATTGGCGGGGCGTGAGTCAAGCTGTATGTCACTCAGCACATGAAAAGGCCCATCTGTTGCTTTGCCTGCCCATGCACACTCGCGCTTTTTTTTCTCGAGGTCGACTATCTCTCCGAGGAAAATGCATAAATGTTACAACGTCGATTAAACATTGAAAAATTGCAAGCTTTCATGGAGCCAGAGCTTTGACATATGTGTGTATGTTTGTTTATGAGGTAGATAAAGCTTGACAGGAAGGGCAGGGGAAGGACTCGAGCTTGTATTCATTACCTCTCGCTGACCTTGCTGAGTAATGGATCTAATGCAGAGAGTTAACAAAGCTCAACAGCCTGACCCCCAGCTTTATCACTTTATCACTCTCACTCGTTCTCCTCAAACCTCTCGTTGAATGATAAGAAATACGTCATTCAATCTTTACACCAATGTGTAGGTTTCATAACAAACCCGACCACTTGTAACACATGTGGATGTGAATAAAATGTTAAAATCCTGCTTCTCCTTCCATTAGGTGATTTTGTGGGGCCGGACGGAGAAATGTCTTAAAGAGACATGTGAAGAGATCAGTTCGACTGGAACAGAGTGTTATTATTTCGTCTGTGATGTGGGAAACCGAGAGGAGGTGTACCAGCAGGCCAAGGTGCTCAGAGAAAAGGTACAACCCTCTCATCTTTCTCTTTCTCTATGCCCGACTTTACTCAAAATATCTCAAGATTCTTGAAGTCACATAGTCAAGTGTGGTCTTTATTTTTAATGTGGTCTCGTAGGTCGGGGATGTCACTATTCTCGTGAATAACGCAGCTGTTGTCCATGGGAAAACTTTGATGGACAGTGATGATGATGCACTTCTAAAAAGTCAACACATCAACACGCTTGGACAGTTCTGGGTAAGAAACTAAAATCTTACAACATTACATTTATAGGGATAGTTCACCCAAAAATTACAATTGTATTATTTTCTCCTTCTATACTATTTATGTGTGTATATATATATATATATATATATATATATATATATGTGTGTGTGTGTGTGTGTGTGTGTGTGTTCTATTAAACAAGATATTTTAAGATATAAATAAATTCTGGCGTATTATTGGCTACCGTTGTAATTTCTCAACTATGGTGTAGTGAATGGGCTCCAAGAACTATTTACTTAAAGCATTCTTCCAAATATCTTTCTCTGTGCACAGCCAAACAAAGACATTTATAGAGGTTTTGAACAACTAGAGAGTGAGACATTTGTGACTCAATTTCAGTTTTTGAACAATCCTTTAAACCAACAAGAATTCCAAATATTCGTTTGAGTTCTTCATAACATGTTTCAGTTACTCAACATGGCGAGTCATTTGTAATTCTTGGAAGCGTTCCTCATCATTTAAACCTGTTTTTGCCAGAGAGAAAAAGTACCAGCACATTCCTCACACGGAACAGCCAGACACATAAAATACAAAAGAGAGCCATAAACAAACTCTCAATAATGAGCTTCAATGAGATACTTCAAGCTCAGTTTTTAGAAAATACGTAAAGGTTAATATGTCAAAGCAAATGTTACATATAGAGCTTTATGAGAATAAGATGAGGTTATCCGATGCTTTATAATGCATTATCCATTGTTAATGTCATTTCAAACACACGCTTTCTGAATGCCAGTTTTAAACCGAGTTCTGCAAAGAAGTCTTTTCTTTTGAGGAAGGGCATGGCCGGAGTATTGAAATATGATAAAGGTCACGGTCATCTGACTTTAGATCAAACACTGAATGTGTGCTCAAATGTCTCCATCAAACATATCTGTTGATTTTCACCATGGGTAGGGTGAACAGATTGAGACACGTGTGTGTGGGCAGCACATAGAAAAATCCCTTTTTGAAAAAGTTAATTTGATATACTTGCATATATTTTATGAATACATTAGGTGGTAACTAATATTAACATACTAGTTTTTTTACTTGTAAGTGTTCTTATAAGTGACAACATTGAGACACTTTCTAATTTATAAATGTGCACTTTTGAGTAGGCTTGAATAACAGTAGTAGACTTTGAGTGTACTTGCAACAATTTTTTAAGTCTAGGAAAAAAATCTTAGCAAACAAACAGTTTAGCTTTTTTTGTCATTAAACTTTTTACTTTATTTAGTTTAGTAGTTTATATACTACAGTACTATGCAAGATAATAACAGAAATAGCTTTCTTTAAGCGAGCCTATAAATATGTTATTTCTATTATTTAAATGTGTACTATATTTTAGTTTGATACTTAAAAGTATACTTAATATAAACCAGTATGTTATGTAATAATCAAAAAAAAAATGTTATTAAATTAAATTATAATCCTAAAAATGGATTTTGTGGTTGTAACTGGCAAAAAGCAAACTTTATGTTTTAGAGACAATTGGCAATGGAGATACTTTGTCAGATATCAGGTCACCCTGACCCCAGGCCTTCTGTAAAAGAATGATTTTTCAATCTTTAGTTGCTCAAAGATTTATGTTATTGTTGGATTTCCAACAATATGATCCTTCGGGTAAATGAGAGAACAATGTGTAATTGTGTCTGCGTTCCCAACAGACTACAAAAGCATTTCTGCCTCGTATGCTGGAGCTCCGTAATGGCCACGTGGTCTGCATTAACTCCATACTCTCGCTCTCCTCCATCCCTGGAGCCATCGACTACTGCACATCTAAAGCCTCTTCTTATGCTTTCATGGAAAGCCTGACACTGGGCCTGTTGGACTGTCCTGGTGTGGGCTGCACCTCAGTGTTACCCTTCCATACCGACACAGAGATGTTCCAGGGAATGAGAGTTAGGTAATGATCTCAATCCTGACCTCAACTGCTGTTGTTAAGAGCTGGAAATTTCAAGCGATCCATCATGACAGCAGACGTGAATTCTTCTGATGCAGGTTTCCTAAACTGTTTCCGCCTCTGAATCCTGAGATGGTGGCCCAGCGCACCGTGGACGCCGTGAGGACCAACACGGCTTTCGTTGTCCTGCCATGGACCATGCACTTTCTCGTCATCCTTAAGAGGTGAGGTTGTTGGATGTCAGCTTTGGAAAAACAAACCATAAGGTGGGGTTTTGAGCCCTGGACCACCCGTGCAAATGTTTATCAGCTTGAGTCGAATTCGGTAAATTAACGTGAATTCGAGAATTTCTTAGCTTCTTTTCCAAGTTTAATTACATTTTTAAATCAACATGTGGATTCAGACTTTCTGACCTCGATGTATTATTTATTTTCATTGGTAACAGATGACTTAAAATTTCTTTGCAGTCTTCTGCCGCAGTCGGCCCTGGAAGAGATCCACAAGTTCTCAGGAACCTACACATGCATGAACACATTCAAAGGACGGACTTAATCCAAGGAAGAGCTTGAATGGTAAAATTCAGTTAAAAATGTATTTCACGCAAGCAAAGCACTATGTCCGGGAACATCAAACAAGCAGTCGTTGTGTGGATGCAAAAGACAATGCAAAGGTTCATTGGAAACAACGCATCTAGATGGATTGTTTTCCCAAGCACTATTATTCCAATGAGTCCTATGTGGAAGACAATTGGATTTGGCTTTCTGATATTGGATTGCATACACGCATGAAGGTGAAAGCATTCCTGGATTTTGTGGTAAAAACAAACTTTGGAGCACAGACTGTTACAGAAGAAATGGTTCTTCAGTTGCTCTTGTATGTTTGCCCGGGGTTTACTGTATGTTTTATAGATATCCACTGATTTTAAGAATATTTTTGGCTCTCCGACTTGTTTAAAGTCAATCCAGCATGTCTATCTTCATATTAATGTCAACTTTAAATAAACAGTATTTGATCTTTAAAAAACCCTAGCGAGTGTTATTTTGTTGGCGTTCGTGTGGGTTAAAAAACATGGAAGTGTCAGACCCTGGCAGTGTGCTTGTTTTGTCTTTGCCAAAACTCACAGGCATTTCATGGTCAGCATTCCATCGCTGCGGGCCAGCCAATCATGAGCTCATTGTGGACTAGGCAGGGTTGTCATAACACTAACTCCGCTTAACAGGAAAAGCACACTGCCGAGGGGTCAGCCACTGGATGACTAAATGGCAAATTGAAATTTCGGCAAGTCGTCTATTGTCAGATCCGTCACTGACATCTTGCTGAGCTAGAGATAAACATACCTAGGCTGATTCTCACGAAATCTTGTTTTTAACGGGATTTCTTAAAAACTAATATCAATTTATTTTATTTATATTCATTGTGTAACATATTTAAAGACATTAATTCCAAAAATTTACCTGAAGGTGTTTTTACAGTAAAGTCTCATTACCGTAACCATACAAAATTCAGGTTTTGCTTAAAACAAACAACGCCATGATGAAGTAAGTTTTTATTAATCATACATAAGATATTAATGAGTTTATTTTTTAATAGAATATTATACATTGTTGTGGACAGAAAATGACAGGAGGTTTTTAATTAAAAAATATGACTAATAATTGTTAACATTAAATCAAACTAAATGTAAATATATTTGTGTGTTTAGAGTATTTTAAACAATGTTAAGGAAAATGATGATGATATCACTTATGATATTCTCCCACCATTTTTACATTTTTATTATGCATGAACATTCTTAATCTGTAATAATCAGAGTTAAATTTTGTAACTTAAATACATTGAATTGAACGTTTAATAGTTTTTTGGAACATTTTAATTTGACCAACACCTAAGCACTTAGATAAATTTGGTTTTATTGCAGTTATAAGAATTTAAGCAGAAA
This sequence comes from Triplophysa yarkandensis, assembly GCA_033220385.1. Taxonomy (NCBI): domain Eukaryota; kingdom Metazoa; phylum Chordata; class Actinopteri; order Cypriniformes; family Nemacheilidae; genus Triplophysa; species Triplophysa yarkandensis. Next base: position 12,004,087 of record CM065671.1, on the reverse strand, counting down.
AGGGAATTATGTTTTTACGAAGGTAGAGAACTCAGTTATCTATATCAAGATCATTCTTGGTGTTATCAAAAAGTATGTTTTTTTCCACTGCCTTGTTTCAGTGGTTTTGTGAGATTCATCCGCTTAGTGTTCTCAGCTTTTTGTAGGCAATTGACGAATGCTTTAAATTTGTAACTAAAGAATGTAAGTTAATCCAAGCAAACATTAATATAGCGTCTCTCCCCATCGACTCACAGATTCATATATAATTCACTGCGTGTAGACAATGTACTGTACTCTTCTCTCTGTTTGGCAAGATCCAAGTTAGCATCATCTTCCAATATCAATAAATCACAAATAAAAAGTGGTTTTCGAACACTTCATCCCAGCTGCACAAGACAATAGAGCCTTATCTAAGTGTCACATGCACAATATACAACTGTCAGAGATCTGAATAAATGAGTAAATACTTCGGTTCAATGACAGACTTCTGACACATTTCCTCAAAAGAATGGATTGGATTTTTACCAAGAAGTACATTTTGCATGTTATAAATGACAGCGCTGAATGTTGGATTTTGGCGTGTCTAACAATAATGATGGACAATGTTAGGAGTGGGATCAGGACATAAAGTTGTGTCATGGAGCGCATGTGTTTGAGAAGTCAGCTCAAATCTCAGGGGGTGAGTTCAGTGCAGGGTTAGCCAAATACTAGATAAATCTGAGAAGGCCATTGGACAGACAGCTCACCCGATGATGAACCCCTTACCCAGGGAAAAGAACAACCTAATGTGACCTAGCACAGGTGGAAAATAACTAGTATATTTATTTTTATAGTAAACATTAATAAACGTACAGTTTTTATGGAAATACATGTATTTTTAATGGCACTATTGTTAAATATATTTTATTGATGCAGTCTAATATATATATTTAGTTAGAACACTGTCAGCACATGCATATACAAACTGATATAAATGAGAATAGATCTGTTCCTAATGTTTTGTCTTAGACTTACACCACAGGTTGTAGGTTCTTAAGACACTGCACACATCTACAAAAACAAAAAAAAAAATCTTTCGCTTGAAATAGTACCATTAATCCTGGAACAAGTCGTGGATTCATTTCATTTAGTATCCGTTCAGACTATATTATGTGAAGGGAAAAACTTTTTCTTTATATTTAAACATTTACAGCATTTGGATTATTTAAGTTGTCTTTCAACTTTAAGACAATAAAAATATTTAGAGTTCAGCTGGAACAAGTTCCTGAACTCTCGCAATGCTTCTAAAATGGCTCGTGAACAGACATATCAAAATGACTGTCGCAAGAAAGTAATAGTATAATCCCACGTGTTTACACTTGTCCTGCTCACAGGTAACAAGACCTTTTTGTCCCAGTATCTTGCATTTTGCAATTAAATAAATATTTTTGAATTTAACATTACTATATACAGAAGCCCATTTACGGAAGATGTGCATCTAGGCGGCCATGTTTGCAGTTATTTAAGTTCTCAGTCAAATCGCTTTGAATGGGGGAAGAAGTCAGATGTTTCTAAATTGTTGGCAAACTTCGTAATGACTAATGTTTCCTCCTTATATGAGCGATATCATAACTTTGGTATGCTAAGCTTAAATTGTGCTTAAAATAATATGTTTCAACATCGCTTCAGCTACTGCGCATGCTTATTGGCTGACAAGTGTCTTATAAAAGCCCTGCCCCCAGAGAACCACAGTTTTTGTCGATTGAAAATTGGATCATTTTACTGCAATTTCTTTGCTAGAGTGTCTATAAACATTTATCTCTCATTTTATGGTAGTGACGCATCTTGCAAACATATCTTTGAACATGTGCGATATGGAAATTTAGGTGTTTTTATACCAAAAGTAAACTTAAACATAAATCAAAGAGCAAAAAAGCCCTGGTTACTATGTGAAAACCAAAAAGATAAAGCTGAACCCCAAATAAAGTCATTTTTATTTAAGTAGTGTACAGGTTGTACTCAACAGTTTGCAAAGTTAGAGATAACAAAATGAGGAAAATATTATCTGTTTTTTATGTGATATAGAAGAAAAAGCTCAGCATCGATATAATGCAGAAAATTGGGGAAACACCTTAAGCACTGTAGAATGCCAACAGTTGAATGTTGCAATTAATGTTAAATATTCCATATGTAAATCTTAAAGCTAAATGAGTCCTAACGAGCAGAGATTGAAAGCAACATGTCAGATATTATAATAAGTGTATTGCAAAACATACGCAAAGTATGTTCATTTAAAAGTAAAACAAATTACAGGATGGACTGCTTGTAGAGGTGATGCAGTATTTAACAATTCAGTGCCAGCGTGCTTGTGTAGTGTGTGTGTGTGTGTGTGTGTGTGTGTGTGTGTGTGTGTGTGTGTGTGTGTGTGTGTGTGTGTGAGTGTGTGTGTGTATATTGGCTCATTGTGAGCACAGCTGTTGTTCTTTACATTAAATCAGTGCCGTTTATTCATAAACTCTAATTACATAATGTATATTTTAAGTCAGTTTTGTACAGCAATACATTATTAATTTCATTCTACATAATAAATCTCAACATTTATATACATGGCAGATAATTAGTAAACAGATAATTGGTGTGTGTCTATATATGTACATAGAGAATCTATACACAAACATATACAGTGTCAGACTAGATGTGTAAATTAAGCGACAAACACCGGTTATTCCAACAAACTGTAAAACAAATCAACAAAAAAAGTAATAAAACACTTGCATATTCAAGTTAAATCTGTGCTTGCATGGGTTTAAAGCCATCCCTCTAGACTATTTGGATCAGTGACCGAACCACACACTGAGAGCGTGTCCTGTAGACTGGCTTAAGTGGGTGATCACGCTTTGTTGATTTATTACGGTCCTTCCACGGAAACAGAAAAAGGAAATGGCCGTTGAAAAATGAACGAGAAACACCTACCACCCCGTGGGGCCATTTTGGTTAAGAGTCCAATAATAGACTATCCTCATTCTCACTGGGAGGCAGCATTAGCTGCTGTTCGTAGTAAAGGCTCTTGGCGTAATTGATTTCTTGTGAAATCTTAATGGCGAGGCTCTCGCTTTTCACATGAACCTGTGGAGAAACAACAAACAGATTGGTTGCATTAGTGACAGATATGCATTCACAAATGTCAACACTAATAAATTCTTGTCTCATGCAGTAAAATAATATAGTAGTATAAGTGACATTGAGAGCTTAATTGAAACTTCATTTAGATCCTTGATACCCTTATAGATATTATTTTTTTTAAATTATAATATAAACAAAAGGGATTTAAATACTTTCATTTGTTCAAAAGGTTGTAAATTAAAATTAATCAAACTAATTTATTATAATTAGTTTTTTTATCTGTTGAAACTGTCCATCCACATACAAGTTTACCATGTATTTTTACTACTCATTGGTAAAAAAGGGCTGTGTTTTGTTGGCCAATTAGACTCCCCTCTTGCAGACATTTGTCGATCGTACTCTTTTATCTACATACAATGGCTTCCTTACACTTCTCTACAGTGTTGTTCCCTTAAAGAGCCCCCAAAATTATTACTTAAAAAATAATTTTGTATCCTATGTATAAAGTGCCCGAAACCCTTTATTGAAACCAGGGAAAATGTCTCTTACCATAGGCTTCTGATGTGACGGACCTGGAATGGCCACTCCACTACTGGTGTTTTCAGCTTTCTTTGTAAGCTGCACATATACCTTCCCGTGGTCTTTGGACACCAGACAATGATAAAGATCGTCGTATTTGACCTCTAGAAAAATTGCTTCCCGGTCTGCACACTCTCCAGGCTTGAGGAAGTACACCACTTTGGCTGAGATCAGCACACAGTAGGTGTCTATGGTCTCCACTGCAATGAAACTACGATAGAAAGAAACAGCAATGGTAAGTAGCGTTACAGCTTATATGTTAACAGTCTGCTGTCTCTTTAAGAGAGGAACCAGTGCTATGTCTTGACTTAGTAATGTGAGCTAATTCAATTTAAATTGCATTACTTAACAAGTGTGCTCTGGAGCCCATGAATAAACATGGTCAAAATTGAATTGCTGTGAAGTTATGAACTGAATGCACCTATTGAATGATAAAATCAAATTAGGCCCTGTGTGACATTTGATTCATAGAGAACTGACACATAGTGAAGTTTAAGAGTGTCAGAGAGACACAAGATGGCCAGCGCAGGCAAACTGCTGAGGAGAGTAATGGCCAGTGTGGCACCTCTGAGGAGAGAGGTCAGATGGGCTGGCAGGAGGTCTCCTGATGTGGATAGATTAGCCTCTTAGTGATAAATGTCTTGTCTTTCTCGCTTTGAACAGAGAAGCAGGGCTTTACATCAAAGTACAAAGTCTAAAAGTAATACCCCTACATATACTCAAACTAGATCAACCATCTGTATGATCCTGTTTGCAATTTGTAGGTTTTGTTTTTCCAACAAGCTTCAAACAAAGTTCCTAGAATAATATGTACTGATGTTACTATTAGACGTGATACTCACTATTCAGAGAGGATATTGTCTGTTAAGTAAAAGAGTTGTTCTTGTCCATCTGCTTGGAGGGGAGGAGAATCGGGGCAGGAGCCCTGAGGGCCCTTACAGCAGCGCGGCTTCCTCACTCGCTGCACGCTCAGCCTGAAACCCGGATACAAAACACACAAGAATCATTATCTACAAACCCAACAGCTCTAAGAGAGAGAAACTCAAGGGAATCCAAGTTGGAAAGAAGCACCTTTTTTACTGGAAAGACTGGAACTTTTTTCTCAATCCCCCGCTTCCCGTTAAAGAGTACAAGAGAGTCTCTTGAAATAACACCTGTTGTGCCACAATCCAAATAACCCACATACTCAGACTCCTGCTATGCCTGTTAAGGTGATATCCCCACCCCCGTATCATGTGGTTCTTCTTCGTTTCACCTTCAATCACAGAGTGTAGATTTTAGGTGTGTGGATTCGGCGAACCAGGCCCTGATGTGCCAATGCAAAGCTTGAATCTTGCTTCTCCTGCAAACAACCTCTCTTTTTGACTACCACTGGTGGGCCAAGGTGGAATTCCTACATCTGGCTTGAATCTGGGCCAGCAGGCATTTGATTAGAGCTGATGGTTTCCAGTTGATTCACAAAGACGGCAATGTACTGCATTTCTCTGTACGGTTTACACCGCAGCTCAGGCGAAAGCAGCTGTCGCTGTTTATCAAGATCTGAAGTCGGAAAGCAGGGCAAAGTACGGACAAACCACCATGGGGCAGACTATTGGTTATTTGTTGAAATGTTTTGTGTAAAACTTTTGCATGTTGCATTTCAGAGCAAGCCTACAAAACTGAAATCGAAAACTTTGGTGTGGTGAAATGTTATCTGATGAATGATATAGTTCAGCTATTATCAGAAATTACAACTTAATAAAATATTCTCAAGCCACTGTTCACTTAATTGTGACATGAAATTGTGATGTTTTTTGTAAGACAAGCCAGAACTCGGACATTGACTTGGCTGTCTTATTGACATCAAGCCACGGTTCATAATCATAACCGTAAGTCATGAGATCTGGCCCTGTGCATGACAGGACTGTAATAGACCCAGGAGACTCTTAACCCCTCTCTCTCTCTCTCTCTCTCTCTCTCTCTCTCTCTCTCTCTCTCTCTCTCTCTCTCTCTCTCTCTCTCTCTCTCTCTCTCTCTCCTCTCTCTCTCTCTCTCTCCTCTCTCTCTCTCTCTCTCTCTCTCTCTCTCTCTCTCTCTCTCTCTCTCTCTCTCTCTCTCTCTCTCTCTCTCTCTCTCTCCTCTCTCTCTCTCCTCTCTCCTCTCTCCTCTCTCTCTCTCTCTCTCTCTCTCTCCCCCTCCCTCCCTCCCTCCCTCCCAGCCTCCCTCCCTCCCTCCCTCTCTCCTTCTCCCTCTCCTTCTCTTTCTCCCTCTCCCCTCTCCCTCTCCCTCTCCAGCCTCACCCACTGCTCTGGAGGTGATCAAGCACAATGCCCCGCACCCGATTGTGGAATTGGAACAAAAGGGTTCAACTTTAGGTCAGGCACAGGGCTTGGAGCCCGGCCAGTCGGCCGTCAATGGGTGCAAACAAACAGCTCTTACTTCTCGTTCCTTTCCGAGAATGATCATTAGCAAAAGAGGTTGAGGGTGGACGTTGTGTGAAAAGCTGCTGTAGGTGTTTAACTTGGTTCCTAACAGACACAATCACAAAAACATGTCTGCTGGAGTGTAAGCAAAATCAGGCCATCATCTCTTTGGTCTGAAAGCAAAAACTGTCAAAGTGACTTATGGTGAGACATCTAGTTTGTTCGTTCTGGCATTTCTCATTACTAGTGTTTGTTTGTTTTTTCCGTTACTAATCTTTGGCTCCTCGTCATCGCTGGGTCGATTGATATATTCTGGATCAGGGGAATACGCATTTTCATTTTTCAAGAATGACACATTAGTTTATAAAAAAAATATTATTCTTATATATGACATACATACACAATGTGCATCAGGTAGGTCTATGATCTTATGCTGTGGAGGTATTTGAGGTAAACCAAAATTTTACATAGCCATACAAGTTTTCCTTGAAGCCTTTCCCAAAGCTGACAGTCAAAATGGAAACCACATAAGGGAATTTCTTCAAAAGTCAAGAGTAATAAAAAATGCATGCTCTTCAAAGTAAACTGACAGCTAAAGGTAAAACTATTCGGTCAACGTCTGAGCCCCTCATGCTGCCTCTGCCAACCCCCAGCACTTCTTTGCCTTTGTTTTGCGATTGTAATTGAGCTGCCTCTGGAAAGATGCCTGGATTGCATAGTTCAGTTGGGAATGGTGCATGTATGTGTATGTGCGTGTGTGTGTGTGTGGGGGGGGGGGGGATGGTACTGGGGGTCCATGGAATTGAAGTGGGAGGGTGAGTTCACTAGCAGGGCAGGAGAGCAAAGAGATTGTGTGGACACTACCACTACTCTCCAGCTTGCTACAGTCTGCTTCTCATTTACTTGTTTATTTCCCTTCTGCGATCTGACGATGCGTGTATGAGTGGTACTCACTGCTGTCAAGAAACAAACATCGCTCCATAAATCTACTCTGTCATGTGACCCTAGTTGCTCGGAACCTGTGGGACAACCTCATCGGTGTTTCAAATGCATTGAAAAGGAAGGTCGGCTGAGTGTCAACACGGTCAGCTGTTAATAGGTTGAAATGTTAAATCGATCCTTTGAGGTGCGTATGTCATGATTTGTGGTAGAAGTGCTACCTGCAAGTGTGCTTACGAGAGCTTGGGTCAGACAGTGTCCGCCATGAACTGTGAATCCTGCACATTTTGTGTGAACTCTGGCTGAACTCTTGGCCGCAATGTGGCAGGCACGCTCCGAATGCCTCTCCCTTCAACTCCCCCAGCACAGTTCACCAGCAGGTCCTTTCTCCATACACACATGCTACCTCTCTTCATTCACTGGGAATGGCGAGAGGACAGGAAACTCATTCCTTCTCTAGTTGGAGTAGTAAAAACACTCCCTGACGCACATATACATAGGCAAATGAAGAACAAATGGCTTTACATACCAGCCAGCCTGTGTAATATGACCTGTTTTTGAGACCCTCTCATAAAACCTCAGGTAATGCTTTAGAGCTTTAAAGGATGAAGTAGAGGTGAGACTCCAAAGGCTGCTCTTAAAACAGTGGGCAGATTCTACATACCGTGCTTTGGATCATTAGCAGGCGTTCATTAGCCTAATGCTGCGCTAGCCACAAGCTAAACTCATCAAAAGGCAGGTGGGATTTACGGGCACATTTGCAGAGGGGTCATGAAAAGTTCTAAGTGCTATGAACATTGAACTATAAGAGTAAAAAGTGTTCTGTACGTTGGGACAAAATAAAGATTAGGAGCAAGACTTTAGCTGAACTATTACCTCGAAATTGACCACAATTACGTTCATATTGGAAGCGAGGTTTAAAATATATAGTTAAGCAGAAAGTACCTGTTGTTAGCGCTGGCCATGTCGCGGACAGTCTGTGCCGTCTCTGAAGCGAAATCCAGAGCTCCAGCTACAGGTTTTGTCACCGTGCCAACCAATCCCTTTCCAAGACCAGAGAAGAATCCGCTGACGCCACCTTCAGTCTTTACCCCCTCCACAGTGGATGTGATGACACTGGTCAGACCTCCAATAATTCCTGGATAACAAAGGATGACATTAAGTTGAGAATTTTATCATGCAGTAATGTGAAGAGACTTTGCAGGTAGGGGTTCTTGAAGTATATTGAAGACATTAACACAGATCTTCTGGATTTAGTCTTTTTTATCATGTAATAATGGATGAAATACAACATGACAGCTGATCTTTGTGTGGAGCACTGGATTTTGTCACAAATCTAACTAGAATTTTAGAAATGTTCTCTTGTCTTTTCTAATGGCACTCTAAATTATATAAATTACAGCATTTAAAATGCTGATGTGCCTTAGGCTTTTGCATGATAGTGTATATTAAACAGATATCTGAATCTACTTGTTTTTTCCATTGTTTAGCTATGATTGAAAGACTTTGAAATGCTGTGGTTTACCATGAGCGAGACCATGAATTCCTGCCACGAGGTGCTCTCCGCTGGTGGCTCCATGATAGCGAATGTACTCTCGTTCAGTCTGATGACGGTTGTCCATCGTCTTGCCCAGACCATCAGCACAAGTACCGGCAAACTGCACAGAAGGATTTATATTAAAGAAAGAAAGAAAGAAAGAAAGAACATGGCCTTACATTAATTAATACATAAAATTACATAAAAGTTGTGATGCTGAAACTAATATCTTCAGTTGAAAAGCTACCACACAGTGACCCCAAACCATAGACTGTAGTGAATAAGGTGACTGTCTACTTTGGCACACAACAATGACTTACTGGAGTTCTCAGTGTGGAATGACTTATCTCATTTGAAGAAAAAAACTTCTCAAATGTTTACACTATAGATTGCAGTCAAATACAATCATGAATTGCACATTCTAAATTTCATTATAACATCATTAAAATCAATATTTATCATAAGAAACAATATTTAAACAATATTTACAAAGTATCATGTCAGGCCAATTTTCACGGTTTTCAACCCTGTCAACGTATCGATTTTACAGATAACTGATTTTACACAGCGTCACATCCAGCTGTCAAATATATCAGGCTGTAATTTGTCTAACGGGGTGGCTTCCCACCCTCCTGGCACAGTTGACCTGACTTTGCCAGAGTGGCCCCCCACAGGTCCCCTGCAGGTGCCTCCTGTATGTGAGGTTGTTTTACAGGCCCAGCGAGCTCCCTTCTGCAGCCTGAGCACTGTATAAACACAAGCACATTCTGCAAAGCTAAAGCAAGAGTCAGGCATGAACTTGGGATGACCCTTCCAAGCAAAGTCCCTGATGAGTTCAACTGAAGGCCAGCTCGGATTCTTTCCTGCTCCTCCCCTCTCTCTGTCTCTCTCTCTCTGTCTCTCTCTCTGTCTCTCTCTCTGTCTCTCTCTCTGTCTCTCTCTCTGTCTCTCTCTCTCTCTCTCTCTCTCTCTCTCTCTCTCTCTCTCTCTCTCTCTCACTCTCTCTCTCTCTCTCTCTCGGCTGTGAAATTTTACCAATACATTTACCAGATATGATTCTAGGGGTGGGCGGAAAGGAACACTTTCAAGTTTATGGCCCCCACACCTCCCCCTGCACACTATTAGCCTGTCCCATCTGAAACCAGGGCCTCCAGATGTGTTTGAGAATACAGAAAGAGATGTTGAGGAAGAAATGGTCATCATAAAGTGGGTGGTTGTGGTCCGACAGCTACGGGAAAGACAGTTAAAGCTAGTGATAAAAGAGAAAAACTCCAACAAAAATGGCTATTGTAACAAGAGTTATTCGTATGGACCAACGACGTTTATATTGTTGTTGTGGGTGTGAAGTAGCGGTGTCAGACTAGGGTCGAGATGTAGTGATAATGTTGTCATTTCAGATAGTATAAAGATTAGCTGTACACGAAAACGTTGTTTTCAGATTTGTCCACTCTGGGTTGCGAAAAATAGCATTTCTAATGTGTACAACTAAACGCGTCTCCGCTTGGATGGCCTTCAAGTCTTGATCATACTTAAACTAATTCACCTTGGCTTCAAAAACAAAGTTCTGTATGAGGGAGTGAGAGTTCAGGCACAAAGATTTAAGGAAAGTGAGAAACGTCGAGTGCGAATTGGAAAGCTCACTGACTGGAGGTCCCAAATCATAAGTGCTTTTGGCATGAGCATGGTTGGTGTGGGTGGAAAGTAAATGAGAATTCGGGAGGAAAAGTACACAAAAATCTGGCTGGCAGTGAAGGGCTGTGGAGCGACAGGCATGCTGAGAGTTGGCTGAAGCCACTCAGGTCTGACCACACACAAACATTGCTGCTGTTGTATAATGCCATCTGCAGTCACACAAACACTGACACTGTGAGCGTGTTCTTTAAACTCATCAATCATGCGTCCATCTGCTCAAGCTCAAATTTGAGACACAAGCATACATCTTAAAACCACAAGATGGATTTTAAACGTCTTCAGTTGTTTACAGAGAATCAAAACTAATCAGAGATCTGAACTTTCGATGCATATCCGGAGGAAAATCATGTGAAATTGCTCTTCTGGTGAACATCATGTGCATTTGACCTTTTGTAGCTGTTTTTTTTCTGGAAATCATCAAATGTGGCTTGTTCTAGAGCTTTGTTCAGACAACGTGCTTGGATGGTTCTTCAAAAAACATGTTCAATAAGACTGAAATAAACAACGTACGCTTCTAATTTACATTTAAACAGACCTTGTACACAAACACAGGCCGTTCTCATGTTATTTTGTAATTATGACTAAAAATACCCTTCTTGTGGTAACTGCTGTATAGCTGAAGAAATAGACTTACATATCAAACCACATATCACATATCAAAATTTGAAAGAAAATATTCCCAGTTATAGAGAATCATGCACTGCAATCACATAATCTCCATCAATGTGAATAATGCTTACTTTGGCTGCAGAGTTGGAAAAACCATGTGTGACATTGCGGATTAGTCCTCCGACATTGCCGTACTTGATAAGTTCAGTCATTCCCTCAGTGACATCATTCCATAGCCCCATAGGGTTGCCCAGAAAATCCACTGAGCCTAGGATCTGGGCTGCCTGACTGATCATCTCCTATAAGAACGTAGTAAAAAGTAAAATCTTTCACCAGATGACATCACACAATGGTGAAGAAAAAAGTCATCACCCGTTCTTCCATACCTCTTTAAAGTGCTTTAGGATGTCACTGATGACCATCTCCTGCGTCTCATAGGGGTGTACCCGAGTGTAGGGGTGCATGTTAATGACTGCATCTTCAAACCGAATAAGTGGGATGCCCAGTGTTCCCTTCAAGGCCTGTATAGAACGCAGATCACCACTTTATAAAGCCAGCTGGAGACGTTGGGTAATAGGACTTGATTACAATGTTTTAAGTCTTATTAAACTGTTGTTAAACAATGATTGCATTAAGAACATGAATTGCAGTTGTTTGTGTTCTAGTTTGGATACCTTGAGGTCAGGGGGCAACTTATGAGAGGTGAAAACACTCAGCTTGACCTGAGGGAGACTGATCTTCAGATTCTCAAAATAATAGCGTTTTGGGGTTCCAGCATCATCGCTGGGTTTCTCATGGAGGTTTTCATCCAACTTTTCCATCTCTGACCAAAAAAAAAAATAACAGTAAGTGCATGATGAAATAAGTTTCTCATGATAACAGGGTTGAAAAGACAACTACATACCCTCTGTCTGTCCGTAGCCAAAGAATGTGAGCAGCTTCAACAAGAGCTTCTCCTCAATGATTACTGTGTAGCGGCGTGCTGTGACCATGAGATGCTGCAGGACAGAGGTTGCAAAGTTTAGGGGGAGTATATCATACAATATTTGGAAAAACAAAAGAAGATCGCCGCTTATGGTGGAGAGATGAATTCAAGGTTCTACCTTAAAAAGGTCTGTAAGCATGAGGTTGCTTGGAACTTTAACAGCATTGACCTGGAGGGCAGGACCTGAATCCACGGCACTGCTTTCAGTGGATGCTGGGGTCACACACAGCATAACAGGGTGAGTGGTGCCCAGGAGCTGGTTGTCCACCTGAGACAGATAAAACACCAAAAAGCATGTGTATACAATGCAAATGCAATGACTTCTGGGCTGCTTTTGTAAAATGTATTTGGATCTGATGAATATAAGTGTGTGTTTACCTGAATGTCTCTTACTGTAAGTTCTAACACCTCGCTGGCAGCAGTGCGGGTAAAGTGCACATCAATGCCAAAGAGGGTGGCAAACAACAGCTCCTCTGGGACCTTATTTACCAGCGACAGGCCCACTCCTTCCTCTAGGTTCACCAACACCTATAGAAGAGATGTTATCTTATTTACGCAAATCTGACTTAAAAAAAAAAAATTTTCATTTGCAACATATGTTACCTCAAGCTCCTCATCAGTAGCATTTGAATCTGTACTCTCTTTATTCTGGCTCTCCTCTGTGTTGGGAGAAACTCTATTCATGCGCCGCTGGTTGAAATCACTGATCTGAAATGAGGAATGCATTATATTAAAAAGTGTGGAAGAAACAAAGGAACTCATTTCATTATAAAAAGTATACAGTCCCAACAAATTGGGAGGGAAACCCTACCTGTAGTACCCTTGTGGGCCCGTCAGGCAGGACCTGCACTGACAGCACACCCGAGCCAGGCCTCATTTTCTGGTTGATGAACTGTTGCTCAGGTTTTACCACAACATCATATGGACCTAGTACCACTTCAGCACCATCAAACAGCCCTGAAACTCCACCCTTAACCTACATGAACACACACAGTTGAAGCACGACACACTTAAAAACTGACAATTAAACATTTGGAGTTTGATTGACAGACCTGGACGACCAGTCTGGATAAACCACAGGTCAACATGCCAGAGCTGAAGTGCCACGTCTGGGTTGTGCTGCGGCGGTTGTCTGGCCGTCTCAACATCAGAGGCTCATGGCTAAAAATAAGACATGCATGATGCGTGAAAAATAACACTGAGACTCCATAACAATGTTGTTCTTGGTTTGCACATCAACTGAACTTGCACAAGGTTGTCTTATAACCTGTTGTCTGTTATCGCAGCCAGGCCAGCGATGTCAAGCACCAAAGATGAAGAGAGAGGTCGAGGCTGGGAAGGTTTACTCTGAGGAGGAGAGGAGCCTTCGTGACAAAGCATTCCTGTTCCCGTCATCCGCCACAGCTGGGAGCGCTTACCAGGCTCCTAAACAGATAAACAGATAAATGAAACCTGACTAGATGTTATTACCCAGAGTGCTATGCTCAATTAGAACGCTGGAAACTGGCAAGGCATGAGAAGGAAAAAAGTAGACCTTCTTCTTCAGAATGACTCTCTGCGTCTTTGTCTCTACGTCCAGAACCAGTTCGGCACAGCTTACATCGCGGCTCTTCCCCACTGGCCTCTTTTCTGCATCTCTGTTAGAAAATCAAAAGCCTTGACTGTTTCTGTACTAATACTTGCAAATACGTCAGCTTGAAATCATTCAAAGACCTTTTAACCTAAAAAACAAAGCTCACTCTGAGAATGTGAAGGAAGCAGCAATGTAGATGAAGTTCTCGTAGTAGAGTTTGTTGTACTCTCTGAAGGAGTTCATTTCAGCTGTGACCTCTGAAGATCCGGCTCCCTTTGCTGTGAGAGTGATGTAAGGGGGAAGAATGGGTTCATCGCAGGCATAGTCCAGCGATTCTCCAGGTTTTACTTCTGTGTGTAGCCTGATGTCAGCCACGCCATGTTGCCAGAACTGGATAGGCACCTGAAATAAATGCAAGTCTTCATGAAAATATTCAAATTTTACATTGAAATCTATCTGGTTGTAAAAGCATATTGCACATATAAGGCCAAATAGATTAATGAAGCCACAAAAGTAGTGGGCTTTTCGACAAGGTGCAAGTGATGTTTCCCCATCAAGTCGGCAAGACCTGACATTTAGGTGTAAAAGAGAAAAATGAACATGCTGGAGTCTGGCTTAACTCACAGCCATTTGAGAAAAGCATGTGGAGTGACGCACAAGTAGAAATATATTGGTTTAGGAGGTGACTGCCAAAGTCAAGGCTGAAGCTTAAGCACCTTGCCAGTGGATGCTTTGTAATGCACTCTTCCCTGCAGGGATTACACTGCTTTCAATACCTCAGCACCGAAAGCCTTCAGGTGGTTCTGGATCAAGAGAGCAGATGTGTGCAATATTGCCGCTGTGGCACAAGCAAAGGTTTGATAAACCTCTGCTGGACAGCTTCTGATGTAAAAAGACCTAAAACCCTTGAGGACTATTAATGGAAATGTGCCCAATCCCAGAATCAAAAGACATTTCAGTTTTCAGAATGATGCCCACAACAAAGGATCAGCTAAGTGTGTGTCTAAAAGAATCATTATGTATCAAAAAAGATCAAAAAGAGACAGATGAAAGACCTGCTAAAGAGCCTTCAGGTGTGAATTCAAAGCTTGATGGATGAATCGATTAAGTCATGTACAGGGAGTAAAAGGGTCATTTTGTGGGATAAAGGCTTTATATCCATCTTTTGTAATAGCTAGAATGGTACCTCACTCAGTAAATTTAAATCCCATTTTTAAACAGGGTCAAAAACAGGACAGGCAACGACTGTCTATGTACATGGGTTATATTTGGATGAGGAATGATGGGGTAATTCAAAAAGAACCTTAAGAGACCTCGCTGAAATACAATTTTTTTTTAATTGCATTTGAAGTATCTTTTGATTACAGAAACAGGAATTACCTCAGACATGTTATCTATGCGGAAAGGTGGAGGCAGCTGGTCAGTGTCACTGAAAGAAATGTGATGTGTGGCCCCTTTCAAAGAAATCTCAGCACGCAAGAAGAAACAGTTCCCCAATGTATCCCTATGAAAAACAAAATGTTGTCAGTAGAAATTTCTTTATATCGTATTATATGTCTGCTCATACTACATTAGCCTAATCCTTAATAAGTACATGTCTTTATCAGTTATTTTTAAAGTAATAACTAAAGGGCAACTAAATTGTCTTGGAAAATAACATCTTAAAGCCTTTTTTTATAGATTTTTGCATTTGCTAGTACTGGGTACCTCATGTTGATGTGGAACGATTTGGGCTTGTTGACCTCAAAACCTCCAGACCAGGTGCAGTTGGTTACATCCATGAGACGGACACAGAGAAGCTGATCATAGTCATTTCTGGGCCAGTGGAACACCACACTAGAGCCTGGCAGGGTTGAGATGTAGCCATCTGGATTTGTAGTGCCCTACAACAAACCAGTAAAAGGAAAATAGGTTATAAAACATTCTGAAAATATACAAGAGTTAAAAAGACTGAATTGGTACCTTTCCTCTGGCAAATTCCCTCTGAGAGAAGGCTAATTTGTGAGACGATCGGTTGTCGAGCAGATATCTTGGGGCGAAGGTCACAATGTGGGTGTCACGGTAACGGCCCTTCCCTTTTTTCACATTTATTCCTATAATCAGACATTTAATTATATTTTCTGTCAGCACATATGCATAAAATTCTGTTCTAAAATGGTGAACATCTGAAAAGACTGGCGTATTACCGATATTATAGATGAGTCCTGGTCGGTTCCCCTGCTGAATGACCTTTACTGCTCTTACTCCACTGCCTCCATCCAGAGAGAAACCCTGACACCATCCTGGAACACCATCTGGATGGATCCCTTTACCAATCCGCATAGTGCACCTGTCACATACATTTTATTAATCTAAAGGGACAATGCACGTTAATGATGAATTAATAATAAAATTAATCAAGTAGTTTAATTTATCTCTGCAATGATCTCACATATTGGGTTGCTCTTTGTCTGTGTAACAAAAAAGCAGAGGGCTGAGACTCCTGGCTAACTCATGCTCCTCCAACTGCCCAGCGGCATCCGTTTTCGTGTTATCCTGACGGAAGATAAGAGGCAGCCCTGCAAGCCAATGAAAATTAGTTTGAGTATTATATAACTGTGTATATCAAATGTTTAATACATACCAGTCTTGTTTAGGAGCCAGTAGGGAGCAGAGATGAGGATTTTCAGTGCTCCTTTGGCTCTGAGAATGATCCGAATTGTTAGACAGAGAAGCCGCTTTTGTCCATCATAAAGCCGCATGCGCACCACATAGTTCTGAGTACCGGGAGGAATGAGCAGTTCCTTACACACAGAAAAGTTCTCTAAAAGCACACCTGCGAGACAACAAACCCGTTAAGCTTACTAAGTCTAATGCTTTTGCTTAAGAAAACACGTATTTGTTTTCCAATTCACCTAATTCTATGTTTTGTGATGTGTCTGCTGTGTGCAGCACTGCCTCTTTGCCCGGTTTCATTGTTCCTTCTATTGAGGTCCCTTTGATGTAGTAGTTGAGGTCACAGGGCAGAAGGTTGGCCAACACCAGGGTGGGAAGCAGATAAATGGTGTGGCCCGGCTGGCGGTATATCTGTTTTGCACTTCCTGCCACAGTTTTAGCAGGCTGCTGTTCAGGGTAGTTTTCTTTCTTGATGACCACGCAAAACCTATTAAGATAAAGAAAAAAACATGTAAGACGACACTTTACCTTAATATTTTCCTTAATGACTCTTTGGTTTTACCTGAAGCTCTGTTTTAGCTGTTCATCAAAGTCTGCCGATTGGCACTCCCTTTTGCTGCTGTTGACCTCACCAGGCTTCTCCACGGTGGTCCAATGAATCGGCACTTTACAGAAGAACAACCCCAAGCCTTTAGGTCTTGCTTGCAGCCTCCATGAAGTCAGATGGAGAGGGATGGCCAAAGCTTCACCAGGCACGATGGGTGGTAGGACAACAGGTTCTAGAGGTGATAACAAAAGGTATATTAAACAAATACATGTGACAACAAATACATGCGTTAGTTGGTGGTCGCTTACTGTCAGGCGCAGAAGGACTATCTAGACGAACTTCCATGGGGACCTCAAGGCGATTCTTTACTGTTAGCGCAGACTGGACTGTGATGACCTTGCGTGCACTACCTTCCATTGTAATAGAGAAAACCACTCGAACAGGTGGCAGAGCAGAGAACTGAAAGTAGAGATTGGGCAATTCCGTGAAAATGTCAACCTTGCCATAAAAATCTTTGTTTTCATATCACATCCATAATGCAAAATGTCACGTCCTTAATGCTGAAATTGCCTGATTACAGAATGCGTTTGTAGCATAATAATTATTAAAAGTGATTTAAAATATAAAAGTACACTTACATAAACATGAGGATGTATGATGTTTGTTCTGCTGATAGGGCTGCCAACCTAGAAAATCAATTGATTGCATGTTGTGAAACACTTTCATTAACTTTTCATTGGTCTAAATTACAGTTTTATTTTATGTGAACCATAATAACTCACGGTGCTTGAGGGGTTGTTTTGATCCGGGGCAGCATAGCGAAAGTACACTCCGACTTTATCCACGGACACTGGCTTCACCTGCTCCCAGCCCACAACACGCACCAGCAGCTGATGCAGTTTCAGCTCATGTGTGTGTCTGTGAACATAATTAAGAGGTACGGTAAAAGGTGTTAAAATCTGCCCATGGGTTAATTGATGGAGAAAGGTTGTTGCATTCGTTTAAAGGGATCTTGATGTGCATATTTGGCCAACGTTTTTACTACTTTATGATGTGCCAAAATATATATGTATGTAATATATATCAGGGCATATGTCAGCCAGATTGCCACAAATGCCATTTTAGGAATAATTTATCTATTATGAAGAAATAACTGTAGGAAGAAGCTTGAAATTATTTCTAGTAACAAAAATATCTTCTTTTGAGTAAACTTTAAACATTGACAGATGTTGTTAATGCTCAGTTATTTTATCACTAAACTGAAGGAAGTAAATTCCACCAGACCTTTTAAAATGTCTTTGGGATTTATATGTTTATTTAATAATCAAACTACACAGTGTGCTTCAGATACACTATCGCGCGTAATTTCATGTAATGTTCCTTAAACAGATCACATTTCTGTGAATTCTGTTGATTTTAAGTATTTTATCCTTAAATAAATGGAACCGGTTAAATTATAATAATTAGCTTTAGGTAAGGATTAGCCAAAAAGCAGTTTAGGAGTAATTTAGCAGACATTTTACACAAGCCTTGCTCAGGGGTAGAACACTGATCGAGCATGACTACATCGCTTTTCAGCTTCTACATCACCACAGGCAATGATCAGATTTTCCCTACAAATATCCATACATTTAAGCTATGAGCAGTCCCAGAGCTGGAGAGCTGCCAGGGTTATGATCCAGTTCTATCATAATTATGCCCCTAAGCGTGACACTAAAAAGAAATTGTCCCTGCAGCTAATGTCCCACAAGTCAATTTAGATAAAAACTGTGTGCCAAATGTTATTAAACTAGTTGTAATAATAAACACTGCCAGTAAACTACAGCTCACTCAATTATTTTAGAAACTTATGTTTTACAATTTACCGACAACAACTACAGTGTAAATATTCCTTGATTACAAACTAATGGTAATGAGATGTCACAGAAGGCATTTAGCAGTTTTTATTCATCTTCAATAACAAAAGACAAGACTGCTTCAACTGTTTCTACCTGTGTCTTAGTTTCTCCCGAGCTTCAAACTCAAATGGGATCTCCTCCCCAGGCAGCACTTCTCTCCACTGACTGACATTGTGTGTATCATCTGTCCCAGACCCATGCACATCAGATACGGAATCAGCACTGCTGCTGTGGGACAGCGCCACTCTGTGGATATATAACACCCAATGTTGTTTTGCCGCTGACTGAAACACAATATTTTTGTGTTAATTTTGGAATATTAAATAACAAAAGAATGAGATTATTTTTGACCTGGTTGGTGTAGTAGTGAGCGTTGCAAACCACATAGTACAGCCGGTATGATTCCGTAGAGCATAGGGAATAAATGGCTGCCTCCTTTTAGAATGCTTGACATCTGCTAAAATATGACATTAAACAAAATCAACTACAAGGTTAAGAAACAAGACGCAAACATGAATATGAAAGAATATTTTTTCCATTTGGAACAGAAATGAAAAATAAATGCTGCCTTTGCCTTCTAAACTGCATTCATGTTTAAATTCATGGAAATCTCAAAGACAAAAATAAAAAGCCTTGACACGACATACCAACTGAAAACTGCAATAATAAAACATGATTTCAGTAACAAGTTTGGCTACTAAACACAAAGATGGGTTAAGGGTCAGGGTTAAATCATGGGTAAAATAGGAGGGTAAGGGTTAGGTTCAGAGGGATAGTACAGCCAAAAAATAATTTATTCATCAACATGAGGTTTCTCATATTGAATGCAAAATTTTTATGTTAGGTATATTGTATTTTAAGTCTCTGCCTGACTCACTATTTACTTTCGTTGCATTGAAAAATAAAAAAATGCATTAAATTTGTTTCTTTCTTTTTTTGTAAAGGGAAAAACAAAGGGTGATTGGAGGTGATCTTTATTTTTAGCTGAACTATCTCTTTCAGGTTAGAACAAAAAGCCTGAACTCAGAAAATGAAGAGAAAAGTTCTATCCAACTGTCTGTCTACCACAACAAACACAATGACTTTCTGTCTTCTGCTACACGTCAATGAACTGTACCTCGGGCATGAATCTGCTGCTCAAGACAAGTCAAGCTGGCAGAGCTTCTAGTTCTAAGGTGGGCAAGAGGAAGACCTGACAGCAGAGAGAAAGAGTTAGAGGGAAGAGAAGAAACATGCCAGGAGACAGTGGGGAGAGGAGTGGAGACGTATGCAGTCAAAGACAAGGGATGAATGAGAGGAACATTCACTGTGGGCGAGGATAGAATATTCTTCTGCATTTGAACTAATGATGAGTTAAGTCAGTAGCATGTTAAGATTTCCAATGCGATTAGCTGAAGTGGTGTTTATTTAAAGGCGATGTAATAAAAACACTTTTTCTAATGATTTGTTATTACCAATATGCATATCATTTTACAGGCTTTCCTGTAGCAGTGGTTGAAGCATGGTTCAAGCAATGCCAGAAAAGTTTTCTGTGTTGGGCAAACTATCCCTTTAAAAGCATTGATTCAGTACATGTCTTTTGCTGACCGATTATGACTGTCTGATAATGTTAGGAAGATTTTACTATTACATAAGAAATTTAAATTTTTATATTTAATGCCTACTTCAATATTTAAAAATCCTGCATACAATTTTTAACTTCACATCATAGAGTATCTTACATGCAGTGCCATTTAAGCTAAGCTGACGTTGCTACTCACTCTGGCCAAAGGAGGGGGGGTCCACAGACGATCCCATCCAGGACAGGGTGTTGGACGACTGTGGCGGCTGTTCGTCTTCCTTGCAGTAATCTGCTAACCACGAAGTCATGGTGGTGCTGTACTGCTCTGTGTATCAGAAAGACAGGTCCGCAACAGGGTGTCAAAATGGACACGGTGGTCCTAAACTTAGAAGCAAACATCTACAGAAAAGTCTGGAGGCATGCAATGTGCTTGACCCAGACTATGTACCCAGTAAGACAGAAGTGATGTTGACATCCAGCCTCTGCTTGGATCGCAGTCCGATCTTCAGGCGAGGAGGATGGAGCCGGCCTGCCGCCTGCCTCTGCCAATTCAGGAAACAAGGCCATGGCTCGATGAATGGCTCCCAGCCTACAGACAACCAGGCGCAAGAGTAAAGTTATGTGTGTGTGTTTTAGCTACAAAGAGAGTCATTGATTTACACTAAAATCATTACTAATAGATGTTATTTGAACTGTTGGAATTAGGGCTGCGCAATTATTTAAAAAAAAAAAGACATATAACTATGGGTGATAGTTTTATTATATGTTTTATTATACGTTAAATGAATCTATGCACCTGAAAGCTCTCTGTTGTAATAATCTCCAGAAAGTGTAAAACTAGCATTTCCTTCCTGCATAGATCCAATCCTCTGGAGCACTGAAAGACCTGCAATGAAAGAAAAAACACGGTCTGGTCTCAGTATGTACATTTGATATCTGAGCTTCACTTTAAGAAGTCATTCTTACGCGAGAAGGTTAGCTCTGCAAGAGGGACGTCACAGTCCAGGCAGTCATCAATGAAGCAGATACATACGCGATCAGCTTTCACCTCAACGCCAGAGAGAGGAGTCGAATGGCTGTTTGAGTCAGAGTTGGATCTGTTTCGACCAGACATGATCTCTGCGTTCTCCCACAGCCATGTGGCCGCTTGGTCCAGCTGACCTATAATACAACACCGAACCATGTTTCATTAAACAGGCTGTTCTTAAATTAATTCCTGTGTCTTTAGCCCCTCTTTTGTACCTTTACAATGAATGAGGGCCTGTCGGCAGTCTTCCTTCCTAAACCCGAGGTCTTGTAACCGCATCAGCTGACCTTCTGAAATCGTATTTGAACAAACAAGTTATTTTCTAATAACTTCATATATGTAGTTAAATAAACAAATCCAAAACATTTTTGACACTTTTCTGATAATGTTTATAACTTAACTAACCCAGCAACTCCTCTGTCTTGCGTCTGAAACTGTCCTTTGGTTTTTCCGTGACGGCAGCGGATAATGCGGTCTCTGTGTTTGCGTCTGACAGTCCAGCCGATGCTGATGTGGGAATGGACTTTGCTATTGCCAGGAATAGCTGCACATCGTTGTAGGAAAGACGAATGTCCAGAGCAGGAAACTGGATCTAAAGGGAAACTGAATCTTAAGCCATGTATATTATATTTGCAAAAGCATTTTTAAATACTTTCTTAACCTCCACGTACTGACCTCAAGGAGAGGTGGAATGTCCTCAATGTTAAAGGCATCAAGGAGTCCTGTGCTGCTCTGGTACGTTGGACTGCCACAGAGATCCATTTGCACATTGACAGGGTCGATGATGGACAGAGCTGTTTCCTGCTCACTGCCCAGTCGACAGGAAAACACCTATTCAAAAGAAAAGGCACATGGCTGATGATTCTGTCCTTATAGCTCATTTAATCTAGAATTTTATTTGGCATTGACATGATGGAATCACAGACGTAAAGTACTTTACCTCTATGCCGGCTAAGCTGCCCGAGAATGGCCTGTCTAAAAGTTGTGGCTTATATGTAAGTACAGTAGTGCCTTTTAGAATGATAGCATTGGTATCCAAACATGAAGAATCTTCAACAACCACAAACTCTGTCCCTGTAAATAAACAGGAAACAAAAATAGGTTTTCCCAAATTTCCCAAAAGACGCGAATAGACATCATGTGGTGCGAGTCATGCTAATAATGCGATTTGTGCGCGCAACAGGTGAAACAAGCAAGAAATCTTTTTCATTTTGTGGAGCATGCTCTAGTAGTCAAGTGATGACGATGTAGCAGTAGAAAAAGAAATCCAAAACAACAATGGAGGACAAAATCATTATTACTGTATGTGGAAACCTGAGATACACTTTTGTAAATTCATAGAAACAGGAAAGAAAATGATCTTGCTTGAAATAAATTTAGTGAGCAGCTCGGACAATCTGGCAAGTTGTAAAAAATCCTCTTTACTCAATACTTAAGAAATCCAATCAGAAAAAATATTTTGAGGGCACATTAGTCTTTGCAAAGCCATTTTCAAAAGCAGTGATTTTAAAGTTTCTAGGATGTTGAATTTACATTAAATTTAGTCGTGCTTAGTTGCACAGTCTTAGTACACTTCTTTCGTTCACAACAGGCCCCCGTTTTGTACACTCTGAGAACAAGAACATTTGTAACCCGCATGGAACCAAAATCCCTAGGAAAACACCACCAACTAGAAGCAACAGATAAAGATGGCTCCTCCAGAAATTCTTGCCGAGGTAAACAGAAATCGCTTATATTAAGATAATTTAATCAGAAAAATAACTGTGTTTCCGCTAAACTTTGAATAAAATAGAAGCTAAACGAATCATCTCTTTATTGTATAGATTAAATAATGTTTTGCTAAATTAAAGAGTATAAATAGAGAGGAACTCTGTCATGTTTATATATTTTTTTAAATAAAATTCAAATTTTGTTTTACAACCACTACCATGCGTTCATAAAAAGTGTTGATTGATGCAGATTAATTCGCTTCACACTTTTCGTGCATATGGCTCCTCAGGATGACTATTCGTGTCTTTTTTAATTTCTGCATGGTTAACATGCAAATACTTGTACTCTCAATTTGTGGCTAGTGTGTTAATGACATTAGATCTTGTATATTCAAACCTTAGTACAATTGTAATTTTGGAGAAAACTTACTTAAAGTAGACTATGTCTACGCATGATCACACTAAGAGAGCAACAAAGTACCACTTCTTAGTTACCTGTAACATTGACTTTAACCTCCAGTTGTTTATCTTGAATAACTGGCACAGTGGTTCGCTTAGTGACCACGCCGCTCTTGACTGTTTTGGGCATGACGGCCCCTGTGCTTCCTTGGTCACTGCTGCTACTTGGCCATCTCTGGTAAGTAGGTGCCGCCTCTTTGTCCACGGGCATTTGCAGAAAGTCCATCACCAGCTGCAGCCAATCAAAGATGAGAAAGACTCGCAGGTTGTTTAAAACCACAGTGAAGTGGGAGGAGTCACGAGTAGACCTGCAAAGCAGAGAGTATCTGATGTGAGTGTTTATTTGGTTAATGTAAAAATTTGATTTTGGTTGTATGCACAAACCTGTAATGCAGCTCGAGCTGCAGAGAAGCTCTGTTGGTACCAGTCCTGGATGGCTGCAGGATGCAATCAAACACATTGTGCTTTTCCTCTGTAGAACTAGTGCAGCTGTTGAATCGAGTGTCATGGGCAAGCAATGAATGAGACACCAGGTTTACAGACTTGGAACTATTGGAGAAGCTCTCAAATAGGAGCTTTGATTTCATGAAATCAAACCTTTAAGAGAAAAACAAATTATGGTACATCTACATTTTATTAAAAAATGAAAAAGAAACAAAATGTTCTCAAAGTACCTGGCCAAGGATTGGTTTTGACCTGAGGATTTGTGATTGTTTATTAATTCCAGACTGACATCCTTCATGTCAACCAGAAGGGAAAGACACGTGTACACATCACCACTTAAAACAGTCTGTAGTGGGAAATAATAAACACCTACATAAATAATTCAACAAAGATTAACACAGAATTTATCAGCAAAACTACAGTAATATACTCACATAATTGCTAGGATCCTGGAGATTGTAAGGCCTGAGAAACTCTTCCACAGGCTCTCCAAGGTTGTGCTCCAGAAGGCCGCGGATCAGCTGGTACCTCTCCAGGTCCAGGGAGCAATGGACAGAAGACAGACTTCCATGAATGGTCATGTCTGGGACAGCATGACTCAGTTCCCTGAAATAGGAATAAAACAAAAATGAAAGATTAATACGCGCTCAAGGTTAGCTTGAGGGATATCAGAAACATGTGACTGACTTGTCAAGGTTACGCTCTACTTTCAGCTTCAGTTGACAGCGCTCCTCTAGCAGGCTCGACCCATTCCTGTGCACTGAGTAAGACGGGAACACCAAGTCTGTATCAGGATGTTTCCCATCACTGTCCCAAGGCAACCACTCAGCTGCAAATATGTCCATCTCCTGCAGGTCCAGAGATATACAGTCCAGCAGACACACATGGTCTTCTGTAACACAAAGACAATGGCAAAAAAATACTAAAAACTTCATATGCAAATAATAAAGTGTATGTCAGGTGATAGGTGCTAGGTGCTGACCTGGACATAATGATACATCTGCTTCAGGGATGCTTCTAAGGCCGGGCTGTGGTCTGGCCAGGGTAAATCCAGAAGATGTACTGCAGTTTGAACCTTTGCTCTTCTCAGAGGTAAACTGGGCATCCTTTACCCGATCCTTTGAGAATTATCACAGCGTTAACATAAAGCCAACACAATACATCATTAATCTACACAATCAATACCTTAAGGAAATTATATAACATATGTTGATTCAGTACAGTTTTCAGAAATTGAATCAGAAACAAGAAAAAGTAAAGAGAGCATGATTTTAAATTTGTTGTATTTAATAGCTGTAGCACTGACAGATCTCATCAACTCCACCACATATTGATTAGATATCACACAAATAATATTTACAGGCCCTCATGATCAAAACTAATATATCCAATGATACATCCTTGAGCACAATAGTTTATGTCGTTTGGTAAACAAAAATAACTGATTAGAATGACAGGAGGATAAGCAAATAATAAAAGAAATTAAATAATCTGCAGAACTGCCCCTTCAGATTTCACTGCATTTCCCGGAAGCTATGTTAAAGTTGAAAAGACTTGTCAACCAGTTAGTATCAAGCAAGAAAACAATCAGATAGAAGAGAAACAATCATGCTTCACTTCCAAATAAGCACACACTTCAGTTTAGCATGCCCTGATACCTTATAATGAGAAGGGTCCTTATATGAATTAGCATGCAGAATTAAATTCTTCACAAAGAAATGACATAATCAGTGTTAATGTTCATAGACTGGTTAATGTTAATGAATGTAATGACTTTATGAAACGGAAAACAAAATACATCCCACAGATGCAGAACACCAGCTTGTATATAGGGATGACTCACCAGAGAAGGAAAAAAGGTATGTGCCATGGTAAGTTTCTCTACCTTATCTCTGAGAGAGAAAGTGCCATGGGTGCCAGCAGACAGGAACCGGTTACACACTTTGAGTTGGCCCAGGTTGGCAACTATTAGGCGTTTGGAGTGTGAGCTTTCAGGGATCAAGAGGACAGGAGCACCTGCCTCAATATCCAGCAACACACGGGCAGCTCGCTGCGGACGCTCACGCACCTGTCAGGTAAAAAGTGAATTAGAGTAAATCAATCCCAAACCCCAAGCCCCTAAGCCCAAGTTTTATTCAGTTTAACGAATACTTTAAAAAATTACTTGGACATTTGAATAACAATAATTCCTTGGTAAAGCCCACAAAGTTATGTGCTTTGTAACAAACAGTCTTTTATTTTTTTACATATTTTAAATCAGTGGGTCCAAGAACTGTTTGGTTCTAAGCATTCTTCCAAATATCTTTCTCTGTATTCACCAGAACAAATGTGAAAAACAACTTAAGTTGAGGAAATTAGTATAGAGCTTTTATTTTTAAGTAAACTATCCATTTAATGACTGTTTGTTAAGATTAAATAAACATTTGCAAATCAAGCAGTTATGAAATGCTGAATTGTTATCGATGCCAGTGCTACTTGTAGAACAGTATGCCATATTGAATAACTGATCATTTCCAGACTGTC
This sequence comes from Triplophysa yarkandensis, assembly GCA_033220385.1. Lineage (NCBI taxonomy): Eukaryota > Metazoa > Chordata > Actinopteri > Cypriniformes > Nemacheilidae > Triplophysa > Triplophysa yarkandensis. The sequence goes on along the minus strand of CM065671.1, from coordinate 11,977,864 downwards.
AGGTAAGAGTGGAATTAAGAGCAAATAGCACAATGTCCACTCTAATCACCAGTGTCTCCAGTCAGTTAGGAATGGAAGGTGACAATTTCGTGTGTAAATATTCCATTTCTGCAGGAAAGGACTGATCTGATAGCGTAAATGCCAAAATATCCCCTTTTTCCTAAGATACCTTCTTATATGTTTGCTGATATGTTTGTTTGTAAGCACATAAGAGAATAGGCCAAATAAGAGCTTTCACTCCAAAGGTTAACATTAAAACAAATACAGCTTAAAAAGACTACTTACTGCCTGACCCTCGACTGCTGCTCTCTGTCTGCCGAGAACGTCCTGTAGCTGAGTGAAGTGTTGGATGAAGGCCACAACCTCTGCCTGGAAACGCTGTGTATGGACGTACTGTACAGAGGCCATCTGAAGAGACACCTTTATATCATATTCCCGCTTTAAGCAAAGGTCTGGTTCTCCATACCTACAGAAAAAAGTGAACGTTAAAATTAGACGATCCAGATTAAAAAATACTGTACATGCCATGTGCAGCAATAGCTGTCTATATAGCAAGTCAACTTCAAGTCAGAATCCAAACCATCACCAAAAAGTAAAGAAGAGAAGTGACGTGACATACAGTCAAGTATGGTGACCCATGCTCAGAATTCGTGCAAAGCATTTAACCCATCCAGAGTGCATACAAACAGCAGTGCAAACACTCACCAACCATGAACACACACCTGGAGCAGTGGGCAGACATTTATGCGGCGGTGCCCGGGGAGTAAATGGGGGTTCTGTGCCTTGCTCAAGGGCAATCACGTCATTGTATAGCTGGCCAGAGCCTTTTACCCACAATCTTTAGTTTAGGAGTCAAACCCTCTTACCACTGGGCCATGACTTCCCCAAACCATTTTTCTAATGTAAAGTGTACTGTGAACCCATAATTAATGACAAGCTTTGGCATTAACATGTTGCTACGTTAACTATGAAGCATTTTTGCATGTACATCAGTATTAATTAATAAGATAATAAATTAATACAGATGGAAATATATATTTTGTATGATATAAAATGTAGATAATTTATGTAAAATATGCATATCTTACTATATTTAATGCTTTACTTATAACTAGTTATGTATGCGTAAATTGAAATAGGAAATAAAATACTTGTATATGTTGTAGACAAGGGCCTCCCCACCACGTGTTGTGAAACGCTCTCTGTATAAATCTCCATGCGCCGTTAAATCACTTAGTGACAAACTTCCCAAACTCCCTTGCAATGCCAGATCACCATCTGAAGGATGAACCAACAAAGTCTTATTTCAAAAATTATATCCAATAGAACAGTAACAGCCAATTTGAATTTGAAAATTCTGTTATGATTTACTCAACCCGAGCTGTAACAAACCTGTATACATTTCTTTATCCTTTAGAAAACAAAAAAAGATATTTGGATGAATGTTGAAAGCTTGAAATCTCTCTTGCTACAATTCTTTCAAATATCTTTCTTTAATATGACTAAATGTTTACAGGTTTGGAACATCTAAGGGGGAGTTATTCATTAAAGAACTTCCAATTTTGCGTGAACCACCCCTTTCAGTGTTTTGGAAATCTTTATTTGACTCATACACACCGTTCATTTCTATATTTGTTAATAATTTAGAAACATTCGCTTTGGCAAGCTCATTGGTCTTCTTCCTTAATACCAAAGATAAAGAGTGAACCTGTGGAGAAAAAGACATAAGTCATCAAAAATGTATATTTAAACTATATATCTTCCATATACTTAAAACAACATATTTATTAATATCTTGTGCTATTTTAATTACCTTTAAATCAATTTTAGTATTGATTTTTTCCTCATTCTCTGAATACAAGTCTTCCATGTCATTTAGAGAGCTATTTTGCAGCAAATGGTCAGGTGTGAACTGTGGTGTGTTAGAAGGCACTTTCACCGCATGGTTATTAGCTGTTGAGCCAATTCCAAAGAAGTCTAGGATCATAACCCAGGTTTGCAGTGTGATCAGAATATCTAGGCAGTTAAAATCCACGTCCACACTCCGACCGATACTACCATACCGCGTCTTAAACTCAGGGTGCCGCCTATCAACCATGAGCATATTGATATGTACCAAAGAGTCATCAAAGTCCTCCCTTGGGTGCGGAGATGGAGTTTGTCGGGAAGGGGATGGTGGAGGGGTGCAGGGGCATTCCGCATCTTTCTTGCTCTTTTGACTGGATGCGGATGGTGTGCTGGGATGCCTCTGATATAATTGGAAGACATTCTGCGCCTCCTCAAACTGTGCTGGAAGAGAACGTGGCATCACTGGGTAGAGAACGCTGGAAGCTGTTGGGCAAGACTGTGAAAGATATTCTTTGGGACTGAAGTTAGATGGTTTTGGAGCACCTCTAGACACCATGAGATATTTGTACTTGGATTCTGGGTTGGCCTCTAGTAGGTCTTCCATTAACAGGGAGTGAAGTGTTAGTTGAATAGACATGCAATGAGGATGATCTTTTGTATAGTCTACCTCTAGGTCTTGGAAGCGTAGAATGACCAGGCCTTGAGAGCCCTGACTGAGGTCTAAACACAACTGCACTTGCAGCTCAGAAACTATAAAGATGGCCCTCACTTGAGTAAAAGAGGGAGGCTGGAGAGAGGGGGGTTCATTCTGCAGGGGAAGAGATGCTGAAAGAGAGGACGACAATGAGGAATACAAGATGCCACCAAGAGGGGGGTCTCGGGCAAACAGCCCACCCTGTAGATCAGGGAAGCGGTGTGGTTTAGTTGAGGAGGGTGTTGGAGGCGGTGGTGTGGGTGGTTTACTAGGTGTTACTCGTTGATCCTCAATGAAAGAAAGATTGTCAAGGGTTTGAAGAACCTGTTCATACACTGACTTGCATAGACACACCTGAGAAAAAAATTGGTTTAAAGTATAAAACTGAGACAAACAATTTTCATGAGGCTAGAATTTTATAAAGCTTTACCTGAACAGCATTTACAAATCTGCCTTCCACCTTCAGTAGCCCTGTGCTCTGGTACGGTTCTTCACATGACAAGAAGTTAAACTGTGAATTTTCATCCATGGCAACTTTCTCAAAAGTCAGCTGTATGGTGGCATCTTTTAGAACATGAAATGCTGAAGGGAAAACAAAAGTATGGCATTTAAGAGTGATTTTTTGAATTCCCCAAATGTTATTCACAATTTACATGTAAAACTGACCTTTTCCCAGGCTCAAGTATTCAAAGAAGTCATGGCGTGTAAAATGTGGCTCATTCAGGTTAATGTTGCTGCTATGGGAAGGAGAGTATCCAGAAGTTGAGCTGCTACTAACCCGTGCTGCTTTTCTTGAAAACAGAGTACTTGTGTTAACTGAATACAGCCTAATATCCTTTACTTCAACTTGCATTTTCTCTCCCTCGGAGTCTTGCCCTGTAATGAAGTTTTGAATCCGTATAGTCCCCAAGTGCCCTACAAGAAGTTCAGGATGACCAGGCTTTCTAGGAATTGACACAACGGGAGAATCTATACTGACATCTAGAGTCAGTTTGACAAAAAAAGATTCAAAGCCAGGTTCTTTTTCAGGGACAGGGAAATCCTCATCCTCTAAAGGGTCAATTATCCATTGAGACTGACTTTGTCTCCTGGACCTTCTGCATGGTGTGTCAAAAAGAGACACCATCCCACTGTACTCAGCGGTTTTTGTTGCCAATACGGTAGACACTTTTGTTGCAGCAGTTTTTAACATAGAACGAAAATTATCCTCAACCTCATTTGCTGATAAACTGAGTTCCTTCAAGAACTTTGCTGAGTGGTTATAGTGTAGAGATGCCATTTTAAGCTGAAGACAGCATTCACCCTGAGACTTTTCTAAAAAGTGGAAACTCAAAGCTTCAGAGGGATTCATTCCAGTGCTAGGAAAGAAAACCACGCCATCTGTCAAGAAACTATCTTCCAGACTCCCGAGACTAACAACAAACTGACTTCTTCCTCCTTCATGAGTCAAGTCTACAAGCTGAATGCATCCTAGAGACCCGTTAACATCCAATCGGCTTCCCATGGAAAGAGTGACTTTAGTCCCATTTATACTGGCGGTCGCAATTTTCATGCCCTTCTTCTCGCCTCCCAGAACAGCTCCAGTTGATACAGTTCGCAGAAGCAATAGGTTTAGTCTGTGGATTTCCACAGTTAACTCTTTATTTTGGTCATAGGTGGACTGATAGTTCTCCTTGTGATCTTCTCCATTAGGCAGTGGTGTCAGCTGTTGTGTTTGAGAGTTTTCTTCTTTGGGAAAAGACTGTTGGAGGAACTTCAGTAACTCTACTATGGTTTCAGGGTTGAGGATAATATCCAAGTTGTTGACTTGCATGCTGGTGACCTGAAGAGAGCGATCCAAGGTCAATGAGGGGCAGTCTGAGCTAACAAACTGGTATTCCAATTTAATAAGAGCTTCGTTGTCTCTCAGAGGAGAGCCTGTTGGAGACCCTTTGTCAAAGTCAATATCTGAGGAGTTCCTATGTAGGCGTGGCAGTTCATGGGATTTACCGTCTGGTGAGACAGGTGATGTAGGCTGACTCTCTCGTAGACTTCCTGTTGGTACATCAAAACTCAGGTGTTTATGAGATGCAACAAGAAGATCGAAGTCTGATCCATACGTCTGCAATGTGTCCACAAGATAAAGTCCATGGACAGTGAGAGAAACCATAGCATCATAAGGCCGCTTTACAAAATGTGTATTTGTTTCAAACACTTTCAGAACGGATATATACCGGCCACCGCTTTCAATGCCAAGCTGCATGTAGTTAATATTAAACTGTACTAAAAGAAGTCTTGACTCCACAAGAACTTCTCTAGTATGTTGTTCAAGCGTCGTCACGCTCTTGGTTAGATTTTTATCAGAACCCTGGAGCTTCCAATCACTATCTTCCCTTTGAAAGATCTTCTCATGACGAAGTGTCAAGGGGTCAGGGGATCTGAGATTCTCTCCCTTCATGGTGCCCCTACTTCCATCTGTCCCTGAACTACTAAGTCTCGCGAGGCAGCATCTAAGAGCGGTCATTTTCTCCAGATTTATGTGCACTTTGAGGTCTGGTAGGGTCCCTGTAAGAACAGCCCCTGGAAACTGAGGGTCTGATGTGTATCGCAGTCTCTGCTCCAGCTGTAGGAGGACATTAAATTTTTCGACCACATGAGTGGGGCCCACTTCACTTCCCTGCAGATGCTTCCAGTTATCTTTATAGTGACCGACCATGATTTGAAGGTCATTGAAGGATAGCGTGTACTTGTCGTACAAATTCCTGTTGATGATTTGGGCACATTCTGCTGATTTAAGGCTGGTAATATCACATTGCCTCTCCTGACCTTTAACATCAAGCTCTTGCTCTGGTGGTGGAGACCCAGGAGGTGTTGCTAATGGTGTCTGGAACTCTTCATCGCTCTCCCCTTCTGTCTGAGAGGTCTTAAGATCTGTTTGACCTTCCTCTGTTGGAAAATAAATAAAATTGTCACCCCAATTAAAAAATTGAGAATGTACAAGAGGGTTACTGCTGACAAATTGACCCAAACGGGTTACCTTGAGAATTTGTGAGAAGAATACGCCCAAGGTCAACCACCACTAGCATGGGATCGTCAGACTGAAAATCATCTGGGAAGATGACTTGAGGAGCACAAATATCCAATTTCATAGTCCAGTGCTTACTGTTCTCCTGCAAAATAAAAAATGAGTTATTGCTGAACATCTTACCAAGACAGCAATTCATTGTAATTAAAGTTTATTCTTACAATAAACTCTCCAACTAGAAGCTGATCAATAGTTTGTCTTATTTCTGCTTTGGTTTGCATCTTAAGCTTGTTGTATTGCCTCCTAGCTGCCTCTGCCACCCTTAGCTCTAACTCAGACTGATATCCGAACCCTAGAAATGACGAAATAAACCCTTAAAGATTCATATTTCACAAAAGCTATAATAAATAAATGTAATAATTATGTTCATACAGACCAGAAGTGTGGACTCTTCCTTTATAGAAAAACTCAGCCACTTTCTTGATAGCCTGAGGGTTATATATGATGTTGAGGGGGCTGGTTTTGACTTCCAGTCTCCTCTCAAATTTGCTCCTAACTGGATTGCGTTCATAAATCATCTCAAAGACTGGAGGTGCTGAGGACTCCACATCATAGGCTTAAAATAGTACACAAAAGTATTCTTACTCTCTGTTACTTTCAGAGATATTCACTGAAAAACAGTTATTAACATGAATATATGTTTGTAGTGATAACTCACCTAAACTGTTAATTTCTGTGTTATTACACTGACCTAATGGTTGACTGACAGCAACAACAACCTTGTCCTTGAATGAAGAAAGCAACAGGAAAATATTTAGTCATAATTTTTCATTACACAATGCAGCATTAAGCAAAGTTTTATGAATTTTAAAATGGAATCTTACTGTCTTTGGTGACACAAGAACAGGAAAGATTGAACCCTGGGTAGTGAGGTCACGAAGAAACAGCCCACCAAGCTTTATACACAGTAAAGAGGACTCTGAGCGAGGTAGAGACTCAATTCCAATCTTCACACCTATATAGCAGTATAAGGAATATATTATTACCTGTAGTCTTTAGCTACAAAGTGTAGCTTTATCATAAAAAATATTCTCTCTTCACCTGAAAACTCCAGCTGAATGACTCCACTCTCACTTAAAAGAGGTTTTATCTTGTCCTGATCGTACAAAGTGACAGATGCCTTCTCTAAAACAAAGTCAAGCCGTGCAAAGACATGATCCCTTCTCGTGAAGGTATTCAGTGTTTGTGAATCCTCCAAAGGATCGAAGAGATCATCCGTCTCAGCTGTTTAGAGAACAAGTGTTACACAGCGTTAAATAAATAATTTTATATGAGAAATATATACCCTTAAATATGGCACACAACATAAGCATAATATAATTTTTGGGTTAACTGGAAAATAACAACTCACCCAGAATTTCCCACTGTTCAGTTCCTGGTAAAAGATCTTCAGAAACAGGCTGTCCATCTGGTCCCGTTTCAACACCCCCATACCAGCCACCCCAGCCTGGAAACCAGGACTGAAGGTACTGGATCATCCCTGAACTTCCACTTTTAGGGATGGATCCTGAAGGAGTGCTAGCTGGGGTTTCGTTGCTGGGCTCTCGAACGCTCTGCATAAATATCCAAGATATTTGAAGTATATTTTTAGTGTAATGTTTAATTGAAAGTTATAATTTCTTCAGTCCTAGACAATACAATATTAAAAGACACTGAAATTTCAAATCATCCACAGACTCCACAGGGAAACTGATGAAAGCCATCAAAGCTTTGTTTTACCTCTGCTATTTCTTCGTGTTTGCGGAAAGACACATAAACCATTTCCCTGAGAACCTGTAATTCCTCCAATGTCTGTTCATCTTCAATCCTGTCCAACTCATTCTGTTCCAATGACAAATACAATTATTGAATTCAGCAAGATCTTTTAAGACACAATCACTCCAGCACCTGTAGTGTGCAGTCAGAACTTAGCATTGATTCTTAAGCACCTTTGAATACTCTTCAACTCCGTAAGTAAATAATTCTTACCTCCTCCTGTGAACTTAAAGTAACTCCCCTAAGCCTCTGGACATATAAGTTAGTGTAGAGTTTGGCATCACGAGCCCTGTGCAAAGCAAAATTCCAGCTCCCCCGTCTGCGCTGGTCCCTGATCTCGTTCATGTTGGCATTAATGGCAAACATCCACCACTGCCGACAGCTTTAGCAAAGGAAAAGTTATTATTATTAAACAAAACAGACGTGAATCATTTTGTGGGTTTAATGCAGAAATATTAGAGCCTATTTTCAAGCAAAATGTAAGAAAGTCTCATACTTTCCAGAGATGGGAAGTTTAGGCCTCCACTTTCGGAAAATCATTTCCTTTTCTCTACGGTCAAGCTCTTTAAGAAATGCCATGACCTGCTGATACTGAACCTGTACAAAAATATAAAATTGAAATGTAAGGTTTCAATTCAACGGTAATCTCAACTAGAAAGATAAAATATAGATTACTTATAGATTAACAAAATGGGACTTGAACACAAAAATATGATTGCGTACATCAGCGACACCCAGCTATGAATTGAGCACCACACGTTTTTAAACAATCTATAGAGAATATTCACACAATACCTGTGACAAGCGAAGAGAGAGAGGTTCCAGCTGCACTTGGCCTTCAATGCGCGGTGTCTGACGACTTCTTAACGGCTCTTTACAGGCCTTCCTCCTCAACAAAACAGAGGCACAAACTGGTTCAAATATGTACTGATGCTCCCAAGTCTGCATACATTTAGTCATCTGCTCCTGTAATGGACAATAGAACATGTCAGTGTAGAAAAAAAACAACAGCAATTGTTCTACTGTGTGGCATGAAATTTTCAGAAACATACCTGTACTTCTGCTAGGGAAAGGTTTCCATACAGACTGCACTCTGTATCCCAGTAGACACTAAATTCACTGATTTCCAGTTCTTTCTGCCGAATAAGCTTCTGAGCCTGTGATTGAAGAGATTCACTTTACATGAGACAAAACATTTTCTAATTTATTTTGAATCACATAAACCAGGCAGACAACTTACAGGCTCTTTGGTGCAGTTCTGTGCAGATACATTCTTGATACAAACTCCAAAAGCATAAGGTTTATTAGGGTCTGAGAAATCATCTTCAAATCGTAAGTGAACACCTTGGATTTTCAGCTGTTTGAATACATAAATAATACATTTTTAAATTGAAAGTGAAGGTACACATAAATGAAAGTTCTGTCATCATTAACTTACCCTCTTGACATCTTAAATTTATTTTAACTAGTGTTGGAAACCGAATAACAGCGCTATCCGCGCACTTCTATTGTATTGAAACAAATCCAGTGCAATGGGTACTGTTTTGGTTTCAAACGTTTTTGAAAATTATTATATTATTATTATTATTATTATTATTATTATTATAAATTCATACAGGTCTGAAATGACAAGAGGATGAGAAAATTACAGAATTTCTTGTTTTGGGTGAACTATCACTTTACAATTAATTTAGCAGAGTATAAAATAGTGTGAATTTAAAAAGAGTGAAAGTTACCTCAATATTTTCAACGATTCTGGTGACAACAGATGCAGTGACAGAGTACCAATAAGATTCTCCCTTTTGTTCACATTCACTCTGACGAGAACGTATATGTTAAATTATTAAAATAAATCTGTTTATTTATATGAAGCAGATTAAAATACTGAAGACCTAAATATATTATATATGTTAAAAGTAAATATATTCAGCAATTATTATCAAATAAACAAAGCAGCTTATACTTAATGTAGTGTTTAAATTACCCATGTCCATAAATCTTATGTGATTCTGACAAATAAAAAAATGTCATACCTTCCACTTGTCCTCTAGAGCCTTGAGCAGCTGTTTCTTCTGCTCTCTCTCAGCTTCTCTTTCTCTCACCTCATCATATTCCTGTGAGGGGGCAGGGCCGATAATCAGGTTCAGCTGGGACATGCAGATGACCCAAGGGTCACTGTGTGGTCTGTAAAAGGGGATCTGAAGGGTGATCTTCCCAATGACACCTGTGAAAATATTGTTAAGAGTAATATTATAACACTGAGCAAAATGTTCATGTCGAGGCATGTGCAACATCAGAGAAATAAAACAAAGAAATCCAAGGATAGAAGCAGCAACAAAATATTCTGGTTCTAAGTATCATCATGTTACTGCACTAGAATATCCAGATCATCCTGTTTGGACTTAATGAATGAGCTTAACAAAAGATGAAAGATTACAACAGAGATTCAAATGCCTAGCCTTTAGGTAGAATCACTAAAAGAACATTATATATATAATCCACGTCAGGTTTTATAAATAACCTATTCATTCTACACATAAGGATATTTCTCCTGGAGGCTGTCATGTTGAATACTGCACAAGTTCTTTGCAACCCTGTTAGGTTACAGAATTAATGTAAAACTTAATGAACACAAACCTGCTTTGACTTCAAAGGGAAGATCAAATCCTCTGAGAGCATCTTTTCGTAGTGGAAGGTTCTCCAACTCGACCGCCCCTGGATTAACAAAAGGTATATACAGCACTGTAACGTCTACTTAGACAGACCAGAAGCACCAGAATGTAACCAACACATCCAGATACCTTTAAGAAGAGCAATGGAGAGCTGATCAGTGTTAAGGTTGCTGACATATTTGCCCAGATATGTGTTGAGCACCCAGGCAACAAGTCCTTCCAACATTATAGGAAGGCAAGAGTGCAAGTCCAAGTAATTCCTTGTAGGCAATTAAGTCTTCAGTGTTAGCGTTGATCCCAGTATGATGACGTCTGAGAAATTAAAGGAACACAAAACACAACATCTAAAAACAAAAGGCTAAGCTCATAGTATATATTTCTATGCTATTCTTATCTGCATCATATGAACCGAAGCTAATACCTTATAAGTGGGAATGGGCGATATCGGCAGCCTAAACGATATCTGCCAATATATGCTATTTTTAGAATTATCTTTATCGACCCAATAATAAAGTTAAGTCGATATCTTTAGGCCGATAAATTAGGAATTATTTAAGCTGGTTTAACCACTTCTCATGCTTGCTACTGGCCATTTGGGATTTAATCATCCCTTGCATTATCTCTGTTTTATTTTTTTTCAAGCAATAGATTTTATGCCAAGAAGGCAGTAAATCAGTTGTTCACTGAATGCGTTTGTCTTTTATTTAATGCTTAGAAAAAAATATTTAGCGGCCTATATATCAGCCTCCAAACATAAATAGTTATCGGTTATTGGACGAAATTTCAATGTCGGTTGCATCCCTGATTATAAGTTCATGATGTTGTAAAAAAACATGAAAGTTTGCATCT